>JAFEMH010001409.1:0-478428 GCA_022495995.1 Adenophora triphylla var. japonica | reverse complement strand
TCGGGATTTTCTTGGACTCGAAAGTAAGACTTCGAATGCTTTAGGATGCTTTAGAGAATAGAATGCTTGAATGATTTGGATGGGAATGAAATGAGGAGGAGGGGGCTATTTATAGTTATTGAAGAGATGGGGTGTGTATTGGGAATAGACCTGAAATTGCGCAGATTCAATCTGAGGCAGGTTGGATCTAAGCAAATTGGATGGAGGAGATCTGTTGGGTCGGCCCTAGTAGCATGGCTTTGCCTCTTCCAATAGACACGGGTCGCCCCATGTCTTTTAAAGAACCATCACAACCCCAGGCTGTCAATAGGATCATGCCACCAGAGTGCCATTCGGCCCCAGACCAAGCTTGACGGCTTATCATGGCCCGGCCCACTTTGGACTATGCCGATGATTCGGGTGGCCCAATCCCATTAGCCCAGTGGGCCACGCCCTTCGATCCGCACCGGGCCGAATTCCGTCAATAGTTTGAGGCTACGTGCGAAGTGCGCCCTCGCTGACCCATTAGCCCTTAGGCTGGTTAAGGGTGCAATTTGAGCTTGAGCAAGCGCCAGGTCGATAGCGGCTTGGATGCATGGTTGGCGATAGTCCCAGTAGGTTGGCCCCAAGGGAGATCGACTTGATATCTCGCTTCCTTGGATGCTCACATTAATAAAGTGGAGTAACTTCCTTTTTCCTAACTTGATATGGGATATGGAGCACTTTAAGTTAAAACACCTCTTGAATTCATGACGTTAAGTTGCTAACTTTAACAATTCAATTACTCGTTGGCTCCGAAATTGGTTTTGAGAAAATAAATATACCATTTTTAATCTACACTAAATGTAGATTAATTATTTACAACTTATTTCTATTTTTTACAAAATAGAAACTTCTAGAAACTTGGTCAAATATTGGTCAAACACCAATAATACTACCAATTTCTAATACCTGGATCACAATATACGAGCTAGTCTCTACGCTGCTGAAGTGTTTGAGGAATTCTAGGGGATACTTTTTTCCTTTGATTTGAAGTGTTTGGTTTGGATGACCTAACATGAAGAAAGAAGATCACTTACCCAGGAAGTACAGCACATGCAGTCTGAAGAACAGGAATCTCCATCCATGTTTTCTAGATACAAGTGCCAAATGTCACTGGGAGTTCCCCCAAACACTTCAGCAGGGTTGGAGTACATATATAGCTAAAGCCTAAAGGCTATTGAAGCTTGTTCCTGATGAAGTGTCTGAAGGAGACTCTAGGGGACACCTGGATTTCCTTTAATTTAAAGCTTTTATCGTTGATATCTAAATTCAATAAAGAAAAAAACACTCTCACCCAAGAAATAAAAGAATACACTCCCTCCATCGAATTTCCAATAAAGTTTCAAATTTTATCTTGTTCAAGAGCAAATTTGAAAGTTTTATGGACATTCATTTTGGGAGAGAGCGAGTAGAAGTTTTAGGTTTTAGTAGGATGCTCTCCCTCAACAACTTTGTGGTACTAATATCCCAACTGCCATCTAAGAGTTTCCCACAAACACTTCAAAGTAGGGTTCAGGATACCCCTAGCAGAAGAGCATGGAGACAACATTCCCCAATGAAGTGATTGAGGAAAATCTAGAGGACACTTGACCTTCCTTGATTTACTAGAGCATGTTGTTGTATTGATTGCCTGAAACCCTGAATCATTTATAATGAAAGTAGTTCATGCTTTTTTGGTTAAAGACCCGTGGCCTTGGTCAATTAGGAAGTATTTAGGTGGGAGAGAGAGAGAGAGAGAGAGAGATCCCTCTTGTAACCACGATATTCAAGATTGAACCTGGGGCGGAAATGTGTAAGGTATTGATGAGAAGTCACGATTATGTCAAGATTAATTTGTGACCGTATCTCATTCTTTACTCTTTGTCACTATTGCCTATCCTACTTATGATTCGCCAAGTTATAAAATCTCTAATATATATAAGAGGTAGATGACAAACAATGCACAACTTCAATCCTGTCACGATTGAGGTGCACAGAGAATATTGACAGTTCTGGGACCAGGTTCATTCGGATTTAATTAGAAGCATTACATTGAAACTCCATATCGTGCACATGTATTATGAGATTATCGTAGCTGCGAGACTAGATTTGATTGTGCATAAGAATAAATGTGAGATTGAAAGTGATGGGTCAATTTTGAGAGCACATGAATGAAGAAAGCTAGGATCTCAACTTAGTTTTGATTCCCTATCTTATATTTAGTCCACATTTCTGACCAGGTTCCCAGTAGAATTTTTCCAAATGCCTCCCTCACTTCTGTTTGTACCCAAATATAAACCGATGGAATGCTTAGCCAAAAGGTGGAGAGAGAGAGAGAGAGAGAGAGAATGAATGTCTACTTTAGCCGAAAGTGGACCATATCTTATCAAACTAAACTTGTGGTTTTGCAACATAAAACGTACATTGTTCTTAGTTTTATGTGATTGTAATTTGCAATTTTTGTAATATGAGGAGGCTGCAATGGACAACAAGTAATTAATATGATCTTCTTGTTTTTCAACAACTTAATTATAAAATGACGAAGAGCCATTTTGCCACCCAAAAAATTCTCTCAATACTTCATTCAGCTCACATTTGAAAGCTAAACACTTTTCGGCCTTGTAACTAAAACTTATTTATTGAAAAGTCGTTCCATTGTGCTTTTGATTTAAAATCATTAGGGAACTTTTCGGCCTTGTAACTAAAACTTATTTATTGAAAAGTTTTTGCCTTCGGGCAAGCTCAAGTTATATTTATATAACTTGAGAAAATAAACTCTCTTTTGTGTGTTTAAATTCCAGTCCTATAATTATTTCAAATATTTTCAATTTATTGGATTGGTGTGAACAGTGTGGTCCTTGAGTGCTTTGTCAATACTATTGACAACACACCGGTGTTGTTTTCTCCTTTCTTAAGCCATTAACAATTTTGTTGGGATTGGATCCTAAACTACAAGGAAGAGGAGGAGCCTAAGTCGGAGAGTGATGAATCCAAGAGGGAAAACTTCGTCGGGATCTTACGTCGGGGAGAGCGGCGCGCTCGTGGTGGAGGGCGACCGCGGCGGAGGTTCAACGAGGGTGTATAAGTTGTTGCCGTTGAGGCGGCGGCGCGCTTGAGGCGGCCGCACTCGGTCCGAATCTGCCAAGCGAGATTTTTATTTTGTTTCCTATTTTGATTAGATCTCTTCTTAAATTGAGTTAGGGCTTCCTTGTATAACTATATAAGCATAATTTCGGCCTAGAACACATTGTAGCAACATATTAGAGAGGTGTCTAATACATATTGGCTTGGCAATTGCCCGGGACGTAGTTCACGAGTTGGTGAATGAACCGGGTAAACAACTCTTGTGTTCTTGTGTGTGATTGTTTCTTTCTTGTACGTGTGGGTGTGTTGATTTCTTTGTGTTGATTGCACGGGGAGCACCAATTTCACAACAAGCGAGTATCGAGCTTTGGTTCGGAGGATTCAAAATCTTTTCATTAGTTGATTAATTTTGAATCGCGTTCTTGGGGATTTTGGTGAAAGCGATCAAGATGAAGACCCAAATCGAGAAATTCGGCGGTGTGAATTTTACGTTTTAGAAGACAAGGATTGAAGACTACCTTTATTGTAAGGATCTTCATAAGCCCTTGAAGGAGAAGCCCGAAGACATGTCACAAGGAGATTGGGAGACGTTGGATCGGAAGGCGTTAGGAGCGGTAAGGAGTGCCACTGGCAGAGCGACGTTGCACGGAACGCTATGGAGGCCAAGACAACGGTGGAGTTGCTACAAACGCTGTCGGACATGTATGAGAAGCCGTCGAATATCAATAAGGTGCATTTGATAAAGAGGTTTGCGAATGCGAAAATGTCGGAGGGCGACGGCAACGGCAAGTCATATCGGCAATTTCAAAGGTATGGTGGACCAATTGAAAAGTGTTGATATTACTTTCTCCGATGAAGTGCTAGCTTGTTTTCTACTAAAGTCATTGCATGATAGTTGGGAGGTTACTGTCACAATGATTAGTACGTCGAAAACAGCATTGGTGTATACGGAGGTTAGAGATCTCATCTCTGCGAGAGTTGCGAAGGAAAGAGAAAAGGGAGAATCGTCAGTAGATGGGGTTGCACTTAGGGTGGAGAGAAGCGGGGTGGACCTAAAAAGGGAAAAGGTCAGAGTGCTACAATTGTGGTGAATTGGGGCATATCGGTTATGGCTTGTCAGGGAAAAGGTGGTTGTGCTAACGTGGTGGATGATGGTGGTGATGTATTAATCCTAGGGGAGGAAGCGATCGGGTGAAGATTGGGTGTTGGATTACGGAGCTTCTTGTCATGCTAGTGGGGATGCGAGAATCAATGAAGCGTCTGGCTGGAGATTTTGGGGTTCTCTATCTTGGTGATGGTCAACCATTGAAGATCAAGGTAAGGGGGATGTGATGATGAAGACACCTAACGAGGGCTGTTTTACAACTACGGCGTGATGCATGTTCGGATTTGAGGAGAAGGGTGATTTACGTAAGGACAACTTGGCGGTGAAGGGTATGGTGTTTCTTTCATTTGGTGGGTCTTGGGAAGTCACAAAAGGGGCTAAGGTGTTGGCTCGTGGGGTTAAGGGGAAGATGTTGTATTCTACCTACAATGTCGATGTTCGATTCCGGTGGGAGCAAGAGGCTTAAGAAGCAGGCTTTGTTGGTGTGAAAAGGGAGACATCAAGAAACGGTATGTTGGGGAGGACTCAAAGTTGATCAACGTGGTGTGGAAGTCCAAGGGCCCTAACGAGAGGGCGGTTTCGGACCAAGAACAGATCGATGCAAGAAACAAGGTGTGTCCAAGTTTCAAGGGGAGGCATTGCGAGGAAGGTGGGTGCGGAGGGAGAAGGCGAAGTTAGACTTGCGGGGAGAAATCAAGGTAGAAGCTGATTTGGGGAGGCAAGAATCATCTAACACGGAGAGGTTGAAACGTCGCTTGGTTTCAACTCGCCTTAGTACTTGAGGAGAGGTGCGGTAGTGTCAAGCCAATATGGATGAGGGGAATGTGTTCGAAGGTCTTTACTACTGTGGTGGGAGTTGATGGGAGATTTTATGTTTGTTGGTTTAGTCTCCCGGTGGGAGATTGTTGGGTTTGGATCCTAAACTACAAGGAAGAGGAGGAGCCTAAGTCGGAGGTGATGAATCAAGAGGGAAAGCTTCGTCGGGATCTTACGTCGGAGAGGCGGCCGCGCTGCGTGGTGGAGGGCGGCCGCGCAGGTGGTTCAACGAGGGTGTATAAGTTTGCCGTTGAGGGCGGCCGCGGCGCGCTTGAGGGCGGCCGCGCTCGGTCCGAATCTGCAGCAGATTTTTATTTTGTTTCCTATTTTGATTAGATCTCTTCTTAAATTGAGTTAGGGCTTCCTTGTATAACTATATAAGCATAATTTCGGCCTAGAACACATTGTAGCAACATATTAGAGAGGTGTCTAATACATATTGGCTTGGCAATTGCCCCCGGACGTAGTTCACGAGTTGGTGAATGAACCGGGTAAACAACTCTTGTGTTCTTGTGTGTGATTGTTTCTTTCTTGTACGTGTGGGTGTGTTGATTTCTTTGTGTTGATTGCAACGGGGGAGCACCAATTTCACAACAAATTTCACATCTTATAAATTTATAAGTTCAAACTAAGACTGTATTAAAAATAAAGGTGATGTTGAACTTACAACACCTGGATGGCAAGAAACTGAGCTATTAAGACTAAAAGAATAAATTACCAGGTTTCTCTAGAGTTCCCTTGAACACTTCAACGGGAGGAAATATTTTCTAGTCGTTTGCAATCTTTTTGGATTCTCAACATCCCCAATCCGGCCCCAGTGAAGCGTTTGGGAGAACTCCTGAACTCAACAGATCATAATCAGGTATGGGAGGGTTTGCGAGCTCCCTTAGCATTTCTTTTTCCACTTTATTAATGTTGGTGACTGCAGCAACATTTTTTGATATTTTACAAACTTTTTGTTTCCATGAGAAAGTTAAAAAAGGACCTGAAGTGCAGATGAAAGAGAATGGAGTTATATGCAAACTCATTTAGTCATTTTGGGTATTTTCATTGGATGCAGGATTTGGAGTAGGTTGAAAGATTGAATAATGCCAGAGTTGAAACTAGTTTTGATATACTATTGATTCTCTCGTACAAATTAAGAGTAATGTGACATTTATCTACAACTTCTATGAGTGACCTTAATAATACGCACTTTCTCATAGAAATTAATCGTGTACTATCAACTGTTTTAGTAGCTCATCATGAAAGTTTAACTATCAAACAAAAAGAACTTAATGAACTTGAACATGTGAAAGGTGAAATACTGGGTGCATAAAGTTATATAGCCAAAAAATGCCACGAGTTACAAATGTAAACTGTTCTTTAACCAAAACTATTGCATATAATCTAATCCGGAATTACATAGACCCAAAAACAAATTCACACTTAAGAAGGAATTAGTTTTCCTACTTGGGGGGCTTCGAGGTCAATGCTCTAGAGAAGTTTCGGATGAAATTTGATTTTTGGAGCTATACATCTCTCTTGAAATATACTTCTGGAGCAATGACAATGATGATGCTTCATTCTGAATTTTGATAAAACCTTCGCTCCTAAATTGTAACTTATATAAGTTTATAACTTTTTGAATTTCCAATTTATCCTCATTACATCATACAAAAAACAATAAAATTTGTATTAATCTTTAAGAGTAAGGAATATTATTTTTGAAGAGCAAACAAATTCTGAAGAATATTGAAGAACGTCTCCCCTGTTACATTACATATCTGATGTTTATATACAAACTACAAGGGTCCTCATTGGACTAGATGTTTTACCTACCTATACATGAACATACTAAACATATACATGAACATACTAAACAGATACATGAACATACTAATACAGATACATGAACATACAGATAGATACAGACCCATAATAATGATATACATGTCAAAACATAATGATACGCTAATACACCCCCGATCGAAGGCTGGAGGATGACGAATGCGAGCGTCCCGAAAGTCATCAAATAATACCCGCGGAAGACCTTTAGTGAAAATATCTGTCAACTGATGGCGAGATGGAACATGAAGCACTCGAACTTGGCCTTTTGCAACTTTTTCCTGAACAAACAGAATGTCCAATTCGATATGCTTGAGTACGGCGATGTTGCAGCGGATTACCGGAAAGGTAAATGGCACTAATATTATCACAATAAACTAGTGTAGCCCTCGAAATTGGAACATGAAGTTCAAGTAACAGATTTCGCAGCCAACAGGTTTCGGCTACTACATTAGCAACCCCACGATATTCAGCCTCAGCACTAGATCGCGACAAGGTTGCTTGTCGCTTGGATGACCAAGACAAGAGATTTCCTCCCAAAAATACACAATACCCGGACGTAGATCGACGGGTATCAGGGCAACCTGCCCAATCGGCATCTGTGAATGCCGTGAGAGAGGAGACAGGTGACTTATAAAGGTGCAACCCAAACTCCAAAGTCCCACGAACGTATCTTAATATCCGCTTAAGAGCAGCCATATGATCACTTCGTGGAGCGTGCATATGAAGACACACCTGTTGGACAGCATAAGAAATATTCGGACGAGTAAATGTGAGATATTGTAAAGCACCTGCCAAACTACGGTAATGGGACGGATCGTCAACAGGAGTACCATTTGAATTGCTGAGTTTTGCCTTCGTGTCAACGAGGAGTTAGAGAGGGTTTACACGAAGACATACCCGCCCGTTCCAAAATATCTTGACATATTTTCTTGACTAAGGAATAAGACCGTCCAGATGTTTGGTTTCTTTGCAATCCCCAACAAATAATTATAAGTACCAAGGTACTTCATAGCAAACTCCGAAGCCGAGTAAGACGTGATATGCGACGAAGAGACAGACGAGGCGGTAAGAATAATGTCATCCACATAAAGAAGAAGATAAGCAATATCGCTTTGCCACATTTATAAACAAATAGAGAATGATTGAGTGGCGTGAATAAACCCATAGTGGATACATAATCGCAAAACGTTTGTACCATGCCTGAGGAACCTGCTTGAGACCATAGAGATACTTCTTGAGAAGACATACATGGTCAGGGTATATCTTGTCTTGAAACCCCATAAAGTTTGGTGCATATATACTGGTTCCTGTAAGTCACCATGTAAAAAGGCATTTTACACGTCTAATTGATGAATGGACCATGACTTGGAGAGAGCCGGACTGAGGACAGTGCGGATGCTGGTTGGTTTAACAACCGGGATAAAAGTATCAGTGCAATCCACTCCAACCTGTTGGGACACCTTGCATCACCCTACAAGGCGAGCCTTATAACGCTCAAAGACCCATCGATTTCCTTTTTGAGAGAAAATCCACATACTACGAATAATATTAATGTTAGATGGACGAGTACCCACGTCTTATTTTTAATAAGAGCATCAAATTCATCCATCATAGCTTGTTTCCAGTTAGGGTCAGACAACGCAACTTTGGGATTAGAAGGAAGTGGGGATGGGGAAACCGAAGACATTAAATTAAATAAAAGTTTTGGTTTAAAGACTCCACTCATACTCCTAGTAGACATGGATCGGTGAGGTGCCACAGGCTGTGCTGGAATAGTAGGGAGACCAGGAGATGATGAGGCCTGATCCAAGAGTGGCCCAAGATTGGCCGAGTCAGGTGTTTGTCGAGGAGGCTGGGAGGTAGAGGACCCCAGTGGCTGTTGGTCCGAAGAAACCAGAGGCTGACCAGAGGAGTTCTGGGCCAGTGGGGCGCCAGAAGGAGTAGTTGGGACAAACATTGAAGTTTGGCCAGAAGAAGAAGATGGGCTAGTCTGCGGATTGGGCTGAGACGGGGTAGTGGCAGCCATTTGGTGTACCCAAGGATGGATGGGCTGGTCTAAAAATGAGTAATTTGGAGGTTGAGATGGTTGTATTTGGGCAAAAGGAAAGGACTTTTTATCAAATATTACATGTCGAGATATGATAATTTTATTTGATGAGAGATCAAAACACTTACAACCCCGATGATTTTGTGGATACCCCAAGAAAACACATGGAGTGGATCGAGCCTGTAATTTGTTTATAGATGTGGATGGGAAGAGAGGATAACAAATGCATCCGAAGACACGGAGATGGTCATAGGACGGTTTACGAAAAAATAAACCTTGAGTTGGAGATTGATTTTGACGACCTTTGTTAGGAAGGATATTAAGTAAGTATGTTGCCATATCCAAAGCATGATGCCAAAAGGACGGAGGCATAGAAGAATGAGCAAGGAGAGTCCGAATTAAATTATTGATGGTACGGAGTTTACGCTTGGCTTTTCCGTTTTGAGGAGAAGTGTGAGGGCAAGAGAGGCAAAAACGCATACCATGATTTTGACAGAAGGACTTAAAGTGCTCATTATCAAATTCCCGTCCATTGTCACACTGAAAATATTTGATGTGTCTTTCAAATTGTGTGGTCACATATTTACCGAATGAGAGAAATATAGATGGAACTTTTGATTTCTTTCCCACAGGAAATGTCCACACAAAATTCGTAAAATCATCAAGAAAGAGAAGGTAATATTTGTGACCCGCAGAACTAAGAATGGGGGATGTCCATAAATCACTGTGCACAATATCAAAAGGAAAAATAGTGCATGATGTAGACGGATGAAATGGCAACTTGACATGTTTACCCAAAACACATGACTCACAAATACCATTCAATTTTGAAGGCTTACAATCAATAACTTTATTATTCAAAAGAGAGCGAAACACAGGTGCTCCCGGATGACCTAGACGATTATGCCATAAACTAGGGCTAAGAGCTGAAAATGCTGATGAAGACGAAGGAATGGTAATTGGATAAAGATCTCCGCTACTATCACATCTCATGATGGGAACCCCCGTCTGAATATCCTTCACAGAAAACCCAAAAGAATCAAATTCAACAGTGACATTATTATCAGTAGTGAAACGACGGACAGACACCAAGTTTTTGATTAATTTAGGAGAGTGAAGAACATTGGATAATTTTAGGGGAGGGTGAGGAGGTGACAAATTGCGTTGTCCAAACCCTAGGACAGGAATATGTGTACCTTCACCAACAATGATAGATTTATGGGCGTTGCTCAGATCAAAATAAGACGAGAGTGTACCTGACGTCGCAGTCATGTGTGCAGTGGCTCCTGTATCCATGTATACGGCGTCATCAGGAGGAGCATGTAGTGACATAGTATGCATAGCCTACTCCACATCCGTAGGTGCATATGATGGATTCCCTGATGATGAACCATGATAAGCCTGAGCAGGTCGCTGACCTAATATACCAGATGAGGATGAGCTTGGAGGGCGAGTCCACGAGGCAGTGGGGTATGGGCATGGCGGGGTAGCCCATCCAGGTTGCATCCAGCCGCCTGTTGGGTACTGTCAATAGGGTGGAGGAGGCTGCCAAGATCTAGGAGGAACGGACTGCTGCTGGTTGTTGCTACGCCCTCGCCCACGGCCTTCTTGATTCTGATTCTTACCCTTATTTCTGCTGCCTTGTCCACCACCGGTGTTCCCATAATTATGTCCATTAGTCTTACGCCCACGTCCATTTGAGCCTCGATTACCACCATTAGTGCCATTATTTCCAGATCGATACTGCCAGAACCAATCTCTGCCGCATCACCACCATTATGTGCATTCGCTAGAAGAGCAGATCCAGCAGCTACCGAGGCCATATGTGCCTGCTTGGCATTGCGGGTTTCTTCCATAATTAATTTGGAGTGGACCTGGAAGAATGAGGGAAGAGGGTCACTTTGCTGAATAAGTGTTGCAACACGGTCATAACTTTCATTCAGATCGGCAATCATCTGAAGCACCATGCGATGATTTGTCACCGGAGAGCCAATGTTAGCCAACTGATCAGCGAGAGCCTTCAAGGCTTTACAGTAGGCCGAAACACCAGGATAGTCATCCAACATGACATGAGAAAACTGATTCTCAAGATAAACAGCCCTCGAATGCTTGTTATCTTGAAAAATCCCTTGAAGGTGTTCCCATGCTTTCTGAGCCGTGGCACCAGGCTCAAGAATCGTCTCCATTAAGTCGCTGGAGATGGTTCCGTAGATCCATTGAAGAACCAGGGCATCAAGGCGAGACCACAATTTTGGATCAACTTCCTAAACTTTTCCTTTGTCATCAGGGAATATATGATTGATCACCTCGAAAACACGACAATGAATTTGGAATAATTCTGCCCAAGCCGCATATTTGTCTGTCTCAATATCAAGAACAAGAGCAATATAGTTCTTGATATTACCCACTGTGAGGGCCGGATGAAGAGGAGAAGGGGAGGAAGGGGCCATGTGAACAGGAAGACGAAGAAGAAAGAGAGAGGCGGAGGGCAAGGGGTTTTTTTTTTTAGGATTATTGCTCTGATACCATGAAGAATATTGAAGAACGTCTCCCCCTGTTACATTACATATCTGATGTTTATATACAAACTACAAGGGTCCTCATTGGACTAGATGATTTACCTACCTATACATGAACATACTAAACAGATACATGAACATACTAATACAGATACATGAACATACAGATAGATACAGACCCATAATAATGATATACATGTCAAAACATAATGATACGCTAATAAATTCAATTAATATAAATGAAATTAGAGGGGCTACAACGGATAGACACCACTCTTAAGAAAGCTAATAAAGGGACATTCAGTTAGGACATGGACATAAGCACCAACTAAAAATGCCAGGAATTAACTGCGTAACTTTGACAAGGGATCAAAACACAGGGAAGGCAGCACCATGAACAAGATATGATCAGGCGAAACCAAGTAAGACATGAACGAACCAAAGAGCCATATAAAGCAATCTATTTTATTCTTGAATTGTAGGTATTATTCTTGGTTGCTAAAGCAACTCGAGTCTATTGAATTTCATGGTATTAATAAAATTTGTTGCTTTGGAGCGAAAAAAAGGTTGAATTCTTAAGTGATTGAAAGACAACATCAAGGATTAGATGATTGAAAGGGTGATTTTTTAGGAAACAATTGGTTTCCTATTTCGAATCAATGACATATATTTGGTAAGTTGATTTTGGGACTTTCATGGAAGATTTATAATTGTTAATATTGTAAATATCTTTTATTTATGTACATAGATTTATATTAGGACTAACATACTAATAAAATCTCTTTCCTTGTAAGTGTGCTTTATGTTTCCTTGTAAGAATTGGAAAACTCACATAAGAAAGGTGTTGGATTCGTGAAGATCTTCTCAAGGTGCATATAAATACAAGTGATCAGCACAAAGAGAAAACACGGATTTGGAGTGAATTTGAGAGACAATACACAATTGTGATTCACGTTTTCAACATTGTGATTTTAGGTTGTGAGCGAAGGTTGTGTCTTACATCCGAACTCACATCTAGGTTTTTGTCAAATTCTTTGTTTTACTTCTGACTAGAATAGGATCCACTTGAGAAAGGAAGTCTGTTCTTGTCGTAGAAGGTGATTAGAACTTATTTAGTATTTTCGTATTTTAGTTTTCACTTATTCGTGTTTTTGTAAACAACACAATTTTTAAATAGTGAAAAGTTTTTAGGCGTAAGCCTTGTTTGCTGGGATCAAAACCAGTGAACGTTATGATTCTTGCGTTACTTTTTATTCCGCTGCTTTATTTGTGGATGTGTGGACAGTTGTGTGTCACATCTGTACTCACATCCGTGAACTGTTGAACTTGATTGTGCTTTCTAGGTACACGAAAATTTCAATTGGTATCAGAGCAAACTCTCGAAATATTACTGAGTGTTGATCCAGAAAGTGTAGTCATGATGAATGTCAAAATCATAAAAAAAGGCTCCTGTCTTTGATGGCACAAATTATTCTCTTTGGAAGTCTAAGATGCGTAATTACATCAAAGGTATTGATGAAAGGGCTTAGATGTGTATTCATGTGGCCTGGTTGTTGGGTTTCGTGGGTCCATGCGCAGTGGAAGAAAGCAAATGAACACGAAAACCCGGAGCCATGAATCCGTTCTAGATGATTAATTAAATAGGATGAAATAGAATTACCAACCTTGATGCCCTTTGTCTTTGACAAACTTGTTCCAACTCCGGATTTGATGATCTTGTGAATCCTTGATGAACGAAGCTTGAATCACGAACTTAATATCTTGAATTGCGAAGATCCTCTATGTGTATCCACACGTTGAATGAACCCTGGAACTCTTCTAGGTGGATTGCTAGATCCCTTGATTGAAACCCCTTTCAATCTATGAAAATATGGAATTGGTTGTGTTTTGATTCTCAATTCTCAATTGAAAACTCTCAATTTGTGTTTCTCTAAACCCAAATTTCGTGTGTTACTGCTAGGGCAAAAAGGAGGTAGTATTTATACTCTATAAATACCTTTTCCCCTTTGAAAAACCCTAATTTTAAGTCAATTACGTATCTGCCAGCGCCGACGGGATGACTCGTCCCATAAGGCACGAGTCGTCCCCTTTCACACTGCCTCAGATACAGTCATCCCCTTTAAGGGGAATAGTTGGTTCTGGCTAAGGGACGAGACATCCCCTCAGAACAAAAACTTCATATTTTCCATTTTTGATAATTCGTTCGATGTGTGTGACCCCATAGGACTATATTATGTTGGCAATGAGTTCGATCACATCGATCTTCATAAGACATGAGCGGACTCTAGCAAGCCATTATGCCTACCCAAATAATATAATATCAAGTTTAATTTTCTATATAGAACATATCACAATCCCATTGTCACACGATGTTATATTGAATAGAGTCATGGTCCACGTCAACTCATATTGTTCAATGCTTTCTCGTTACCAAGTAAATTGATCAATCGAATGTTATTAATCACATTAATTCATTCAGACATGGCCATGTACATCATCAATCTTACTTACGAGTGGCCTATCAAACATCTCTCTTTACGAGGGACAAATTTCAATCTTGACTTATCATTCTTCCCAAGAAGAATCCTATCATGCTAATAATAGCCCTTATTGTTATCCGGTTAAAGATAACGTTAAACTATATCAAACACAATATTCATCGAGTGGAAAACGATGATAATCTCAGGTCAAAGGATATCAATGATAACTACTCCCTCCGTCTCGCTACAAACCGCACACTTTCCTTTTTGGGCGTCCCATTACAAACCGCACACTCCCAAAAAGGAAAGTTTATATTAATAAAATATTCACCCTACTCCACTCATTCTCTCTCCTACATTATTTTAATACTCACAACACCATTATAATTTACTATTCCCTCCACTCATTCTCTCTCCTATTTTACTTTTACACTCACAACATTTTATTAAAATATCATATTTCTTAATTCCCGCGCAAACAGTGTTAGTGCGAATATTAGCGGGACGGAGGGAGTATATGAGACTTAATTATAACATTTGACCATGACATAAATCTCATAATGGGTCAAGTCCAGTACCTTGTTCTCAAACAAGTACCCATGAATTTAATGAGCATCTCTATGCATATAATCATCACATGATTATCCATTAAACTTCATACTAGTGCTTCTTAAGTACTAGGGACACGATTATTATAATAAACATGCAAGCATATATAATAATCATAATAACAATCTCTTATATAAATGAATAATGACATTACATTTAAGTCTATTTCTATAGGCCTAGGGCACTAACACCTACAGTCTCCCACTTGCACTAGGCCCAATCATTCATGTATCTTATACCCATGGACCTAACATGACCATCATGCTTTTGCCTGTGCGAGGGTCTTTGTAAGTGAATCCCTAATGTCATCATCGGTTGATACTTTGCATATCTCAACGTCTTCTCATTCTTATAAATTCTCGAAAAACGTCTAAGTGTGTGTTTGGATCGCTGTTGTGACCTTGGTTCCATTGCTTGCACAAATGGCACCACAATTGTCACCAGAAAAGTTCCACCAATTAGTGATACTTGGAACATTTCCAAAATTACTAAATGAACTCTTTATCCAAACAACCTCTTTAGCTACATCATATGTTGCTAAAATTTGGCCTTAATAGTAGAATTGGCTACGATCTTCTGCTTGGAACTCTTCCAACAAGACCGCACCTCCAATAAACATAAACACAAATCCTAATTGCGATTTTAAATTAACTTTGTCAGTTTTGGAAGATAGCATCTATGTAACACTTACATCAAGATTAACTTCCAACCTTTCAAATACCAAGATCGTATTCTTAGTCTTCTTAAGTCCTTAAGGATCATCTTGACTGCCATCCAATGGTTCACATCAGGATCAGATTGGTATCGACTCTTCATGTTCAAAGCATACGAGACGTCGGGTCTAGTACAAATCATGGGATACATGACAGAACCAAATGCCGGAGCATATGGAACTTTATTCAATCCCTTTTGCTCACCAATTGTCATAAGACAATGAGTATTTCTAAGAGAAATACGGTGACCCATTGACAAGTTACTTTTTCTAGACTCTTCTAAGAACCTTATCAACGTAAGTATTTTGACTTAAACCAATTTATCCTTTTAGATCTATCTCTGTAGATCTTGATGCTATGAATGTAAGCGGCTTCACCCATATATTTCATTGAAAAATCTTTTCTTGATCAAAACTTGACAGTCTTGTTGGGCCCTACATTTTCAGTCAACATGTTTACAACTTACACTTAACAACTTGGTACTAATAACTTAAGTTGTTCTATTTACAACTTGGCCTTCTGCAGGTTGGGACGCATAACGTTTTTCCTATTTTATAGGGAACGTGCCAAAGACCAGTTCAACCACGTTTCTTCAGCAAACAAATCACTATCTCTTCATCAACGATCAAATGCGGATATATCTCCAAGGATCAACCCTAATTCCGAGTTTATAGGCCCATAATCCTCTTTTTGTTAATTAGTTTTATTTTTGAGGTATAAAAGGGGGAACACACACTGTATTTTCACACACGTTCCTCACTAGCTTAAGCTCCCTTTTTCATACGCTCTTAGCATTGTAATCTCAAGAAAATTCTTAGTAAACTTTCGGTCAAGGCAGAGCCATATCCTCCCGGGTTTTATGCCTGAGAACAAGTTGTTCAAGGGCTTTCCCTAGTCAACAAACGTCTTGTGTCCATTTCTATTCAACTTGATAGTCATTGTACCTAGATTCATATCACTTTAGTCACTTTTCCCATCATAAAAATATAATTGTTGAAATTTGACCAAAACAATTTGGCGCCGTCTGTGGGAAACTTTGATTATCTAAGTAGGAATGGTTAATCCATCTTCCAGCCAGCCGAGTCGGCCGCTTCCTCGTTTCCAATGCCCAAGGCAACCCTCCTCCAAGTGTAAGCCGTCAACTTGGAGATAATGTCCAACATGGCGGACATGATGAAGAAAATAGGCGATCGGTTGGATGATCGTGAGCGTACAAATACAATGATATTCAATGCCATTGATAGTCTCCAAGGTAAAGTGGAAGCAAGCTGAGACCCAAGTATCCACTCCGTTTTCACCTTTACTTCCTAGATCTTTGTTTGGTGCAGTACAGACCGAGCCATGTTGAGATATCCCGATGTCCAACACCTTGCCACGGAAAGCACGATTGTGACATCCATTCCACCGAGCAACCAAGATTCGGCCTATCGCCTAGCCAATCCGCGCTATCATCTTGCTACACTTATGCTACACCCTCTGGGGCAAACAGGAGTTTCTTTAATATTTTCGATACCTTCGTACCTCAGGTTAATAATGCTCCTCTTTTTGCAGAGAGCCAACTTGTTAAGGAAATGCAAACCATTAAGGAGTTGCTTCGAAGCGTGCCGGGAGTCAACTTGCCGTATCACCAAGTTTCTCCAACTTGTTATAATGAGTCTCGTTTTGTGCCAGCAATAGCCAGTGTGGAGATCCCGAAGAAATTCTCAGTCCCTCACATGAAGAAGTATGACGGAAGTACCGATCCAGCAGAGCACGTGTTGCTGTATCAAGAGTCAATGGATATCATAAGTATCCCTCCTATGTTTAAAGAAGCATGTTTTTGCAGGGGCTTTGGCTCAACCTTGTCAGAACCGGCCTTAAAATGGCTAATGTGGCTTCCTCTAAACTCTATTTCATCTTATGCTCAACTTGTCAATATGTTCATTAATCGCTTTTCATGCAACAGGCATTTGACAAGTTGACTAGTGATCTTTATAGAATTGTACAAATGCCTAATGAAAGTCTCAAAGAGTATTTGCACAGTTCAATAAGGAGGCAGTGACTATACCCAACTTGGACGTGTCCACAAAGAACGGAGGCATTCCGCATAGGCTTGAAGAAGAGCTCATTGTTTTACAACGAGTTGGTGATGACCCCGCGAAACAACTTGAAGAAATCGTAACTGTGGCCTCGCCTTACATCCGATTGGAGGAAGATAGCTTGGCAATGGGAAATCAACCGGGAGGACTCCTACTCCTCTATTTGAACCCTCTCGACAGACGATCGGACTCCCATCACACTAAGTCCAACAGGGCAAACCCCGTTAAAACCGAACCTTCTAGAATTCATGTTGTAGATGATGATCGTGAAGGTGATGATAATGATTATCCACAAATTTCTGAATACCGCTTTCGTGGACATTGCAGGAATCTTGTGCGCCATGGGAAATCTTGGAGATAAAGCAAGATGGCCCAAGAAGAATGACCAAATAACAACTTGGAAGGACAAGTCCAAGTGGTGCGCGTTTCATGAAGATTTTGGGCACACCACCGAGAACTATTTCGCCTTGAGGAAGGAGATTGCTCATTTATTGTCCAAGGGTCTTCTCAAGGATTTGTTGGGCAAGAAGAGGGTCGGGAGTGAATCCAAAGAACCCGGTTCGAGGAGCAATCTAGGCCCGAGAAAGTTGCACCCTCCGGCCACCAAGGTAGTGAATGTTATCTCAGTGGGTCTCATATTTGCGGCACAACTTACTCGCCGCCAAGCGTCATGCCAAGAGCTCTAAGGAAGATCAATCGAATTGCCTATAAGGCGCCGCGACTTCACGTATGGTCATATCATTTCTTTTGAAGATGAAGATAAAGACAACACGTTGGACCCTCATCATGATGGTCTAGTTGTTCAGTGCGCATTGCTAATTGTGTGGTCAAGCGGATCCCGATCGATGGTGGCAGCTCACCAACATCATCTTTACTCATGCTCTTGAAGATATGGGTATTCCTTTGTCTCGAAGTTGTGAAGAACTCATCCGTACCGGTAGGGTTCAGTGGTGAGGTGAAACAGCATAATGGTGAGATCAAGTTGCCCATCTACCTAGAAGGTATGAATTCCATGGAGAGGTTTTGTGTGATTGAATGCTCTTCTTCATACAATGTCATATCGGGAAGGCCTTGGATCCACAACATGAAGGCCGTGCCATCGACTTACCATCAATGCGTCAAGTTTCCAACACCTTGGGGTGTTGCCAAGTTGAGGGAAACCAAAGCAAGTCTCTAAGGAATGTTACAAGATCAACATGAAAGCAAGCTCGACCCCGGCAAGCATAGCAATTAAAGAAAAAGGCCCAGACATTCTTGAAGCGGTAGAGCACGATACAAAAAGCGTTCCCGTTGATGCATCAAATCCCGAGGCCCAAGTGCAAGTTGGGATAGACCTACCGTCCGAAATCGAAGAGGAGTTGATCGAGTTCCCGAAAAGCCGTAGATGCCGTTTTCGCTTGGAAACATGAGGACATGACAGTGGATAAGCAAGGATATTATTACTCACAAGTTGAACATCGATCCGACCATCCGTCCCGTCCGTCAAAAGAAGGAAGTTCGCCCAGAGCGGAACCGCATCATAAAGGATGAAGTTGCGAGGCTTCTAAAGTCCAAGATGATCAGTAGAAGTTCGCACCCAAGGTGGTTGGCTAACGTTGTAGTGGTGGAGAAGAAGAATGGCAAGTGGCGAGTATGCGTGACTTCACCGACTTGAACAAGGCCTCGCCCAAAGGATCCATTCCCTCTCCCTCATATTGATTCTCTAGTTGATGAGACAAATGGTCACGACATCTTGACATTCATGGATGCATCTTCCGGTATCAACAAATTCAAATGGAGCCTTCGCACCAAGAAGATACAAAGATTCATGACCTGTAAGGTATATACTGTTATATTTCTATGCCCTTTGGTCTTAAAATGCAGGGCAACCTATCAAAGGTTAGTGAACAAAATGTTCAAAGACCAACTTGGCAAGACGATGGAGGTCTACATAGACGACATGGTGGTCAAATCCAAACACATCGAGGATCATGTGGAGCACCTTGCCGAGGCATTCGACATCTTGAAGGCCTTCAACATGAAGCTCAATCCGGCGAAGTGCAACTTCGGTGTTAGAAAGCGTGCAAATTCTTGGGATATATGGTAACCAAGAGGGGAATCGAAGCAAGTCCCGAACAAATCAAAGCCATTCTCAACTTGGAATCCCCTAAAACATCAAGGACGTACAAAGGTTAACAGTAGAGTAGTAGCCGCTTTGAATAGATTTATATCCAAATCATCCGATAAGTGCAAAGGTTATTCTATGAAGTCTTGAGAAAAACAAACTCTTTCAATGGACTCGACCAACATGAGGCAAATTTTTAAACAACTTAAAGAATATTTGATGACGTCACCCCTACTTGCTAAACCCGAACATGGTGAGCATCTTTATTTATATTTAGCCGTATCTCGAAAATGCCGTTAGTGCAAGATTGGTGAAGGAAATCCAAAGTGAGCAACATCCCGTTTACTACGTAAGTAAATCTTTGTTAGATGCCGAAACAAGGTATTCTCATCTTGAAAAATTGATATTAGCCTTAACTACCGCCGCTACTAAATTACGTCATTATTTTGAAACACATTCCATAACCGTTAGAACTAATTATCCTATAAGAAATGTGTTGAGAACGCCAGAGATGTCGGGCAAAGTTGGCCAAGTGGTCACCAAGTTGAGCACGTATGACATTTCGTATGAGCCAAGAACAGCCATCAAATCGCAGCCCTAGCCGATTTCGTAGCCGACTTCACCCAAGTTTGCAGCAGAGGTAGAGCCGGAAGTGCAACAACTTGAAGGTAAAACTGCTCCTAGATTTTGGACATTGTATACCGATGGAGCTTCAAATTCCAAAGGGATTGGGTTGGGAATAGTCCTAAAGTCCCCTCAAGGTGATATCATACCCCAAGCCGTATCTTGTGAATTCGGGCAACGAATAACGAAGCCGAGTATGAAGCCCTAATCATGGGTTTAACTACAAACTCTCTAAGCTTGAATATTACACATTTAAATGTATTTGTTGACTCTCAACCGCTAGCTAACCATTTTAATGGCGCTTATATGGCGAAGCATTCCAAGATGACTCGTACCTCCAACATGTTAAAGCCTTAGCTTCGAAATTTCTATCATTCTCTTTGGAACAGTCCCCAGTGAGAAGAAAATTCGTGGCGTACGCCTCGCTAACTTGGGTTCAACTTGCAAATCAATGTCGCATTCCAAGATACCCATTATCTATGTTAAGTACCCGCAATAGACCAAGTTGAGGAAATTCAAGTGGTTACACCATCTACCGGGGCACAAGATGTTAAACCTTCTTGGACCCAACCTCGTAATTGAGTTTCTTCAACTTGGAACTATTCCACCCGATGTTAAGAATGTTAGATCTTTTAAGATTCGTATTTCGACTTTCGTTTTGATAGATAATGTGCCGTTTAAGAAGTCTTTTGCAGACACTACTTGAGATGTGTCGATAACGATCAAGTTGAAGTGGTGCTTAAAGAAATCCATGAAGGAATATGTGGGAACCATTCCGGAGGAAAGGCACTAGCATCCAAGGCCCTCAAGACGGGATACTATTGGCCAACCATGCGTCGAGATGCCATGAGCTACGTACAAGTGTGACGCCCGCCAAAGACATAGCAACATCTTGCATCAACCTCGCCGAACCTCTACATCCTATAGTCTCATCTTGGCCTTTCATGCAAGTGGGGCATGGATATTGTAGGCAAGTTGCCCAAAGCTCCAGGAGGCAAAGTATTCATGTTGGCTCTAACCGATTATTTCTCGAAATGGATCGAGGCGTAAGCTTATGTACAAGTAAGGGATAAAGAGGTAATTTCATTTTTAAAGAAAAATATCATTAGCAGTTTGGTGTACCATCGAGATTGTATGTGACAACGGGTCACAGCTCATAAGTAAAAAGACCAGGGATTTTTGTGCTCGCCGGGGCATCAAGTTAATCATGTCCACACTGTCCACCCTCAAGCCAACGGCCAAGCCGAATCAAGCAACAAGTTGATCATCAACAACTTGAAGAAGCGTCTAGACCGTAAGAAGGGAAAATGGGTTGAAGAATTACCACTTGTGCTATGGGCGATAGAACTACTTCTAAAGGAGCCACAGTAGGACTCCCTATTCTTTAGTATTCTGAGTCGAAGCCGTGATTCCAGCTTGAAGCAACAAATTCCCCACAAAGAAGGTATGGCTTATTGACTCAAGATGAAAATAACCTCTTGCTAACTCAAGATTTAGATACAATTGATGAGATCAGTGGATTTAGCCAAGATAAGGATGGCACTATCGCCAGCCGAATTTCTAGGTCTTACAACAAGAATGTCGAGTTAGAAGGTTCCAGGTTGGTGATTTAGTTTTGAGAAAAGTATTTCAAAATACAAGAGAATTGAATGCAGTAAGCCGGCTCCCAAGTTGGGAAGGCCCATATCTCATCGATGCCGAAGCCGGCAAAGGTGCATACCGGTTGTCAACCCCGAGCGGAGACAGTAATCCCTAGAAGTTGGAACGCTATCCACTTGAAACTTTATTTCACGTAAGTCCAGCTTATTTATAACTAGACTCTTCAGTACGGTTTAAATTTATGTCAAGTTCAATTACGCATTTCAATTTTTTCTACTCTTATTAAAACATTACCGACTTGAGCGTCGGAGGGGCGTTAGCTATGCTAACGCCCACCCTAACATAAATTTGTTTTGCGAGGTGCAACTTGAGCAAACGGAGTAGGCTCAACATGTTGACACGCCAGTACGGCTGATACTTGTTGAGACCTAAGCTGGAAAAGGTCAAGCATGTTGACACGCCAAGCACGGTTGATACATGTTTGAACCTCGAGGAAGGAAAATTTCAACATGTTGACACGCCAAGCACGGCCGATACATGTTGGAATTCTAGCCGGAGAGGGATAGGACTTGTTGACACGCCAGACGGCTGATACTTGTTCTATCTCTTCAAACGATTTACCTCTAATCAAAGGTACTTATGGTTAAAAGATATTCATCTTTTCTTACGAATTAAGGTTTTGACACCTTCGCCTGGGCGCACGTTTTCACACTTATTCAAGTTGTGGACTATTGGTTGTAACATTTTCATGTTACCTACGGTTTATAACATTTACATGTTATCTAAAGAACAAACAAAGCATCTCTCAGAGACATAAGTTACCTTGCTAGAAAACCATTTTTCAAAAGATTTTCGCAACCAAAGGACAAGTTGGATAAGCCAACAAGTCCCTAAAAAAGCTTGGAGTACTAGACCAACCTAGTACCCCCAAATAAATTGTCTCGGCTCTTATGAGCCATTACAAACTAAAAAACCTTGTTTTCAGGGACACTCCCCCCATTTGTTGTACCAATAGAGGTACACAAATAAAGCAAAAAATTGTTTTCATCCAAAATATCCAAAAACTTTAAAATGTTTTTCAAACTTTTTATTCGCCGCCGGTGTTGCATCTTCCACTTGATCATTTGGAGTAGCCACTATGGTGCTTAGATCCTTGTTAGCATCATCAACTAGAGCTTCTAGGGCCGCGAATTCACTTCTTCGCATCCGCTGGCTCACCAATATGGTCCTCCAAGACTTTTCTCTCATCTTCCAAGTTCCAAGCTATGGCCTGTCCGTTTTCATATTCTTCAATCATTTGAATGCGGGTCTCCAACAAAGTCTTGGTGGCATTAAATTTGAAGTTCCTCTCGCAACTTCAAGTTCTTTCATATGAGCCTTATTCTCAAGACGAATGGCTTCCACTTCTTCTCCCAAGCGTTCAAAATCCTTCCTCAAACCTTCCACCTCACCAAAGATGCTTGTTTGCCTCCCTCTTCAACTTCTCCACTTCCTTGGCACTTTTGGTAGCCTCCTTTTGATTCTCGCAGCCTTCGTGACCAAGCCTCGCCGCTTTGATCTTCAATGCATCAATGTAGGCCACAATCGGGGTCATGAGTTCCCGCACCAAAAAAAGATGTTAATACTTTATCAAGCTCTTTTGATAAAATTCAAAGATTCCTTCATCTTTACCTTCTCAACAACGCTCCTAAATTTTTCTCCTAACTTCTCCATGTCCATATCACTCGTTTGCATCCGTGGCCTCAGCCTTCCACCAGCTTTCTTTTCTTTGCATCCCCTTCTTCTTGGATGCAGCCACATGAGAGCTAGCCACAATAGACACAGGGGTAGGGGTTTACCATCCTTCTTTGCCAAGCTTTTTGCTCTGTCGCAAAGAAGAAGGTCGCATGTAACAGCTTTCCTTGGAGCGAGTGGCCGCAAAATAGGATGAAGAGTTAGAACAGATTAAAGGGGTTAGAACAACTTGGAGATAGGCAAAGATTTAAAGTATTTGATTAACCCGTAGACATCGGGATAGGCTCGTAAAAGGTTTCTTCAAGGTTTGCCTCTCGGCTTCTTCGGGACCAACTTCCTTGTTAGAATCTCGCAACAAATTGAACTCGGTAGTGCCTTAAAAGTTCTCACTAAGGGTTCCAAGTTATAGATCTCGCTCACTCTTTTCTCTCGTGTTGTCTTTAAAGGGAAAAAGCACATCCAATTTCGCAACTAGGCCAAAGAAAAATTTGGAGAAATAGTTAGTACATTGCTAAAAATCATCATTAGAGTAAGAAAAATTGCCTACTACCTTGGGACCTCCATTTGAAGTTGGCACCCACATCCTTCACCAGGGTGCTCTTCTTTGCAAAAAAGAATTTGTTCTTCCACCCTCTATCGGCGGGATCAACATTGTCGATTAAGAAAGGCGTCCTACCAACCCTAACCCTAAAACCATATGTCCCTAAACCAAAGCTCCTAAACTCATTCGTAAAAGCAAATTCCTCTAGACCAATTGCTAACTCTGTTTCTGCATTTAGCCTTACTAGGGTTTGAAGGCTTCTCCAACCTTGAGGCATGAGTTGGGCATAGTTAAGCTTGGTAGATACAAAGAACTCGGGTGATTAAAATTGGAAACGGGAATTTCTGCATCCAATAGTGAACGGATATTCAGGGAAACATACCCATTCGGGGAAAACACTGGAGTTAGGTTAGGGTGGGTAAAAAGTTCGCTTCGAAAGCCATGGCATGATTCCTCTTGATAATTTCTAAATTGGCGTGGATGGTACACTTTTCTTTTTCGTGGTTCTTCAACATGTTTTGGGTGAGAAAACCCACGGGCAAACCCTCTCCACTCTCGATTAAAGTTACCACCTTTCTCTTCCCCATTTTTCAAGCTTAAAACAAAGATTCAAAGATGGAACTGGAAAGGAAACAAGAAACTCACCGGCAATTTCTACTTGATTCTCCTCTCCAAACCGTCTTCCCTGGTTCTCCTTCTTCTTCCCGTAATCTTTTTGAAAGCTACGTTTTTGAAAGGGAGAGTTGGAACAAGAATCTTCTTATTTATGGAGGTTGAAAGTGGTTGAGACCTTTTAAAACAAATACACCTTTTTGCCTTGGGAAAAACCACTTAACCGTCCCGTCGCATCCTTTTAAAACCGTCATCCTTTTTCTTTCTAGTTTTGGCAAACCTTTTGAATTCTTTTTGTCTCTTTCTATTCTTCTTTTTTAAATTCAAAAAGTTTAGGGGCAATTGTTGGGCCCTACATTTTCAGTCAACATGTTTACAACTTACACTTAACAACTTGGTACTAACAACTTAAGTTGTTCTATTTACAACTTGGCCTTCTGCAGGTTGGGACGCATAACGTTTTTCCTATTTTATAAGGAACGTGCCAAAGACCAGCTCAACCACGTTTCTTCAAAGAAACAAATCACTATCTCTTCATCAACGATCAAATGCGGATATATCTCCAAGGATCAACCCTAATTCCGAGTTTATAGGCCCATAATCCTCTTTTTGTTAATTAGTTTTATTTTTGAGGTATAAAAGGGGGAACACACACTGTATTTTCACACACGTTCCTCACTAGCTTAAGCTCCCTTTTTCATACGCTCTTAGCATTGTAATCTCAAGAAAATTCTTAGTAAACTTTCGGTCAAGGCAGGAGCCATATCCTCCCGGGGTTTTATGCCGGAGAACAAGTTGTTCAAGGGCTTTCCCTAGTCAACAAACGTCTTGTGTCCATTTCTATTCAACTTGATAGTCATTGTACCTAGATTCATATCACTTTAGTCACTTTTCCCATCATAAAAATATAATTGTTGAAATTTGACCAAAACAAGTCTTAAGTATCATAACTTCGTTTCTAATGAGCAAGATTCATTAACTAGCCAAAGAGCCACACAAGCATATTTATTTCTTTTGATTTGTAGGTCGTGTCTTGGTTATTGTACCAACTTGAGTGTTTTCACGTTCTTCGTTTTAATAAAATTTGTTATTGCCGAAGCAATACAATATGGTTAAACAGTGTTACTCAATTTTAAAATGCTAACTTGTTTCAAAAGTGAAGCGTATAAAGTTTTTGAATTTACAGTTTTATTCTATATCATGTTAAACTCAAAAATGGATATATTAATTAATAACTCACCGTAAGAGCTTTTATAAAAATACATTGTTAAATTATTTTATAGACTTTACATATACTAATATAATAAATAAAGTATTTGGACACATAGACTTATGTGCACTATAAATAATTGCATGTTATATTAAATATTAAAGTATTTGGGCCTAATAATAAAGTGATCTGCTAAAGTAAAAGGGAGGCCCAAGTCATCTTTTATAAGTATGGAATCTATAGTTAATATGTGTAGATACCAAAGGGGCCTGGTTGTTAATCTATGATGGGCTGGCTAACATACTAGGTCAATATAAATATAGGGTTATGGTCCCCAATTTAACTACTCGATTTTATTCTCTTGATTCCCATTATCATCTGAATTCTAAGAACCCTAAGGATCAATTGGAAGGAAATAATAATTCATCAAGTATTCTCCAAATATTGATATGGATTCAGGTTTGTCTATCGTTTCATAATCTTTGATAACTTGAAGCATGATTGTCCTAGAATAAATATTCCGCATCATTCTAGGGTTTATGTATAATTATTTCCATCAAGTGGAATCAGATCCGTAATCTTGCTTTGTTGTTGGGATTATTTGGATCGAATTGATTTTGCTGTTTATGATTTAATTCAACCAAAACTCGCTAAATCACCAAAATCTGCACAAATCCCGTCACTGCTCCGACCAGCCCTTGAAACTCAATTTTCCGATTCGATAACCGTTGGATCGAGCTTAAACTTTCAGGAATTGTTCGAAACACCTATGCGCTTAAATTCAACGGTTGGATCGAGCAAAAAATTCCTGGAGAAGGAGCTATGATTTTCGCAGTCAGACAGACGAAAAAAAAAAACTCTAGGGTTTTCTTCTCAGGATTAAGTAAATATTATTTATTGAAATTATTATTATGGACTTAATAATTTTAAATTTCAATAATAATGTTTAAGTTATGCCCATGTTTGAAATTACTTTGGGTTCGTTTATTCGAACACATCTTGTATTTTATGTTATTAAATTTACGTAGCATGTTACCAAAGTAACCTCTCCTATGAATTTTTTTTTTAATTTAAAATACATGATTATTTGAAGTTATTTTTTAGCGTGTTTGTTTTTCATGCGGGTAATGGTCGGCCCAAAGGAAGGCTATTATCTGGAAGAAATTCAAATTCGTTCGTGGAGATAAATATGTAACAGTTATTAAGTGTCCATGTGAATATTGAGTCGGTTCAAACTCCAAAGAAAGGCTTGGTATTTGACAGAATTTTACTGTTAATATTTGATTTCTACATCAAGAAAATCACTTGCAAGTTAATTTTCTATCCAAAGATTAAAATTAATGTTGCGTCGATTTTCTTGTAATGGGATAATTTTAATTTCAAACATTTTTCTGCTTAAAGTTATATGTGAGCTTATTTTTTTTATTTTTTGTTCTCTATTCAGTTATTTCATCGCCTTCTAATGTATCTCGCTAACATCAACTCGATTCCCATGCCGAATGGGATGAATTTTAAGAGTCGGAAAGAAAATGTGCCGATTGTTACGAGAGTTATGGATCTAGACCTTGCACTCGTGGAGCCAAAACCTGCTGACCTAACTAGCACGAGTACATCTCAAGCTAAAAAGGACATGGAAAAGTGGGAACGCTCAAATCGCATGTGTCTTATGATCATGAAGAAAAGCAGCCCAGAATCATTCAGAGGCGATATAGATGATGAGAAAGTTGCAATGACGTTCCTTACGTGAGCTTGAAAAGCGTTTTGCTAAGAATGAAAGGGCAGAAACAAGCACGCTTTTGCGTAATCTTGTTGCCATGAGGTATAAAGGTAAAGGGAACGTGCGTGAGTACATTATGGAGATGGCCAATTTAGCATCTAAACTTAAAGCTCTCAAGTTCGAGCTGTCGGATGTCATGCTTGTTCATATGGTTATGATCTCTCTTCCACCACAGTTTGGGCAATTTTAAGTAACATTCAATTGCCAGAAGGAAAAGTGGACTCTTAATGAGTTCATTTCATTGTGTGTGCAAGAGGAATCAAGGTTAAAGTCTGAAAAGACTGAGAGTGCTCACTTTGTGGCTTCCTCTTCGAGCTATAACAAGAAAAGAAAGGCTAAAGAAACTGCGGTCAATGAGCCAAAGAAAAAGCAATATAAAGTATCAAATGGACAAGCTAAGGATTTAGCAACGTCAATGTCCAAGGGACAAGATAAGGATCCAGGTTGCTTTTTCTGTAAGGAAATGGATCATATGAAGAGAGATTGCCCTAAATGCCACGCATGGCGTGTAAAGAGAGGTATATCTCTTGCCTTTGTTTGTTCTGAGGTGAATTTGGTTTCAGTGCCTAGACATACTTGGTGGTTAGACTCTGGTTCTTCTACTCGCATTAGTGTGTCTATGCAGGGTTGCCTGAACTGCCGAAAGCCAAGTGATGTTGAATGATTCATCTGTGGGGAACGGCAATTCTATTGAAGTTGAAGCAATCGAAACTTTTAGATTATTATTAAAGTATGGATTTTATTTAGATTTGTATGAGACATATGTGGTACCGTCTTTTAGACGGAATTTGGTTTCCATTTCAGTTTTGGACAAAGAAGGATTTACTTGTTCATTTGCAAATGGTGAATGTCGTTTCTCGTATAATTCTAAGTTTATTGGATCTAGTACTTTGTAGGTTTATGATAATCTTTATATGTTGGATACTGTTGCTTCATATCATGAAAACCTGCATGTGGAAACACGTGGTACTAAACGCAAATTTACTAACAATAATTTCATGTCATTATGGCACAAGCGATTAGGACATATATCAAAACAGAGAATGCAAAGGCTTGTGTCAGACGGAATTATTGAAACACTTGACAAATCAGATTATGAAATATGTGTTGAGTGTATTAAGGGAAAACAAACAGACAAAAGCAAATTAAAAGCTGAGAGAGCTAAGAATGTTTTGGAATTAATTCATACGGATATATGTGGACCATTTCCTACACCCTCGTGGAATGGTCAAGAATATTTCATTACATTCATAGACGATTACTCTCGTTATGGTTACCTATATTTGATCCATGAAAACTCACATGCATTGGATATGTTCAAAAAGTTTAAAGCCGAGGTTGAAAATCAACATGGCAAAACAATAAAGAAAGTCAAATATGACCGTGGTGGTGAATACTATGGCAGAAATGACGGAGATCAGGTGAACAACGTCCTGGGCCTTTTGCTAAATACCTAGAGGAGTGGGGTATCGTCCCTCAGTACACCATGCCATGCAAACCTAACATGAATGGTGTAGCTGAAAGACGAAATCGAACTTTACAGGAAATGGTGAGAAGTATGGTTAGTCATACTACTTTACCAGTACTCACTGGGGAGAGGCATTAAAGATCATAGCTTTATCTCCTTAACAGTGGTACTCACAAAGGCCGCTAACAAAACCCCTTATGAACTATGGACAGCAAGAAACCTCGTATTAAGGCATTTACACATCTCGGGGATTTCCTGAGGCTAGGCCTTACAGCCTAATGAAAAGAAGTTGGACTCAAGGACTGTTAGTAGTTACTTTGTTGGTTACTACGAAAGGTCAAGGGGCTTTAAGTTTTACGATCCCAAATTCGAAACTTTTGACATGGGAAATGCTCAATTCTTTGAGGATGTTGAGCTTGTGGGGGGACAAGTTAGAGATGATTTTGTCTTTGAAGAGGTTCCGGTTACCATTCCTCTTCCTACAATTGTCCTTGACCATGATTTGGATCTCAATCCTGATGTGGTTCATGAACAAAATTTGGATCAAGAAGATATTGTCAATATCCCTCTAGTTGTCCATGAGGAACAAGCTCAACAACCTCAAGAACAAGTGCCTTTAAGAAGATCCACTAGAGAGAGACGAAGTGCCATTTCGGATGATTACTTGGTACTTCTAAATGAACAAGAGGTGGACATTGGTCAATTGGAAGATGATCCAATCAACTTTCATGAGGCCATTGGTAGTTCTAACTCTCAAAAGTGGATAGACGCTATGGATGATGAGATTAAATCAATGAAAGACAATGATGTATGGGATCTTGTCCCATTTCCAGAAGGAGTGAAACCTATTGGTTGCAAATGGATATTTAAAACCAAAAGGGATTCACAGGGCAATGCGGAAAGACATAAGACACGTCTTGTCGCTATGGGATTTACTCAGAAAGAAGGAATAGATTATAAAGAGACTTTCTCTCCGATTTTTTTGAAAGACTCTTTTAGAATCATTATGGCATTAGTGGCACATTATGACCTAGAGTTACATCAGATGGATGTTAAAACTGCGTTTCTTAATGGAGACATTGAAGAAACAATTTATATGGTGCAACCAGAAACCTTGGTTTCAAAAGACTCAAAGGATATGGTATGCAAACTCAAGAAATCCATCTATGGACTCAAACAAGCATCCCGTCAGTGGTATTACAAATTTCTTCAAGTTGTATTGTCATTTGGTTTCACGACATATACAGTTGATGATTGTGTCTACCACAAGTTCAGTGGGAGTAAATATATTTTTCTAGTTTTATATGTGGATGACATTACTAGCCACAAATGATACGGACTTGCTGCATGAAACTAAGAGATTTCTCTCAAAGAAATTTGAGATGAAAGATCTGGGAGATGCATCTTTTGTATTAGGAATTCAAATACACAGAGATCGGTCTCAAGGTATCCTTGGATTGTCACAAAAGAGTTACATCGATAAGGTACTTAAGAGATTTGGTATGCAGGATTGTAAAATGGGTGACACCCCAGTGGCTAAAGGTGACAAATTCAATCTTGCTCAGTGCCCCAAGAATGAGATTGAATCTAGGGAAATGAATAGCATCCCTTATGCTTCGGCTATAGGGAGCTTGATGTATGCTCAGGTTTGCACTCGCCCAGATCTAGCATTCATAGTTGGTATTTTAGGCAGATAACTTAGCAATCATGGAAAGGATCATTGGATAGCAGCCAAGAGGGTCATGCGTTCTTTACAGAGAACAAAGGATTATATGCTCACTTACAGAAAGTCGGATAGACTTGAGATCATTGGGTATTCGGATTCCAACTTTGCTGGATGCTAAGATAGTCGTAAGTCTACATCGGGCTACGTTTATCTACTTTGTGGAGGAGCAGTTTCTTGGAAAAGTGTTAAGCAGACACTTGTTGCTACTTCTACGATGGAGGCAGAATTTGTGGCGTGTTATGAGACATCAAATCACACAATTTGGTTGCGAAATTTTATCACTGGGCTGCGCATATTAGGTGGCGTTGATAGGCCATTAAAGTTATTTTGTGATAATAAGTCAGCAGTTATGTATTCTAATAACAACAAGAGCTCGTCTAAGTCTAAGCACATAGACATTAAGTATCTTGCTGTTAAGGAACGAATTCAGAGTGGACAGATTTGTATTGAGCATATTTGGACTAACTCCATGGTCGCGAATCCGTTTACTAAGGGTGTAACACCGAAGGTTTTTCGCGAGCACACTGCTTGTATGGGTGTCATGTCACCAGAGTATGCCTAGATTGAGTGGGAGTTTTGTATTTTGCTCTTACATTTATTGTTATAAGTATATTTGGTTTTTTCAGTTTTTGGTTAATAAAGTTATTTTTGCACTCTGAATATTTGGTTGATCTCAAAATAAGGTTGGGCCAGTTGAGAATAGACATGTGAAGATCACATTATATGTTGTTCCATGCTACACATCCATACTTGATCCATGTCATTTAGTTGAGTTAATATATGTGACCACTGATGGGTCTAGTTGCGCTAATATTGACGAAAACCTCTTTGATCCTCATGTTGATTTGACTAATGGACCGGATTGGTTTAAGATGACACAATTTGGTAAAGCGTTGTTGTTAAGGTTTATAATGTGATATGCAATTAAACTAAGGTATTATACTATGTACATGTGTAAGTCCAAGTGGGAGATTGTTGGAATATTTTATGGACTTTACATATACTATTATAATAAATAAAGTCTTTGGACACATAGACGCATGTGCACTATAAGTAATTGCATGTTATATTAAATATTAAAGTATTTGGGCCTAATAATAAAGTGATTCGCTAAAGTTAAAGGGGATCCCAAGTCATCTTTTATAAGTAATGGGATCTATAGTTAATATGTGTAGATACCAAAGGGGCACAGTTGTTAATCTATGATGGTGGCTAACATACTAGGTCAATATAAATATAGGGTTATGGTCCCCAATTGAACTACTCGGTTTTATTCTCTTGATTCCCATTATCATCTGAATTCTAAGAACCCTAAGGATCAATTGGAAGGCAATAATCATTCATCAAGTCTTCATCAAGTATTCTCCAAATATTGCTATGGATTCAGGTTTGTCTATCGTTCCATAATCTTTGATAACTTGAAGCATGATTGTCCTAGGGTTTATGTATAATTATTTCCATCATACATTTCCATTGCACAATGTATAACTTTGAAGCATGTGGTGATCGATTACACGAGCAGGCTATTATGCCCCTTCCCGCAAATAACACCATCGCTCAAGACCCTAATAAGGAGGTCGGCCTACTAATACCGTTGATACGATTTTTACATAAGGCACTTTAATAAACGAAACTTTAAGGTCCAGAAATCAACTATGATATCCAGCCACTCCATTAAGTACATATTCACAAATCATCCTCGCATCTTTACTATCCTGCATCCAAGACTATACCGTAGAAATCACCGAAATAAAGATTTTAGGGAGAAGAAGGCTGAACAACCCCATAACTTCATCGTCCCGAATGAAACATTTGAAGTCCCACATATAGATCCATCATGGCACACAGCTCCTATTGACAATCATCATACAGCTGAAACGAAAAAGAAAAAATAAACATTAGCCTCACCCCCACCGTTCTCAATTTCTATGTCATTTTTTTCCCAATTCATTAACATTCAACAGGTAATATAAGTTTGGGCATTTTCCGGGAACTTAGAGAAAAGTGAACTGAAGCTAAGTATATTACATAAGTTTGGATGTCAGTTCAAATGATTTAACACCCTTTCTTTTTAATGATATTCATACAATATGAACATATATATAACACAAATCAACTAAGAACAGAAGCATTCTGAAGTATAGGATCCTGGATCCTGTATGAAAGCTCTTTTGGTACTAGTATCGGGTGGCATCAGGAGTTGCCTGCACCACATGATGCTAGTGCCATGTATACGAGCTAGTCTCTACACTACTGAAGTGTTTGAGGAATTCTAGGGGATACTTTTTTCCTTTGATTTGAAGAGTCTGGTTTGGATGACCTAACATGAATAAAGAAGATCACTTACCCAGGAAGTACATCACATGCAGTCTGAAGAACAGGAATCTCCATCCATGTTTTCTAGATACAAGTGCCAATGTCACCGGGAGTTCCCCCAAACACTTCAGCAGGGTTTAGCTACATATATAGCTAAAGCCTAAAGGCTATTGAAGCTTGTTCCTGATGATGTGTCTGAAGGAACTCTAGGGGACACCTGGATTTCCTTTAATTTAAAGCTTTTATCGTTGATATCTCGTGAATAAAGAAAAAACACTCTCACCCAAGAAATAAAAAAATATACTCCCTCCATCGAATTTCCAATAAAGTTTCAAATTTGATCTTGTTCAAGAGCAAATTTGAAAGTTTTATGGACATTCATTTTGGGACAGAGCGAGTAGAAGTTTTAGGTTTTAGTAGGATGCTCTCCCTCAACAACTTTGTGGTACTAATATAACCTGCCATCTAGAGTTCCCCCAAACACTTCAGTAGGGTTCGGATACCCCTAGCAGATGAGCATGAGACAACATTCCCCAATGAAGTTGTTACGACCTAACTTTGATCAATGTCTTAGTTAGTTGGTTTTGATAAAGAAATATATATATAGAACAGGGTTTATATCAAAAGAGGAAGACTGTCAGTCATGAACTTTTTCTCTGACAGCTAAGTCCATGACTGACCAAATCAAACTTCATATTCATTCCTCAGTGTATCTGACAGCTATGAGTTTGATAGTTATGATCCTGTTGTATACAATGATTACAATCAATCAAAAACATGAATCATATTCTCTCTCTAAGCCATCAAGATCATCAAAGTGCATCTCAGTCCTTATTAGAGAACATCTCTGATAGCTAAGTCTTGTATGATCTGACAGCCATGACCTCATTCCTCTGATAGCCATCACTCTGTCTCAATCTCTGTTACCACAATCTCAACCAATGTGGAACCTGGATTGAGACAGCTGTCAAGTTCACCAATGAAGACCAATGAAGACCACTGAAGACCTTCTAGAAGCTCTCAGTTCAAGCTCACAGCTCAAGCCAGCTCATGAAGACCTGCATGTGGACAAGTGGGACAAAGACCAGTCAAAGCTCATTAATGTAGCTGCAACAGTCATATTCCAACGGCTACATTGAAGGGTATAAATAGAGGAGTTCTTCCTCTACACAAAACTACTGAAAAATACTCTTTTTCACAGTCAAAAACCTTTTCCCCACACCCACACACACCTCCTGTAATTCACACACACACACTCACCAATCCTTTCCCTTTAAACTCTGTTCCAAACCAAACCCTCACCCCAAAACCTTTGCCTCCACAACAAAACACCCCTTAGTGTGTTAATTCACAAAATCCAAAATCCTAAGACTGTACTTTAGGTGTAGAATTAGTTTGTAATCACTCAAGACTGTACTTTGAGTGTATTATTTGTTTTGTAAAATCTTGAGACTGTACTTCAAGTTGTAAAAACACTTAAGACTGTACTTTAAGTGTATCCCTAGTTGACTGTACTAATTAGGAAGAGGAAGTTCAAGGAACTTGCCTGAATCAATCATTTGTAATTTTTGTTGATTAAAGATTATAATAAAATTGATCTCACTTGTCAAGATTGACAGTGGGGGTGGATGTAGGAGGAGTGAACTCTGAACCACTTTAAATTCTCTGTGTTATTACATTTTTGCAATCACATTCACACACTTGCATTATTTCTTTGTGTTTCTTGTCCTATCATTATTTCAAATCTCTCTTATTCCGCTGCACAATTCAACTATCATCTGATAGCTAAGCCAAAACCATAGTTGTCTGATCATCTGCATATTAACAAAGGGCCTTTCAATTGGTATTAGAGCTTGTCTTCACATTCAAAAGTCTAACAACTTGTGAAGGATTCTCTTCAAACCCACCATGCCTCAACCAAGAAGAAATAATGAGAAAAGACATCCCACACATTGATGATCGTGGATCTTTTAAGATCTATGCTTCAAAAATAAAAACATACCTTGATGCAAACGGTATATGGAATTGGTATGTTCTAGAGAATGAAGTGTCCTACCCAACTCAAATCAGATCGATGGAGGACCAAGTAAGATCAAATCCCCGAAACTTGGTCTCGAAACCGAAAAGCAATTGATAAGTGCAAACTTGAAAGTCAAGAACATTCTTCAAAAGAGTGTAAATGACTCTCTAGCACAAGAAATTGCTAAGGAACCAAATGCCGAACAAAGATGGGCTCTTATTCAAACCAAGTTCACTAAACACTCCGGTGTTAGGACACAAAACTTGTACAACTTGCTTAGGCAATTAGACAACTTCAAGTTCTACCCCGGAGAAAAGGTGAGTGCTTCTCGGCCAAGGTTTGAGAACCTTGTTAGATCAATTGCCGACCATGGAAAAACCTTTGAACAACGAGATCTCTCGCCTCAAGATTTACTCAAATCTCCCTCAAGAATATGAGAAGGTAGCATTACCTATTAGAGAAGGATCTCGAATGGAGCACCATGACAGTTGAGCAATATTTTGGAAAGCTTGAAGCTTATGAATTGGAAGGTATGATAAAAATTCCATCAGTCCCTTCCATTTCACAAACCTTAGCTTTAACCGCACAAGAAACCGTCCACAAGCCAATCACTCACCAAGACATTGAGACTATTGTCAACAATGCCCTTCAAAAGATAAACATCGGCTCCAAACCTCGTCAGCAAACAGATCTCCCAAGAAGACATTCCAAGCCTCATTTCCATGGTCATCGATATGCCATGAAATTTCAAAAGAAATCTTTTGACAAAAAATTCAATCCCTCCACATCTAATGCTCAACAAGACAAAGCTACAAGAAGACAATTGATTGCTTCAATTGTGGAAAGCAAGGACATTACTCATCCGATTGCCCCGAACCAAGGAAACCTAGGGACAATCAGTACAGCCTAAGAAGATGACCTACTCAAAAGAGATCATTCACGGTTCTAAGTGCAACCGCTTCAATTGCTCCAAAAATAAACATGACAAAAACAAAGAGCAAGTCATGATTGCCGACTCATCAAAATTCGGTGATGAAGAGTATATGTCAAGTGATGACTCTGAAATTGAAGGAGAAGAAGCCATGATATGCCTTATGGTCAAGATGGAGAAGAATCGACAATGAGGAAGAAATGGAAGCACTTCTTTGCCGATGAACTAAAAAAGGTACATGATTTTAACTCTTTAAATATTGATGGTTTTAAACAATTAGTTTGCACTCTTTTAATTCAAACCAAAAACAAAAACTAGCTTTGCTTCACCGGTCAATGAAAATCTTTCCCAATCCTCAACCATTGACACCCTCACAAAAACCATTTCTGAGCTTGAGAAAGCATGCCAAGGGCTAAGAGATCAATGCATCATGCTTGAAAAACAAAACAAGGATCTGACAGCAGAGACATCAAGTAATCATGAAAACTGTCAAAAACTCTGTAATCTTGAAAAAGAAAATGATGCTCTTAAAAAAAGAATAGATTCATGGAACATGTCAAGCAAAGCATTATCTCTTTTCACCTATACCCAAAGGCGTCCCAGTGACAAAACAGGGATTGGTGCTGATAATCCATCAGCAAAAGTATACTCTCCTCCCGGTGAAAGGGCCATTGAAAAAATGGTTCTAGAAAACCTAAGCTCTGGCAGCTATCAAACTCAAACCTACCCTGTTCAAACCAAAGAAAAATCAAAAGAAATCTTGGGTGGTCCTAGTCAACCAAAGGAAGGACCAAGTAGAATTAAAGGAAGCAAGTATATTTGGGTCCAAAAAGGAGCCAATATACAGGAAGAAGCCAAGCTGCAAGAATGTGCTAGTCGATCAAGTCTGTCGTACGCCCAAGGGTTGACAGATAGCCAAGGCATGACAGACAGCCAAGGACTGACAGACAACCAAAATCTTCCAAACAACAAAGAACCCCAAGGCAACAAAGATTCTATAACAAACATAGATACACCAAACAACAAAAACCTCAATGGCAATACTCAAATGGTAGAAGCCATGCAAATCAAAATGACTCTCCCAGATCATCCTCTTCAAATAGCTTTCAGTTTCAACCCCAATACAACAATCCAAACCACTTCTTCAATCCATCCCAATCCACTGTCCTCACACCTTACATGATGCAAATCATGTCATATTATCATACCCTAAACCAGTTCTTCAATAAGGGACCAATGAACAAAGCTAGAGTTCCAAAAAAAAACTAATCCTTTGGACCCATAAGAATAAAAAGGGTACCATAAAATTTACTTTCTGTTTTGCAGGTACCTAGGAAAGGACTTTGGTATTTAGATAGTGGTTGTAGTAGACATATGACCTTCAATAAAGACTGGTTGCGACAATATTCCCCTAAATATGGTCCAAATGTAACCTTTGGTGACAATTCCCAAGCTAAGGTCAAAGGATCAGGAAATCTTGTTACAAAAGATATCATTTTTACAAATGTGTCCTATGTACAGGGTCTCAAACACAATTTGATCAGCATTAGTCAAATCTGTGATAAGGGATATCATGTTGTTTGCACTAAGGACAAATGCAATGTTAAAGATAAAAACAATAAAGTCATCCTAACTGGATCAAGAAAAGGAAATCTCTATTGCTTAAACTTAGAGATTGTGGAAACCTCAAATGCTCACTGCCTTCTGTCTTTCAATCAATCTGATATGTCATGGCTATGGCACAAGAGATTGGCTCACCTCAATCACAAAACCATTTCCAATCTTGCAAATTCCAATCTTGTCAGAGGTCTACCAAAGATCCCATTCAAAAAGGATAAACTTTGCAAAGCATGCCAATGTGGGAAGCAAAAGAAATTTTCATTCAAACCCAAGACCAAGTTGGACACCTCAAGACCTATTGAACTGCTTCATATGGATCTTTTTGGACCCATAAGAACTAGATCTTTAGGAGGAAAAAGATACTCCCTAGTTGTTGTTGATGATTTCACAAGATTCACTTGGATCATTCTTCTTGAATCCAAAAGTGACACCCTTAGCCGTCCGATAAAGCTATTCAATAAAATTCAAAATCAAAAAGGGACATCCATCATCAAGATCAGATCGACCATGGGAAGGAATTTGAGAACACCGGAGTAGAAGAATATTGTGATTCTAAAGGCATTGATCACAATTTTTCAGCCCCAAGAACTCCCCAACAAAATGGTGTTCTTTGAAAGGAAAAATAGGACAATTTGTGAGGCAGCAAGAACAATGCGTCGTAACACAATCTCCCAAAGTATTTTTGGGGTGAAGAGCATTACCCTTGCAGTGTATGTTCAAAACAAAACACTAATCAACAAATTCCACAAGAAGACTCCATATGAATTATGGAATAACAAAGTCCCTACAATTTCTTACTTTCACAGCTTTGGAAGTAGATGCTTCATCCACAACAATGGCAAGAACAATTTGCACAAATTTGACTCCAAAAGTGATGAAGGAATTTTTCTTGGATACTCTAACACAAGCAAAGCTTATAGAGTTTACAACAAAAGAAGACTTGTTGTGGAAGAATCAATTCATGTTGACTTTGATGAAAACAATGATCAAAGTGTAACTGAGTTGTGTGATTTTGATGAAGGTTTGGGAAACCTGGATAATCTTCCTGAAGCATCTCCCATTCTTGACTCATCTGTTCTCAATCATGAACAAAATTCATCAAATCTTCCATACTTGGTTCCAAGAAACTCATCTGACAGCCATCATATGCCAGACAGCCATAAACTATCTCACTCTCATCAACAACCAATCCAGCCAACCAAGTCAACAACAATCACTCCCACTTCCAATCCAATTGATGAGGAAGAAAATTTTCAAATAAATGGTCATCCCTTGACTAACCCTTCTCAAAATTTTCCCTTAGCTGACAGCCAACCCTTAGCTGACAGCTGTTTTGGTAGAAAAAACAATAGAGTAGAATCTTAACTATGTTTAGTGTGTGGATTGAATAATAAGGAGGGAACTATGGAATTCGATTATATGGAACAAGAAAATGAAAAACGAGACAATGACAACGCGATTTGTTAACGAGGAAAACCTTGGAGGTGATAACCTCTTTGGAAAAAACCCCGGGAGTTAGGTCTCCAACCTTAAAGGTTCCACTATAATGATCACAATTACAACTTCGGAAGATAATGGAGAGGATTACAAGAGTTTGTGTTTAAAGTGTGTGCGTATGAGCATGAGTGTCATTTTCCGTCTCCATTTCCCCTTAAATACAAGTAACTAAGAAAGAGTCAAATATGGTTCCTACAATCTCGGCATTGTGGTTTATCTTTTCAACCTCCGTGAGACCAAGTCGCCCTAGCCGTTTGAAGGTCCGTTGAACGTGCTTGAAGGTTGTTTCCGCATTCCTCTCTTAATTACCGAAAAATAAGAATAATAATATTAGGAAATATTGGACAAGTAAATATTTAAAACAATACTTACGGTGTAATGACATCTCGTTATGCGGGATCACCGAAGATGTCGTCATGTCAAAAAATGCCCACAACAATTTGTCCCCAAAAACATTTGACTATGTAGGCAAGCGAAGAGGCAAAATGTTTTTCCTTTTGAATTAATGACCCAACCGTTACTCTGCCTGATGGGACGTTCTTGGGAGACGTGGCGATGAAATGAACGGTTGGGGAGAGAGTTAATTTTGAAAAGGGATTCTTTTTCCTTTTTATTAACCGCTTGAGAAAACTTATCTTCTCAAATCTTCTTTTCACCTCCTTGGCCCACGGCGCCGTTCGCTTTCAAGGTAAAATCACTCCATCTCTGACCTTCTTCCTTTGTTTATTTTTCTCTTGATTAACCGTTCATCTTCTAACTGGCTTCAAATGTGACGGTTAGGAATACGAGGCGAGTAAAAAGGAAGAGTTTTGATAACCGCAATTTCTGGATAATTATTTGTGATTATCCAATCCTCTACAAATTCTTTATCCAAATCATACGTCTCTTTCTATATTACGAGGAGAGAAATTTTCTTAAGCATACAGCTTCTATAATTACGACGCTCTCAAGTAAGTTGGGATCAACGTATCACTTGGCTATTTTATTGAATCCTGCTAACATATATTCTTATATGCAGTGACTTTCTCCGGCTTGACGACAAGTGATATTGTGGCCAAATATAAAGGTAAAATGAAAGCGGAAGAGAACATACCAGAGATAAACAAGATTACTCCGAAGAGAAAAAGGTTGGAACAAATCCCCGGCGTAGAGAAACAAATTTGGAGTGAAGAAGTGTTGGAAAATCGTAAGATTTGCTTTTGAATCGTAGACACCTTGATCCTCTTTTATTTTTAGTAAAGTACCTCCTCTTGTTGATGATAGATTGTCTCGATGACAAATTAATGTCCAAAGAAATCAGGACATTGAGGGAAAAGTGTGATACCTACGACATGAGTAAGGCCGAATATAAGAAGGATTTGAGGGAGGCCGCAAGCATAATAAGGGAAAGGGGATTGGAGATCGTGGGACAAGAATGAAGAGATATTAAAATGGCGGTCCAGGCTTGCAAGCGTCGACATCAGACATGAAAGGGAGATGGAAGCATTTCGGGATGACTTGGTGCATGAGACCGCAAAAGCAGTCTTTTGAAACTAGAATCCAAATGATTGAGGAATATCAAGTAGGAGAGCATGTGAATTGGAACCCGAGTGAAGAGAAGATGGCTTTGGCAGCGGATTCACGAGGAAAAAGCAATCGATGATTTCAAGGATCTAGAGCAGGTGGTGAGGACACCGACTGGGTGATTTCTAGGAGAAGTTATTCCAGAGCAATACCTCCGACAAATGCCACCTGAAAAAGGTAAAATAAACTTGCTCTTGATGTTGCTGGGGTGGAATCCCTTAAGACAATTTTTATTTTGGTTTGGTTTGTAATAGGTCCTTAAGGGCCAAAGACAATCTTTTTTAAGTGTTGGGTTGGTTCAACACTTTCGCACTTTTACTTTGGTGGTTTGGATACATTATGGTTATTTTAGTTTAGTTATGGTCTAATGGTTTTCAAGCACGTCAAGGCTTGTTTCTTTTTTGGATAATTTTTCGTATGTTTTTCACATATGGTGACATGATAGTATGTCAGAATAATAGGTATTTAGGATGACATGTAGATGTCATAAACCGTAGATACTTAGATGACACGTATATGCCATAAACCGTAGATACTTAGATGACACGAATATGCCATAACCATAAGAATAATGCTTAAGATCAATCATCTAACTGAGTGGGAATGGGTAAGCTATATGAGTTTACCCATATAGGCCCACCCCACACCTCAATTAGTGAGATAACTTGCGCTCCAGGCGAAGGTGTGGTAACTTAACTTCTTTAGAAAGAGGTAATTAACTCTTTAAACCTTAGAAGGGATTGTGTACCTTTACTTGAGAAGAGATGGCCAGTCTCTAACGGAGGAGGAATCGTTGTTCTTTGCATGCTTTCGATATGTCCCCATGTAAATGTGTCAATACCTCATAAGATAGAAACACGTTAAAAACGGACGCCAACTAAGGTTGACGTCTCTCACAAAGCATGTTAGAGACATCTTATCATGTAAATAATTAAAAAGATACATAGGAGAAAAGAATTAAAATATGATTCATACCTGGAAAGATGAGTTCATGGGAAGTCATATTTAAATGTAATACCTTTTGAGATGAATGGCGTTCCAACTTCGGGGTATCATTTGGCCATCCAAGGTTGCAAGGCGATATGCTCCTTTTCCGGCTTGTGCATCTATCAAGTAGGGTCCCTCCCATTTTGGGGCGAGCTTGCCTGCATTGGACTCCTTGGTATTTTGGAATGCCTTTCGTAGGACTAAGTCTCTTACTTGAAACCTTCGACCCCGACGTTTTTATTGTATGATCGGGCTACCCTTTGCTGATATGCTGCCATGCGAACTTTGGCCATATCCCTTAGCTCGTCCACAGTATCCAGGAATGTATCAAGATGTCTTTATTATTTTCAGATGTCGCAAGCCGTATCTTGCCGTAGGTACAAGGACTTCTGCCGGAATAACAGATTCAGGCCCAAATACAAGTGAATAGGGGTTTGACCCAGCATTCTTAGATGTCGTCCTGTCACCCCATAGGACCATTGGTAATTCTTCCGCCCAACGTCCTTTTTTTCGGTTTAGTCTCTTTTTTAAGTTGCTGATTATTATTTTGTTGCTAGACTCTGCCTGTCCATTGGCTTGAGGGTGAACAAGCGAAGACGTTACCATCTTAACACCCCAAGCTGTTAAGAACTCTTGGGTCCTCTTGCTGATGAACTGAGAGCCGTTGTCACAAATTATTTCGATGGAATTCCAAATCGGCTAAATATGTTCCTTTTGATAAAAGATATTACTTCTTTATCACGAACTTGCACATATGCCTCACCTCTACCCACTTAGAAAAGTAGTCTCGTCATGGCCAAAAGAAATACTCGTCCCCGGTGCTCGGGAAGTTTTCCTACAATGTCCATTCCCCAAACCATAAACGGCCAAGGTGACAGGATAGGATGTAGCAATTCGGGCCGGGTGCAGATGTCCCCATGTCGCCGACATGAATCGCATTTCTTTGCGTAGTCAATGGCGTCTTTTCTCATTGTGGGCCAGAAATAGCCCAACCTTAGAGCTTTAATATGTAAACTTACGCCGTATGATTTCCACAATCTCCTTCATGCAGCTCCTTGAGAACCCGATGGGCTCTATCCGCTTCTAGACACCTTAAGTAGTGACCTGCAGCAGATTTTCTAAACAAGAGATTATCAATAAGTACATATTTAGATACTCTTACCTCTGAAGGCTCTCGCATTCTTCTCCTCAACTGGGATCGTATCATCTAAGAGATACTTGATAATAGGGCCGTCCAAGAGGTTGATGCAGGAGAGGAAGGTATGTCAACATCTAGGACGAACATCTCGAGATTGTCAATTGCCGGGATGTCAACATGCACGATTGGGATATTGGTTTGTGAGAAGCTTTTGAAGGCCGAACCCAAATTTGCCAAAGCATCGCCTTGAGAATTTTCTTCTCGCGGGATTTGTTCCAAGGAAAATGTTTTGAATTTGGCCGAAATAATTTTTACAATTTCCAAATATGTCGTCATTTTAGCATTTTTCGCGACGTAGGACCCATTGTATTGATTAACAATTAGTAATGAATCCATGAACACCCGGATATGCTTGACATCTAAGTCTTGGGCTGCCGTTAAACCCGCGATAAGTGCCTCGTACTCGCTTCATTGTTGGTAGCCTTGAAGCCGCAACCGATAGATTGTGGTATTATGTCCCCTTGTGGCGATTTTAGTACAACTCCAAGACCTGTACCTCTCATGTTGGAAGCACCGTCCGTGTAGAGTCCAAATTTTTAGAATGTCATCATCTTGAAGTTGCTTTGTACTTCCAATTCCACCTCTTGTTGTAGGGTTGGATCGAAATCGCCCACAAAATCTGCCAGTGGCTTGAGATTTTATTGCAGCTTCTAGGCTCGTACTTGATGTCGTATGTGCTTAATCGTACAGACCATTTCGCCATTCGACCCGACATCTCCGGTTTTCTCATGACATTCTTAATAGGATAGTTAGTGCGTACAATAATAGTATGTGTTTCAAAATAGTGCCTTAATTTAATGTATGCTTATCAAAGCTAAAATTAATTTTTGTAAATGAGAATACCCGGTCTCAAAGCATCTAAGAGTGTCTTACTTATATAGTAGATGGGTTGCCGATTGCCATCTCGTTCGTTATTAAGACTGCACTTACAGCGCCTTCGGATACTGCTAGGTAGATGTAAAGATGTTCTTCTATCCGAGGTTTGGCCAATAAGGGAGGTGTCGACAAGTAAGTTTTGAGTTCCTGAAAAGCTTTTTCATGTTGGTCCTCCCATTGCAACTTTTTGTTCTTTGTTAAGCTGTCGTAGAAAGGTTTGCATCGGCTCGAGGATTTTGAAATGAATCTAGTGAGTGCGGCAATTTTTCCCGTTAGTCTTTGGACGTCCTTGACAGATTGAGGTGATGACAGGTTGAGAATGGCGCGTATTTGTTCTGGGGCGGCTTCAATGCCTCTTTTAGTGACCATATAGCCCAAAAACTTGCCGGCTTTCATTCCAAAGTTGCATTTAGCTGGATTAAGTTTCATATTGAAACAATCCAAGATGTCAAAGGCTTGAGAGAGATTGCTAATGTGGTCCTCGGCCTTCTTAGACTTAACAACCATGTCGTCGATGTATACCTCCATTGTGTCCCCAATCCGATCCTTAAACATCTTGTTGACGAGCCTTTGATACGTTGCACCCGCATTTTTTAGTCCAAAAGGCATGGCAATATAACAATAAATACCTGAGGGGGTTATGAAGGCGGTGTCTTCTTGGTCGATGGTTCCATCTGAATTTGTTGAAATCCCGAGGACGCGTCCATGAATGTGAGGAGTTCGTGACCCGAGGTGGCATCAACTAATGAATCTATGTGCGGCAAAGGGAAAGGATCTTTTGGGCAGGCCTTATTTAAGTCGGTGAAGTCGACGCAAACCCGCCATTTCCCGTTTCTCTTCTCTACCACAACCACATTTGCCAACCATCTTGGATAATCGTCCTCTCGTATCATGTTGGCTTTGAGTAAGCGCTCTACCTCCTCCTTGATGATCCGATTTCTGGTTTCGCAAACTTTCTACGTTTCTGGTCCACTGGTTTGAAGCCGGGATCTATGTTAAGTTTGTGAGTGATGACATCTTTGCTAATGCCGGTCATGTCATCGTGTTTCCAAGCGAAACTTTTTATTCCGCTTCTTAATAGGTTCACAAGCTTCTCCTCTATATCTCGACGATATGTCGGTGCCAATAAGTACTTTGATGTCCGGGTTGGAAGGATCTAACAATACTTCTTTCACATCATCCTCCCTAGCTTCCAGGACTTCACGTACTTTCTTCGGTAATTGCTATGCTTGTTTTGGAGATGTAGACGCCTTCATTGAAGTTTTGTAACATTCCTTGGCCACCGTTGATCACTTGTAAATCTTAGCGACACCCCAAGGTGTTGGAAACTTCACACATTGATGGTAAGTGGAGGGTACGGCCTTCATTCCATGAATCCACGGTCTTCCAAGAATTACATTGTAAGATGTTGCGCAATCAATTACACAAAACCGTTCCACGGTGTTGAGGCCCTTTGAGTATATTGGAAGCTTTATCTCCCCCACTGTTTCTTTGACTTCGCCACTGAAGCCTACCAGCACTGAAGATTTTTTGACAATCTCCGATTCCGGGATGTTCATTTCTTTAAGGGTACCCAACATAATAAGATTGACGGAGCTGCCCCCATCTACCAGAATACGTCGTATGGTACAGTTGGCGATCTGCAAGGAAATGACCAGACCGTCATGATGGGGTTCCAGCAAGTTATCACGATCACTTTCATCAAAGACAATTGGGTCTGGGCAAGGTATCGACATCCTGGGCTGTCTCTCTGGCTTTTCATCTTTTGACTCCTTAGCATGTCGTTTTGCGGCAGAATAGGATGTTCCACATATTTCTGAGCCTCCACTAATGAAGTTGATCACCTTTGTTGATGCTGGGAGAAACTGGTCTTTCAGCTTCATGAGGAGCTTCGTACTTTCAGCTTTCTTCTTCTGGATCCCAACAGCTCCTTAAGATGTCCTTTCGAGAGCAAGTAACTGATCTCCTTTCTTAATGCGATGCAGTCTTCAGTAACATGCCCAAAGTCTTCATGGTAAGCACACCATTTTGATTTGTCACGCCATCCTGTGGTTTTGTCCGTTTTCTTTGGCCATCTGGCTTTGTCTCCCAGGTTGCCCATTGCGCAAAGTACACCTGAAATATCAACAGAAAAACAATAATCAGAAATGTTAGGCACATTATCATTATCTTCATCCTCACCGTCTATTGAATTAATTTTGCTAGTGTCAATTCTCGGATAAGGATTGGGACGGTTGTTTCTGCGATGGGACGATTCAGTCTTTCTATCGGGATGGTCATATGTCGACGTCTTGGATGATGACTTTGATCTTCGCAGCTCATCTTCCTCCAGTCTTATGAATCTCAATGCCCTGCTCCTGACTTCCTCCAGCCGCTTACAAGGAGTCATTACCAAATCTTGGTAATACTGCGAATCTTTCTTCAACCCCATTTTGAATGCTTCTGTGGCTGTCGACATGTCAAGATTGGGAATTTCCAGCACCTCTTTATTGAACCGGTGGACGTAATCCTTTAGGGTTTCATTAGGCTGCTGAGTTACATTGTAAAGGTCACTTGTCAACCTTTCAAATTGTCGACTGCATGAGAATTGGTTATAGAACATGTTGATGAGCTGGGCGTATGAACCAATTGAACCTAGGGGTTGCCTAATCAACCATTTGAGAGCTGGTCCAGATAAGGTGGATCCAAATCCCCTGCATAAGCAAGCCTCCCGGAATTGAAGTGGAATATGGATTATGTCCATCTTTTCTTGATAGTGTGCCACGTGCTCCTCTGGGTCCGTGGTGCCGTCGTACAACTTCATAGATGGTACACTGAAGCGCTTCGGTATGTCGACATTTGCAATTGCTAGGATAAACCGAGACTGATTGTAGCAGTTTTGCGTTACTGGTTGAATTGGAGGAGTCACACCTGGTACGTTCATTACTAATTCTCTGAGATCCTGCATCTGTTTAGCTAGTGGGTTTCCTGCAAAAGGGTCAGCCATAGGAATACGATTGAAATTATTATTATTGAAAAGATTATTAAGCAAACCAGAGTTGTCCGTAGTAGTCGTGACAGCAGTGCTGTCTATAAATGGGATGAATGGAGTGAATCCTGCAGAAGATGGTGTCAAAGGGGTGTCCCCGGGCAAAGATGTTGACATCATGAAAGATGTCAGCGGAGGAGGATTGCCCATTGGAATGAATTCATTCTGAAATGTAGATCCTCCGGAGTTGTCAAAGTTGAGAACCCTCGCGCGCAGTGGTGATATGTTTTCAAGCCGAGATGCTATGAGTTGTTGGTCTTTCTGCATCTTAATCATGGAATTGGTCAACACCTTCGAATTGTTATCTTGCTGGTCCAACCTTTGATTCAACCTGGTTAGGATACTCCGGATGTCAGCATCTGCATTGGAAGAGGTCGCCCCCTTTTGTGGAGTCTTCGTAGGTTGAGTTGGCTGAGATCCGGTCTGAGGAGGCGGTGGTAACAAGCCGGTTCTACCTCCTGATGTGGGAACAACGGTGGGACCTTTGCCGGCGGTGGACACATTGGTGGGTGCAGACATAGTGAATTCGATTAGGAAATGTTTCAAATAACCGATAAACCACGAGGCCCCTCGGTGGGCGCCAAATTGTTTTGGTAGAAAAAACAATAGAGTAGAATCTTAACTATGTTTAGTGTGTGGATTGAATAATAAGGAGGGAACTATGGAATTCGATTATATGGAACAAGAAAATGAAAAACGAGACAATGACAACGCGATTTGTTAACGAGGAAAACCTTGGAGGTGATAACCTCTTTGGAAAAAACCCCGGGAGTTAGGTCTCCAACCTTAAAGGTTCCACTATAATGATCACAATTACAACTTCGGAAGATAATGGAGAGGATTACAAGAGTTTGTGTGTAAAGTGTGTGCGTATGAGCATGAGTGTCATTTTCCGTCTCCATTTCCCCTTAAATACAAGTAACTAAGAAAGAGTCAAATATGGTTCCTACAATCTCGGCATTGTGGTTTATCTTTTCAACCTCCGTGAGACCAAGTCGCCCTAGCCGTTTGAAGGTCTGTTGAACGTGCTTGAAGGTTGTTTCCGCATTCCTCTCTTAATTACTGAAAAATAAGAATAATAATATTAGGAAATATTGGACAAGTAAATATTTAAAACAATACTTACAGTGTAATGACATCTCGTTATGCAGGATCAGCTGAAGATGTCGTCATGTCAAAAAATGCCCACAACAACAGCCATCCCATTTCCACATGTAATCCATCTTCTAGCCATCTTCCATCTCCATCCAATAATCCTCTTTCTCCTCCCAAAAACAATGATGAAACTACCATTACCCACATCATTCCACCCAATAAAGATCTTTACATCAGCCTTCAAATTGATAAAACCCCAGTTCCAGACAACATCCCTTTTCTCATGAGTGCATTCATATCCCAAGTGGAACCAAAGAAAATAAATGAAGCACTCCAAGATGCTGACTGGATTGAAGCCATGGAAGAAGAACTAGAGCAGTTTGAAAGAAACAAAGTATGGCAACTTGTTCCTAAACCAAGAAATCAAACTGTTATTGGAACAAGATGGGTTTTTAGAAACAAGATGAATGAAGAAGGTGTTGTAATTAGAAACAAAGCCAGATCGTTGCCCAAGGATACGTACAAGAGGAAGGTATTGACTATGATGAGACCTTTGCACCTGTTGCAAGACTTGAAGCTATAAGGCTATTCCTTGCCTATGCTTCATTCAAGAAGATGAAAATATTCCAAATGGATGTCAAGAGTGCATTTCTAAATGGAGTTTTAAATGAAAAGGTCTTTGTATCTCAACCCCTGGATTTGAGCACCCAAAGTTTTCGATCATGTATTCAAACTGAACAAAGCACTGTATGGGCTCAAACAAGCACCAAGAGCTTGGTATGATACCCTATCTAAATATCTCCTTGGCAAAGGCTTTACCAAGGGCCATATTGATAATACTCTGTTTATCAAAAAATATGGAGATGATCGCTTGCTCATCCAAGTCTATGTTGATGACATCATCTTTGGCTCATCAAATGAGGACTTGCACCGAATTTGGAAATATCATGAAGGATCAGCTTTGAAATGAGAATGATTGGTGAGCTCACCTTCTTCTTAGGACTCCGTGTCAAACAAATGAAGGAAGGAATCTTCATCAACCAAGCTAAATATACAAGGGATATGATCAAGAAGTTTGACATGCAAACCGCTTCCCCGCCAAAACACCCTTGTCAACCACAACCAAACTCCATGCCGATCTAGATGGTCAAAGTGTAAACCCAACACTTTACGTAAGCTACATTGGATCTCTTCTTTATGTAATGCCTTCAAGACCCGACATTATGTTTAGTGTATGTCTCGTGCTAGATTTCAAGCTTATCCCAAAGAATCTCATCTCTCTCGTCAAGAGAATTCTTAGATATCTCAAAGGAACCCCGATTTTGGCTTATGGTATCCTACCGAATCCCCATTTTCTTTAATTGGATTCACCGACTCGACTATGCCGGATGTAATCTTGATAGAAAATCCACAAGTGGTGGATGCCAGCTTATTGGCTCAAGAATAATTTCTTGGTCAAGCAAAAAGCAAACCTCGCAGGCCACCTCAACAAACTCGAGGCCGAGTATATTGCCGCAGCTTGTGTTGTTCACAAATTCTCTATCTTAAAAGTCAACTTCAAGACTTTGGAATGGAATTATCCAACATTCCCATCTTTTGTGACAACTCAAGTACTATTGCCATGATCGAAAACCCCGTCCAACATTCAAAAACAAAGCATATTGAGGTCGACATCATTTCATCGTGGATCATGTTGAAAAAGGGAATATCAACCTTGCAAAAGTTTGCACCGAGGACAATGTCTCGATATTCTCATAAAAGCCATGGATGAAAAGAGATTTGAGATACTAAGAGCCATGCTTGGTATGATAAATATGCCAAAATAAAAGGTGGTTCTTCATAAATAAAAAGGATTACATACTCGGGTAATCTTTGTCACAATGTTGCCTCGACAGCTATTCCCTCATAAATAGTTTTGATAGCTATCCACTGATAGCTATCTTTCCAAAACCATGAAAACCAAAGACAACAACAAAAACATACAACAAAAACATAAAACAACCCTTGAAATCTCTCTTTCTCATCATCCTTCACCCAACAAAAGCTTCCTCCAAACCATACAATCTTCAAAACAAGCTCCCCTCTTCAAACCCACGGAGTTAGCCGCCAGGACATTCTTTGGAAATGTCACGCCTCCCTGCACCCTCCTCCAAAGACTCATTCCTTCATTTCTAGCCTCCCCGAGTTGATTGCAAGGTCTCGTTGGTACCTCCGCAACCACACCGGGTGCCTCTCCAAGAAAGGATCAATGGAAGTGATCGAATATTGGAGAGAAGGACTTGCCCTTCTAGGCCACCACTCTTCAACCGGATCATATGGCTGAAGCAATCCCTCCATTGGAGTCACAAAGCTAAATTCTCCCGAAAAGAACCATTCCCGTGATTGCAAATGGTTGACCAACACTTGACTCCACTCTCTCCACAAGAGGTACTCTTGCGAAATTTGAAGCAACCTATAACCCGGTTGAACAGTATGAGATGGTTGAAGAAGGAGAAATATGCACTCTGCAAAGTTATCTCCTCTCCCTTCCAACAAACCAACTCCCGGAGAGAGAGAATCCTGCTCACAGGGTGTATAAAGCTTATCTTGCTCAACCTTCTTCCCGACGCCTAAGCTTCTCTCCTTAGCCGTCTCGAGCCCCGTCCCGCTTTACCAACTCCCCCAATGTGTATACCCTTTCTACCTTACTCTTTCCCTTACTTGACTCTCCTTGATCAACTTTGATTGTCTTCCCAAAAAGCCTTATTCCCTCTCCCTCTTTACTGTCAATCTTTTCCCTGACAGCTTCCTCCTTCATCTCTATATCTCCATTTCATCACTCATCAAATCATCCTCACTATTTTTCCCAAAGACCAATTGTTTTGCTGTTTGTGCCATAACCTTTGGATTAAACTTTGAGGAAAATCTTCCCATTTTTGTTTGTAAATCAATCTGAATAATTTTCCTCTCGAAGTTTTCATTGTTTTATAGGCAAATTTTCACCTAGCTATCTCGCATGACCATCATCATTCAAACTAGCTTAACCGTCGAGATTTCTTTCAAGCCTAGGTTAAAGCAATCTTTAAGTGATTTGATCGTGTTAATTGCTCACAATTGTCACTTCCTTCGCCGCCTCTTCCACCGCAAAACTCCTTGAAAAAGAGAATGTTCTTCTTGTGTTTTGTGGGAATTAATGTCTCAACGTGGGGAAGGGTAAAAACCACCGTTCATATGAACAGCTTACTTGACTTTGAAACCCCCAATGCTCATTAAAACCCACGTTCCACACATCATTTATCTCTCTCTCTCTTCGCAATCACCAAAATTCCTATTTCATTAATTCTCGCTTAAAATTTGTCTCCTTCCCTCTCCAATCCACCATCGTATCTCTTCAACCCTAATTCTTTTTAGACATCAATGGCGTAATCTAAAAGCAATGTACCCAGATGCTCATGGTTATTTCATCAAACCTAATTTCTATGAGACTCAAGTTGGAATTCTCATCAAAGAACTTCTTGAGGTAAATGAATTACTTGATTTCATGGGAGCTAGACCTCCAATTTATGAAGAGTTATGCGAGAGAGATTTATTTGGTTGGCAAATGTAAACAGAGAGAACAACTCAATAACCGCCACCATAGATAATGTAAAGATCACCATTACTCAAGAAATGGTCAACAAGGTATATGGGATCCCAAATAGAGAAGATGCTTTGTGAAAAATATTTGGGATAGAGGGTCGACAAGGTTGAAGACGCTTTATGAGAAATTTCTTGGTATTAAGGTCCCCGACTTCAAGGTACGTTCAAGACAAAGCAATGGTGAAAAACAAAGATGATATCTTCAAATCAACCCTAATGGATGTGGTCAACAAAGCCATTGATGGCAAGCAATCCTCATTTGATCAAATGGGATCAAATGAATGGAAGCAAATGCTAAGCTTGATGACCAAGGACATAAACTGGTGCATTGTCCTTCTCCACAACTTTCAACCGGCGCCTCAACCTCTACTCTCAAGTTCAAAAAACAAGGTGGGAAGATGAACAACTTCAGGTTTATGAGTGGAATTCTTCATGATCTAATCCCTAAGCTCAAATCTCCTCTACCCAAGAAGTGGCCGAAGACAAAGTGAAGCCGCTGGGAAACAAGATGTTTCAATGAAAGAACCTTTTCATTGAAACAAAAGAAAGGAATTGTTATGAAGGCTGGAGATATGAGCCTTGAAAGTTTCAAAGAAGCCCAAGAAAAGATGCTTGAAGAAACAAGAATAAAGCTTGATCATTGGAAAGAGTTGATAGTATTGGCTACAAGTAGGAGAATAAAAAGAGGTGTAAAGACCAATGTCAAGAAAACTGGAGTGCTAAAAAAGACTGTGGTATCTCCTAGCAAGAAAGGCAAAAACAAGGATGATCTCGGGTAGCCGATAAAGGAAGGAACCATATCTCGATGACCATGCTAAGGATGTTGAAGAAAGAGGTGCTGTTGATAGCCATAGAGATGACACCATGGAGCAAACTCATGCCGGTGATGCCGATGTAGATCCTCAAGAACTCCTGTGCAAACTATCAAATTGTCAAAAACACACCATAAAGGAAAGCATCCTCTCGACAGCCTATCCCTATAAAGCGCATAAATCACCGCATCTAAGGTACAACCCTCCTTATCCATTCCTTCTAAAACTTTGCCAAAGAAAAGAAAACTAGAAAAGAAAGCCCCCAAAGCTAAGAAAACCAAAATAACTACCCCTTCCATTTCCCCAAAATCCACTTCTGTTAGTCCAAGAGTGGACAAGTCATCCACACCCACCAGTCATCGGTCACCATTGAAGCCATTCTTAAACTCAAAGAACCATCATAGAAGCAACCTTTAAGGGGGAACATTGATGAGAATATCCCCTCTACCCAGCCTCAACAGTTAGCCAAAATCCTGAAAGCAATTGATGCTATTGAATTGGATGGAAACCCTGACACTGAAAAGGCTGTTCTTTTGTATCTTGATGATATTCTAAGTGAAGAAGAATCAGTAATGGCCCTAGATGAACTCAGACTTAGGTTAATGAAGAAAAGAAGTGGACCAGGAGAGTCATCTAATAACCCCAAGGTGACAGCTATGAATGTAGATAGCCATACCTTCCCTTCCATTCCTGAGACCGAGCCTCGTAAATGAACTCCGCCCCAACTGTTGAAATTGAAAGGGGGAATCTTGATAATACTTCTAAGGTCATTCAAAATCTCAAGAAGGTTGGAGTTGAGATTAATCCCATACTTGTCTCAAAAGGAGAATCAATTGTGAATGCTTGCAAAGGCCTTGTGCTTGATGGAACTCAAGAAAATGAGGAAGCTATGATAGCTATCCTTGAGAAAAGGTTGGCCAAAAGTGAAGTCGTGGCAGCCTTGAATCTCCTTAAATCTCAATTCGCCCAGCTTCTCTTAATCAAAGTCTTGGCCAAACCTCCGAGTCAATCCCAACTGTTTCAACCCAAGCCTCTCGCACCTTCCAAGCCAACTTCTCCAATTCCCGAAAATGAACCTTTTGAAGCCTCTCCTCATAGTCCAATTCTTGCCGGACAAGGTCAAGATTTGTCTCGATAGTGATCCAATTCTTTCCAAATTCCCGACAGCCTATCCAAGCAGCTCCATTCCTCCCTCTCAAAATCAATCCTTTCTTCCCAAGAAAGAACCCCGGATGCTTAGCCGTGGCATTGATTTCTCTATTTCTTCCATCAAGACAAAGAAGAAAAGGGTTAGCCCATGTGTCTCATTTTCCAGTACATTGTAAATCCCTTTACCTATCCAAAATCTTGGGAACCGCCAAGAAATGGGATGATTGTAGTGGCAAGAAACCTTGCAGGTTAGTTTTCTTTGCCTATGAAAAATGGCAAGAATCAAGAACCTCATCAACTTCCAACTTTGTTCACCAAATCCCATCATTCCCAAAGTTCATCACTCCCAATACTCTTCTTGATTGGGAAGTTCTTTTCAGCCAACTCATCTCTCCATCTCTCAATTCATGCCTGTATATGCCAAAGGGTCTAGTCTTCACCCTCTGCATTGACCTTGCAAAATCCTTTTTCCTTTCTCTGTTTGAACAAAAGTATGCCCTCATGCTTTTGATAAGCAAAATGGTCAACATCTTTCCCCCAACCCTTAATCCAGGAATTGAGCCCTACCTTTCTACCTTCATCACTGTTGATCCCATGAACTTCACCTCACCCAATGAAAACTCTCACTTCATGAACTTGGTCTCTATTTCTGAGATCAAAGAATTCAGAAAATCCATGGCTGACCATCAAAACAGAACCAAAACTGTTATTGATCTTTCCTCTGACTCTGACAGTGATGATGATGATGCTCCTTCAAGTCCAGATCAAGAACCTCCTATTACCATCCCATCTCCTACATTTACCAATCCTCCTCAGCAATCCACTCATTCCTTGCATGAAGCTCAAGTCTCAGTTCAATCACAACCAGATCAAACCATTGTGCCCATGAAGATCAAAAGAACAAGGAACAAGAAGAAGCATTTGTGGGGCACAATGAGAATCAGAAATGATCAGATGCCCCTTACAAGAGCTCAACTAAAGTCAAAAGAAGATGAGTTCTTCAAGTATGATGAGAGGATGTCATGGGAATGGAACAATGAGTTCTACTACAGAGGAGTAGAGCCAGACATAAGAAGAGAACTGGAGGAAGAAAGAAATCTGATTATTTCAAATGTGCAAGAAAGAGAGGAGTTCTATGATCAACTCGGCCGATGATTGAAGTGTAGTTTTATGGAACAATTTTTGGTGTGTTAAAACAATTTGTTTTGATTGGCTCAGCTTTTGTGATCGTAATGTGAACCTTTTCATCATGGGATTAAATTCATACATTTCAATCTCATTCTGGTTATTTGTGCTTGCTATAAATCCTTGTATTATTTCTTCTACTAGTATTTCTCTTATCAAATGTGAAAACATGTTCTAAAATAGATCTTCCTTTACCAAAAAGGGGGAAATTGTTAGGACCTAACTTTGATCAATGTCTTAGTTAGTTGGTTTTGATAAAGGAATATATATATAGAACAGGTTTTTATCAAAAGAGGAAGACCGTCACCATGAACTTTTTCTCTCGACGCCTAAGTCCATGATCGACCAAATCAAACTTCATATTCATTCCTCGTGTATCTCGATGACTATGAGTTTGATAGTTATGATCCCGTTGTATACAATGATTACAATCAATCAAAAACATGAATCATATTCTCTCTCTAAGCCATCAAGATCATCAAAGTGCATCTCGGTCCTTATTAGAGAACATCTCTCGATAGCTAAGTCTTGTATGATCTCGACACCATGACCTCATTCCTTCCGATAGCCATCACTCTGTCTCAATCTCGTTACCACAATCTCAACCAATGTGGAACCCGGATTGAGACAAATGGCCAAGTTCACCAATGAAGACCAATGAAGACCACCGAAGACCTTCTAGAAGCTCTCGGTTCAAGCTCACACCTCAAGCCGGCTCATGAAGACCTGCATGTGGACAAGTGGGACAAAGACCAGTCAAAGCTCATTAATGTAGCCGCAGTCATATTCCAACGGCTACATTGAAGGGTATAAATAGAGGAGTTCTTCCTCTACACAAAACTACCGAAAAATACTCTTTTTCACGCCAAAAACCTTTTCCCCACACCCACACACACCTCCCGTAATTCACACACACACTCACCAATCCTTTCCCTTTAAACTCTGTTCCAAACCAAACCCTCACCCCAAAACCTTTGCCTCCACAACAAAACACCCCTTAGTGTGTTAATTCACAAAATCCAAAATCCTAAGACTGTACTTTAGGTGTAGAATTAGTTTGTAATCACTCAAGACCGTACTTTGAGTGTATTATTTGTTTTGTAAAATCTTGAGACCGTACTTCAAGTTGTAAAAACACTTAAGACTGTACTTTAAGTGTATCCCTAGTTGATCGTACTAATTAGGAAGAGGAAGTTCAAGGAACTTGCCTGAATCAATCATTTGTAATTTTTGTTGATTAAAGATTATAATAAAATTGATCTCACTTGTCAAGATTGACAGTGGGGGTGGATGTAGGAGGAGTGAACTCTGAACCACTTTAAATTCTCTGTGTTATTACATTTTTGCAATCACATTCACACACTTGCATTATTTCTTTGTGTTTCTTGTCCTATCATTATTTCAAATCTCTCTTATTCCGCTGCACAATTCAACTATCATCTGACAGCTAAGCCAAAACCATAGCTGTCTGATCATCTGCATATTAACAAAGGGCCTTTCAGAAGTGTTTGAGGAAACTCTAGAGGACACTTGACCTTCCTTGATTTACTAGAGAATGTTGTTGTATTGATTGCCTGATACCCTGATATTTATAATGAAAGTAGTTCATGCTTTTTTGGTTAAAGACCCGTGGCCTTGGTCAATAGGAAGTATTCAGGTGGGAGAGAGAGAGAGAAAGAGAGACCCCTCTTGTAACACGTATATTCAAGATTGAATATGGGCGGAAATGTGGGTATGATGAGAAGTCACGATTATGTCAAGATTAATTTGTGACTGTAAGTACCAAAATCCGGATCGTCAAAATCTGTTAGAAGTTAACCGGAATCCGTTAACTGGCCCTTTTCAGGTTAACCGGAACCCGTTAAACTTCCCATTCTCTAGCCAACAAGACGTCCCGGGACTGCCCCGTGCATCCCAACGTCAAAGCGTGCTCAACACACGTTATCACACGTAAAAGTACAGCTTTTCCTGAAAAACGCACTTTCCGGCACTTTTCGGGGGCGTTTCGGACATTTTCCGGACAGTTATTTAAAAAAGGGACAAAATCGGGAATAACAGGACGAAAACCCTAGCCAAGGTGAGTCACAGGGGCACGTGGCACACATGCCAAGACCCTCCAATCAACATCAATTAGATTTCAAAGTGAAAAGACCAAAATGCCCCTGAAACTGAGTGACAGTCCGAACGGACTGTTTTACAGAAAATTCAGAATTGCCAACAAGTCCTCCAATTTTTCAAAATACCAGAAAACCTCCCCAAATTGAGGAAAAGTCCCCGTCTGGACTGTTCTACAATTTCACCCTATAAATACAAGGGCTGTCAAAACATTTCAAAGGGGAAAAATATTAAACATTTTCAACAAAGCCCATGGCATAAAACCATTCTACCCTCTCCCGAGTCCCGTTTTGTCTCGATTAGCGTGAAAACCTCGTTTTTCAACCAAACACCCTTTCAAACACCAAACCGTATCCCGTATACATAAACAGAGCCAAAAGAGTCAACCCCTAGCCATAGGTAACACTCTCTCTCCCTAAACACTCGTTCCGTCTCGATTTACGCGTCAATCGCTATAACCGCTTCGGTCGAAAATCATTGAAATGTAGACGTAACGCCGTCTACGGGGTCCGATACGTTTTACCCCAAGATCCTCTTCTCTCCCGTAAGAGAAGTAATCCCGGGTTAAAACGGTGTTCCAGCCCCGTTCTTTACATTTATGTCATTTACAGTCCGAATCGTTTGATCCGTCGATTCGCAACTTTACAGTCCGAACCGTTTGGTTCGTGATAGTCATTTACAAAGTACGGATCGTTTGATTTGTCGATATTGTCATTTAAATTATGCAACTTTACAAGTCCGAGCCGTTTGGCTCGTTGATCGCATCTTTTATGTCCGGATCGTTTGATTCCGTCGATACTGCATTTTAAATACTGTCATTTATAAGTCCGAGCCATTTGGCTCGTGATAGTATTTAATTATCAAAGTCCGAGTCACAAAACGATTCGTTGATCACATCTCATTTAATGCTTTTTTCCATGAAATTGCTAACAATGTAATGGCCAGTTCAAAACCGGAGTTCATCATTCGAACTCTCTTTCAAAACGTGCAAAAGTGACGTTTGGCATCCAAACGATCATTTTTAACTCAAAACCCGATGTTTGACATTCAAACGCTCTTTTCTTAAAAGCCAACATTTGACACTTAAGATAAAGATTCAAACTCGTCACTCGCACCTCTTTTCCTAAAAAACTCCAAAATCGACGTTTGTCATTCAAACGCTCGCTTTTTCCCAAGAATCATAAAAATGAACATTTGACATTCAAATCAAGATTAAGCTTGTCATTCAAGCCCCCATTTTCAAAATGCAAACACACACACACACACACAATTTCGAGAAAGGTAGAAAGACTCGTCATACGAGGCGTTTCGGGTGATCTCAAAATACTCTTCCCAAAACGTAACATGACCTCCGAACCTAACAATCTTCGGTACTAAAAGCCATTTCCAAAGTTTGGGCTCAAAATACAAAACGACACTTTTTCAAAGCCATTTCCAAAGTTTTGGCTCAAAATACAAAACGACACTTTTTCAAAGCCATTTCCAAAGTTTGGGCTCAAAATACAAAACGACACTTTTTCCAAGCCATTCTCAACGTTTGGGCTCAAAATACAAAACCGCGTGGCGACTCTTCTCCTTCCCGAAAGCGAGGTCCCAAAACATCCGTGAAAGACAACGGCTCGCGCGCAGCCCGCGCGATACGGGTAATTTCAGTTGGCCAGTCCGCTGGGGACTTGGATACTTTTTCAAAACTGTCGTCGTTTTCAAAAAGCATTCCGTGGGTCAAACTTTCGTTTACCCTTCCTCATTTTTGTGTGTGTTGTTTAAAACATCGAACGGTTCTTCGAAGCAAAAAAAATGTGTGTGTTGCATTTTTTCTAAAATCATAACATGTTCGTGCATTCCCGTTCATACTTAATTTTCATGTTACTTATGAACAACAACATGATGTCTTAGCATACCAATTGTGATAATTGAAAGATGGTTAATTATTCGGTTAAAGTAGGTTGGAACCATTGTTTCCATTGAACCTAACTTGTTAAATATCTTTATATGATTGTGATACATCCTTGAAATGTTATTATAAATGTGTAGACATTATGTGTTTCACTTTTAATAATTGTTTGACATCTTTATGATGTGCTTGATTAGGGTTCCCTACTTTGGAATCCTAAGTTTAATTGGTTCAAGAATGGTTTAGCCTTAGTGCTATTATTCATGGATAATTGTTATCATTTGATATCATGTCGATATGTTATATTGGTATGGTTCCCTACTTTGGAATCATCTGTTATTGTAAGCAAGTATGTAGTACTGTGCTTCCATTTCATGTCTAGATTGTGCTTGAATTTTGGCAGTGTTATGGGACTATAATGGCACCCGAGCCGAGTTCGTTATAGTCCATACACTGGTTCCCTGTTTGCCCAGCCATCGGCCATGGTTTGGGAGTAGTAAACTAGCTCAAGAAGTAGTCTAGTTGCATTATTGGGTATGACTTTGTGTCATAGTCCCCGTTTGTTGTTATTATGATTTGGTTTCGGAATTGTTTCTTCAGCGGTTGATGCTGCTCGGATCGTGATATCCTTTTGAGGATTAAACATTGGCTCAGTATCCTTACAATGGTTACAGTGTTCCATTTATGTGTTAATAGATATATATCTTGCTTGGTGTTGAAAAGAATATGATATATATGATGAGTTAGATGTTCTATGATTTCATATTGTGATTGAATATCATATTGCTGCATATATAATAATTTGCTGAGATTTATCTCACCCCGTCCTTTTATTGCTTTCTTAGACCAGGGCGAGCAAGGATAGTGCTATGTTGAGCTTGAGGAGGACATCGAGTTGGGTATGTAACTTGGTAAAGTATAGTGTATTGGTTGCATTATGTAAATGTATTACCAAAGGGATAGTGTCCTGAGACGTAGACTTTATTCTATTATTTTGAGTACTTCTAGTCATTGTAATATGATAAGTAAGGAAAGTAAGTTGGAACTATGTTCCCTAAGTTTATAAATGGTTTGTAAATATGGTGTGTGGATTTTAAGCTTGATATGGTTGTTTTCATTTAGTATAGAAAAGTTTTTAAGTTGAAGCAGGTTTTGTATATAAAATAAAAGTTAAGAAAGGACATTTCGAAAGTTTTAAAGGAATTATGACGACTTCAGAGCGTGTCCCGGACGTGGGGCCAAGTAGGTCCCCGGTTCGGGGCGCGTCAAGTGGGGTCGTCGAAAAAATATAAGGATCCAAATCGGGGGATGCCTTACTTGAAGAGACATGGGAGGTCAGCTGGCTGGACCCTTAGTGGAAGGATTCCTACGTATCCCGAGCGGGAAACAAGCCGATCGTTGTTCGTAGGTGCGAGGGTATTTCGTAGGGCCTCGACCTCTGAGGGAATGGTTTAGAGGAGTTCGTCCAGGTTGAGACTGATTTGGAGGTGTCTAGTCCTGAGTAAGACTGTTAGGAGGCGTATGTGTTGGTGTTATGCCCTAGGCCTATGATTCATAGACTTATGTGTTGACATTATTTATTATTATATGAGATGTTTATCATTTGATTATTATATGTTTTTGTATATTTGTTTATAATAATCTGTGTCCCTAATTATTGAAAGAATGATTAGTATAATTGTCAATGGATAATCATGTGATGATTATATGAACATTGAAATTATGAGTACTTGTTAGAGAACAAGTGACTGGACATGACCCGCATGAGATTTATGACATGGTCAAGTGTCATAAGTAAATCTCATAAGGTTACTTCATTTAGTTCCTAGACCTGAGATTATCATGACCTTACATATGATGAAAAGTCATGTTTGATTTTAGTCAAACGATATCTTAACACGATATCTATAAAGGCTATCTTTGGCATGATCGGATTCATGATGGGAAGGATGATAAATCAAGATGGAATTTGTCCCTCGAAAGATAGATGTTTTGCTTGGGCCCCTCGATGAGTGATAATGATGAAAGTGTATGGCCGTACCCCAATATGATTGGAATTATCATTATACTCAAAGAATCGAGAAAGCATTTAACAAAGACAAGTTGACAAGGACCATGACTTGTGTTCAATATAACATCATGAGACAAAGGGAGAAATGGAAGTACACCATTGGAAACGTGAACTCTTACGTTACATTATTTGGGTAGACATAATGGCTTGCTAGAGTCCGCTTATGTCTTATGAGGTTCGATATGATCAAACTCATTGCCAACATAATGTAATCATATTGGGTCACCCACAACTAGAATGAATTGGTTAAACCGGAGGAAGAATGATTGAGAGTCTCTGTAACTGGCTACATATGTCACGCGACATACTAAGCCATTGGCTTAATATACCGCGCGACATATCAAGCCCATACGCGGTTTGATGACACTGTTCTCCTAATACGATTAGGAGACGTATTCATACTATTGTAGTATAAATATGGGAGGTCTGTCAGACCTAATTCTCTAGCCGAAATTTTCAAGCAAAATTCACAATCAAATACTCTCAATATTCTTCAAGGTTTAGATCTAGCAATCATCAAGAAGTTGTTCTTGAATTCATTCAAAGGTGTGGATACCGAAAGAGGGTCTTCGCTCGTTCATCGATCAAGGCCTAGAGTTCAAGCAAGTTGAAGAACGAAGTTTGTGATTCGTTATCACACAATCAAATCGTTCGATAGCTCAAGAACGGAAAGCGTTCAAGGTTGGTATAATTCTATCTCATAGGAATTTAAATTAATTGTATAGAACGGATCCTAGGGCTTCTTGGGTTTTATGTTTTTAATGCTTAATTCCGCTGCGCATGGACCCGTAAAACCCAACAGTGGTATCAGAGCCCCGTTCGTATGATTATGTTTGAATTAACATGCTAGATTTAAGATATAAATTGTTTATATGTTTATTGCATGTTTTGTATGCGATAGAATTTTTAATTGTTTATGTGAAACAATGTGAAAATCGTTTTCGAATTATGCTGAATTAAATCTGTAAAAGGTTGTTTTATGTGATTTAATTGGTTGCGATCTGAATTGGTTCGAATCTGGAAATCCTGTAATCTGGCTGCTTAGGTCGCGCGACATGATGAGCCATGTGGAATTCTGGTTATCTGGCCTGTTAGGTCGCGCGACATATCAAGCCTCTGGCTGATGTTGTCACGCGACATAATAAGCCAAAACTGGGCAGAATCAGTTTGTTCAAATTTTTCTGCTATTTTGTGATTGTGTTTACAATCTGATATGTTCATATGAAAATCTGGATGTTATAAAATTGAGTTTATAAGACCATGCTAGATTGATTCATTGATATGCATGATTAATTGATTAAAATGTGATTTTAATAATTATTGCGTTGCATGTTTTATTTGTTCTTACATGCTAAGAATTTTTAATTAGATGTTTAGTTGAAACATGATATTTAGTTTCCTGATATGTTTAGATTTAGACATTGTAAATTTTGGATCTTATGATTGTTTATGGAAACAAGTCATAAATACGCGAAATTTAAAAGGAAACTGATTGTTTAGAAAAAGGTGGGGATTATGTTGCCTAATCAGAGTTGATTTCTAATTATGCATGTCTAGGAGAGTTCTGTCTAAGGAAGAGTTGGTACTTAAGAAGTCCTTGTGGCTCACCTATCTTCCTGGGAACTTACAGTGCATGATTTTGACTATCTTTACGATATGCTTATAATCTACCTTTAAAGAACCTTCATTTAACTTTTAAGTTCTTTATGCCAATTCATGATTAAACACTTGAGACCATTCGGATAGTTTTGGGTAGGCTTGCCATAGCAAGGTGCTTTGATTCTATTCTAATGCGAGCAAGATGAGGAAATGGTGGTTCCTATAAGTTTAAAATGAATGAACTTAATTGGGTTATCAAAATGGTTTTGGACCCAAGGTATAAGATGAGATTAAAAATATGCCTAGACATATGATGTCTTGAATTAATCTCATAAAAGATCTAAGAGTCATATATGTGATATGATTGATGTTTTCTACCTAATTAATTTTATTTTGAGCGGTTTGCCATAGCAAACTTGAAATTGAATTAAAGTTGGATCTTAGCCCATTAAATGTATATTATGCTTACTTGCATTTGAAGGTGTATAATTTAGTGGGAGCATTTATTTAAATGCATTATACTTTTCATATAATATGTTTACTTATATGTGTTCATATTTTATGTATATCTTTTTGTAGAATAAATGGCATCAAACAATAATCACCTGTCACTGCGATCTCTCCTTGAGAAGGAGAAGTTGGAAGAGAATGGTACAAACTATATGGATTGGATCCGTAGCCTTAGAATTGTTCTAAGGCAAGAGGAAAAACTGTACGTTCTCGATGAACCTATTCCACCTGAACCTGCTGCCAATGCTGCTAGGGCTATAAGGGAACAATATCTGAAGCACAAGCGTGACTCTACAGATGTTGGTTGCCTTATGCTCTCCGCCATGTGCAAGAACCTTCAGAAGGATCTTGAGCACTTGGGGACAGTCGACTTAAACAATCGACTGATGGAAATGTTCCAAGTTCAAGCTAGGCAAGAAAGGTACAACACAGTTGCAGCCTTGACCTCATGCAAGATGAGTGAAGGACAAGCTGTTGGTCCCCATGCTCTCAAGTTGAAGGGCCACATTGAGCATCTTGAAAGGCTCGGTTTTCCAATTAGCCAAGAGTTGGCTACCGACATAATATTGAATTCATTACCTAAAAGTTTTAGTCATTTCATAATGCACTATAACATGGGTGGAATGAATAGGAACCTTTCCGAGTTAGTTCAAATGTTGAACACTGCGGAAACCAATATTGTCGAGAAGAAAACCGACCAAGTGCTAATGGTTAACAAGGGGAAGGGTTTCAAGGGTAAAGGAAAGGCAAAGGTTGCTAATCCTAAGGCAAAAGTTGCCAAGCCCAAAGAGGCTTCCAAGCCTAAAGAGGCTAAGCCTAAGTCCCAAGAGGACGCAGTCTGCTTCCATTGCAATGAGATTGGACATTGAAGGAGAAACTGCGCAAAATACAAGGAAGCACTGAAGAAGGGCAAAGGAGTTGCTTCAACTTCAGGTATCTTTTTTATAGATATATTTCTATCTACTTCTAGTTCTTGGGTATTGGATACCGGATGTGGAACTCACATTTGTCTAAATGTGCAGGGTCTAAAGAACAGAAGGATGCTTAAGGAAGGCAAAGTGGACCTACGTGTGGGGAATGGAGCAAGATTTGCTGCATTAGCCGTAGGAACTTATGAAGTTACTTTACCTAGTGGACTAATACTTGTTTTGAACAATTGTTATTACGTTCCAGCTTTAAGTAGGAATATTATTTCGATTTCAGCTTTGGATGATGAAGGTTTTAATTTTCTTATACGTGATAAGAAATTTTCTATTTACAAGAGTGATATGCATTATTGTACTGCTGTTTCATTAATTGGCCTTTATATTCTTGATGTTGAAAATCAAGATAATGATATCTATAACATTAACAAGAAATCTAAACCCAATGATGTAAACCACACTTACTTATGGCATTGTCGTCTTGGCCATATAAACGAGAAACGCATTTCTAAACTCCACAAAGATGGATTTTTGGACTCACATGATTATGAATCATATGAGACATGCGAGTCTTGTTTACTTGGCAAGATGACCAAGGACCCATTTACCAAAACCGGTGAAAGGGCGGGCGACTTACTAGGACTCATACATACCGATGTATGTGGGTCTATGAGTAGCGATGCTAGGGGAGGATTTCGGTACTTCATAACATTCACTGATGATTATAGTAGATTTGGATATGTTTATCTAATGAAACATAAAAGTGAATCGTTTGAGATATTTCGAATATTTCAAAATGAGGTGCAAAATCAACTTGGCAAAACTATTAAGGTACTTCGATCCGATCGAGGTGGTGAATATTTGAGCCAAGAATTTGACAATCATCTTAAGAGTTGTGGAATCGTTTCCGAACTCTCTCCACCTGGAACACCACAATGGAATGGTGTGTCTGAAAGGAGGAATAGAACTTTGTTGGACATGGTTCGTTCTATGATGAGTCAAGTTGAGCTTCCTTTATCTTTTTGGGGACATGCACTAGAAACTGCTGCTTTTACTATAAACAGAGTTCCTACCAAATCGGTTCAAAAGACCCCATATGAGATGTGGCATGGAAGAAAACCTAGTTTGTCTTTCATGAAGATTTGGGGTTGCGATGCATATGTCAAGAAGTTAACTTCTGACAAGCTAGCACCTAAATCTGATAAATGTGTTTTCATGGGATATCCTAAGGAAACCAAAGGATACTATTTCTACAACCGAAACGAGAACAAAGTGTTTGTTGCTCGAAATGGTACTTTCTTAGAAAAGGAGTTTCTTCGCAAAGGAACCAGTGGGAGTAAAATAGATCTCGAAGAAATTCGAGAACCCGAAAACAACATTGAACCAATGGTAGAAACTGAACCAAGTTCACAAACCGTTGTGGAACCGGTTTAAGGTGCACAAGTTCTTCGCCGAAGTGGTAGGTCACGATCCGAACCCGAGAGATATGGATTTCTCGTTACGGAAATTGACGAAGTGGAGTTAATCGAAAACGATGAACCCACTTGCTATCAAGAAGCGATATCCGCTCCTGATTCGAAAAAAATGGCAAGAGGCCATGAAATCCGAATTACAATCCATGGCTGATAATCAAGTTTGGAACTTGATTGATCCACCCGAAGGTGTAAAAACCATAGGGTACAAATGGGTCTTCAAGAAGAAGACCGACATGGATGGGAAGGTACACACCTATAAGGCTAGGCTAGTAGCTAAGGGATATAGGCAGATTCATGGCATAGACTATGATGAAACCTTCTCGACTGTAGCTATGCTTAAGTCTATTAGAATTTTACTTGCCATAGCAGCATATTATGACTATGAGATATGGCAAATGGATGTCAAAACAGCTTTCCTTAATGGGAAGTTACTTGAGGATGTATACATGATACAACCTGAAGGTTTTGTCAATCCAGAAAATTCTAACAAGGTGTGTAAGTTGCAGAAATCCATTTATGGATTGAAGCAAGCTTCTAGGAGTTGGAATCTACGTTTTGATGAAGCAATCAAGGAGTTTGGCTTTATCAAAAACGAAGATGAACCTTGTGTATACAAGAAAATTAGTGGGAGCGTAGCACTATTTTTAGTGTTGTATGTTGACGATATCTTACTCATTGGAAATGACGTTTCTGCACTACAGACTGTTAAGTCTTGGTTAGGAAAGTGTTTTTCAATGAAAGATATGGGCGAAGCCGCATATATCCTTGGTATCAAGATCTATAGAGATAGATCTAAGAGGATGATTGGTTTAAGTCAAAGTACTTACATTGACAAAGTCCTTAGAAGATTCCAAATGGAAAATTCTAAAAGAGGAAACTTGCCAATGTTGCATGGTATATCTCTTAGCAAGAATCAAAGTCCTAAGACTAATGATGAGCGAAAGAGAATGAATGGTATTCCATATGCTTCGGCAATTGGGTCTATCATGTATGCTATGTTATGTACTAGACCCGATGTCTCGTGTGCTCTAAGCATGACGAGTAGGTACCAATCGGATCCCGGCGAACCACATTGGATAGCAGTCAAGAATATCCTTAAGTACTTACGAAGAACTAAGGATGTATTCTTGGTCTTTGGAGGAATGGAAGAAGATCTTGTAGTCAAAGGCTACACAGATGCTAGCTTCCAAACCGACAAAGATGATTTCAGATCGCAGTCTGGATTTTTGTTTACGCTTAATGGAGGCACTGTGAGTTGGAAAAGTTCCAAGCAAAGTACCGTCGCTGATTCTACAACCGAAGCTGAGTACATAGCGGCATCCGATGCAGCTAAGGAAGCAGTTTGGATCAAAAAGTTCATTAGTGATTTGGAAGTCGTTCCAAGCATCAGAGATCCTATTGAACTTTACTGTGATAACAATGGTGCCATTGCACAAGCAAAGGAACCAAGATCACACCAGAGATCCAAACACATACTTCGACGTTTCCACATTATCCGTGAGATATGTGAAAGGGAAGACGTTAAGATATGCAGAGTAGACACTGATGACAACGGGGCGGACCCATTAACTAAGGCTCTCGCGCAAGCTAAACATGATGGTCATGTTAGGTCCATGGGTATTCGATACATGGTAGATTGGGCCTAGTGCAAGTGGGAGACTGTTGGTGTTATGCCCTAGGCCTATGATTCATAGACTTATGTGTTGACATTATTTATTATTATATGAGATGTTTATCATTTGATTATTATATGTTTTTGTATATTTGTTTATAATAATCTGCGTCCCTAATTATTGAAAGAATGATTAGTATAATTGTCAATGGATAATCATGTGATGATTATATGAACATTGAAATTATGAGTACTTGTTAGAGAACAAGTGACTGGACATGACCCGCATGAGATTTATGACATGGTCAAGTTTCATAAGTAAATCTCATAAGGTTACTTCATTTAGTTCCTAGACCTGAGATTATCATGACCTTACATATGATGAAAAGTCATGTTTGATTTTAGTCAAACGATATCTTAACACGATATCTATAAAGGCTATCTTTGGCATGATCGGATTCATGATGGGAAGGATGATAAATCAAGATGGAATTTGTCCCTCGAAAGAGAGATGTTTTATTTGGTCCCCTCGATGAGTGATAATGATGAAAGTGTATGGCCGTACCCTAATATGATTGGAATTATCATTATACTCAAAGAATCGAGAAAGCATTGAACAAAGACAAGTTGACAAGGACCATGACTTGTGTTCAATATAACATCGTGAGACAAAGGGAGAAATGGAAGTACACCATTGGAAACGTGAACTCTTACGTTACATTATTTGGGTAGACATAATGGCTTGCTAGAGTCCGCTTATGTCTTATGAGGTTCGATATGATCAAACTCATTGCCAACATAATGTAATCCTATTGCGTCACACACAACTAGAATGAATTGGTTAAACCGGAGGAAGAATGATTGAGAGTCTCTGTAACTGGCTACATATGTCACGCGACATACTAAGCCATTGGCTTAATATACCGCGCGACATATTAAGCCCATACGCGGTTTGATGTACTGTTCTCCTAATACGATTAGGAGACGTATTCATACTATTGTAGTATAAATATGGGAGGTCTGTCAGACCTAATTCTCTAGCCGAAATTTTCAAGCAAAATTCACAATCAAATACTCTCAATATTCTTCAAGATTTAGATCTAGCAATCATCAAGAAGTTGTTCTTGAATTCATTCAAAGGTGTGGATACCGAAAGAGGGTCTTCGCTCGTTCGTCGATCAAGGCCTAGAGATCAAGCAAGTTGAAGAACGAAGTTTGTGATTCGATATCACACAATCAAATTGTTCGATAGCTCAAGAACGGAAAGCGTTCAAGGTTGGTATAATTCTATCTCATAGGAATTTAAATTAATTGTATAGAACGGATCCTAGGGCTTCTTGGGCTTTATGTTTTTAATGCTTAATTCCGCTGCGCATGGACCCGTAAAACCCAACAGTCTGAACCTATGGGAGACTAAAAGGGTGTGAGAAATGTCCATCCCTGACGGCGTATTCTGAAAGGGTATGAAAAATGTTTGTTTCTGACGACGTATTCTGAAAGGATGCGAGAAATGTCCGTCCCTGACGGCGTATTCTGAAAGGATGCGAGAAATGTCCGTCCCTGATGGCATATTCTGAAAGGATGCGATAAATGTCCGTCCCTGACGGCGTATTCTGAAAGGAAGCGATAAATGTCCGTCCCTGACGGTGTATTCTGAAAGTGTTGTGGGCATTTTTCAACATGGCAACATCTTCAATTGATCCTGCATATCGAGATGTCATTACACTGTAAGTATTGTTTTAATATTTACTTATTCAATATTTCCTAATATTTTTATTCTTATCTTTCAGTAACTAAGAGAGAAATGCGGAACAACCTTCAAGCACGTTCAACAGACCTTCAAACGGCTAGGGCGACTTGGTCTAACGGAGGTTGAAGTGATAAACCAAAATGCCGAGATTATAGGAACCATATTGACTCTTTCATATCTACTTGTATTTAAGGGGAAATGGAGAAGGAAAAACACATTCACGCTCATACGCACACACTCAACACACAAAGCTCTTGTAATCCTCTCCATTGTCTTCCAAAGTTGTATTCTTGATCATTATAGTGAAACTTTTAAGGTTGGAGACCTAACTCCCGGGGTTTTTTCCAAAGAGGTTATCACCTCCAAGGTTTTCCTCGTTAACAAATCGTGGTGTCATTATCTCTTTTTCATGCTTTTGTTCCATATAATCGAATTCCACAGTTCCCTCCTTATTATTCAATCCACACACTAAACTTAGTTAAGATTCTACTTTATTGTTTTTTCTACCAAAACAATTTGGCGCCCACCGAGGGGCCTCGTGGTTTATCGGTTATTTGAAACATTTCCTAACCAAATTCACTATGTCTGCACCCTCCAATGTGTCCACCGCCGGGAAAGGTCCCGCCGTTGTTCCCACATCAGGAGGTAGAACCGGCTTGTTACCACCACCTCCTCGCACCGGGTCTCGGCCAACTCAACCTACGAAAACTCCACAAAAGGGGGCAACCTCTTCCAATGCGAGATGCTTGACATCCGGAGTATCCTAACCAGGTTGAATCAAAGGTTGGACCAAGAAGACAACAATTCGAAGGTGTTGACCAATTCCATGATTAAGATGCGTAAAGACCAACAACTCATCGCATCTCGGCTTGAGAACATATCACCACTTGCGTGCAAGGGTTCTCACCTTTGACAACACCGGAGGATCTACATTTCAGAGTGAATTCATTCCAATGGGCAGTCCTCCTCAAACTCATCCGCTGACATCTTTAATGATGTCGACATCTTTACCTGGGGACACCCCATTGACGCCGTCTTCCGGCAGATTCACCCCATTCATTCCATTTATAGACAACACTTTGTCACGACTACTACGGACGATTACTGGTTTGCTAAATAATCTTTTCAATAATAATAATTTCAATCGTCTTCCTATGGCCGACCCTTTTGCAGAAAACCCACTAGCTAAACAGATGCGGGATCTCGGAGAGCCGATAATGAACGTACAGGTGTAACTCCTCCAATTCAACCAGTGACCCCAAACTGTTACAATCAATCCCGGTTTGTCCCAAAGAATTGCAAATGTCGACATCCCGAAGCGTTTCAGCGTACCATCTATGAAGTTGTACGATGGCACCACGGACCCGCAGGAGCATGTTGCACACTATCAAGAAAAAGACGGACATAATCCATATCCCGCTTCAAGCACGGGAGGCCTCGCTTACGCAGTGGGATTTGGATCCACCTTGTCCGGACCGGCTCTCAAATAGCTGATTAGGCAACCCCTAGGTTCAATTGGTTCATACGCCCGGCTCATCAACATGTTCTATAACCAATTCTCATGCGATCGACAATTTGAAAAGTTGACAAGTGATCTCTACAATGTGACCCGGCGGCCTAATGAGACTACGAAGGATTATGTCCATCGGTTCAATAAGGAGGTGTTAGAAATTCCCAATCTTGACATGTCGACGGCCACGAAGCATTCAAAATGGGGTTGAAGAAAGATTCACGGTATTATCAAGATTTGGTAATGACTCCTTGTAAGCGGCTAGAAGAAGTCGGGAGCAGAGCATTAAGGTTCATAAGGCGGAGGAAGATGAGGCTGCGAAGATCGAAGTCGTCATCCAAGACGTCGACATATGACCATCCCGACAGAAAGACTTAATCGTCCCATCGCAGAACAACCGTCCCAATCCTTATCCGAGAAATTGACACTAGCAAAATTAATTCGGTAGACGGTGAGGATGAAGATAGTGATAATGTGCCTAACATTTCTGATTATTGTATTTCGTTGACATTTCAGGTGTACTTTGTGCAATGGGCAACCTAGGAGACAAAGCCGAGATGGCCAAAGAAAACGGACAAAACCACAGGATGGCGTGACAAATCAAAATGGTGCGCTTACCATGAAGACTTTGGACACGTTGCGAAGACTGCATCGCGTTAAGAAAGGAGATCGATTACTTACTCTCGAAAGGACATCTTAAGGAGTTATTGGGGTCCAGAAGAAGAAGGCTGAAAATGCGTAAGCTCCTCATGAAGCCGAAAGGCCGGTTTCTCCCCCGGCATCAACGAAGGTGATCAACTTCATCGATGGAGGCTCGAAATATGTGGAACATCCTATTCGCCGCAAAACGACACGCTAAGGAGTCAAAAGAGGAAAAGCCAGAGAGACAGCCCAAGATGTCGACACCTTATCCGGATCCAATTACCTTTGATGAAAGTGATCGTGATAACTTGCTGGAACCCCATCATGACGGTCTGGTTATTTCCTTGCAGATCGCCAACCTGTACAATACAACGTATTCGGTAGATGGGGGCAGCTCTGTCAATCTTATTATGTTGGGTACCCTTAAGGAAATGAACATCCCAGAATCGGATATTGTCAAAAAGTCTTGATCTTGGTAGGCTTCAGTGGTGAAGTCAAAGAAACGGTAGGGGAGATAAAGCTTCCAATATACTCAAAGGGCCTCAACACCATGGAGCGGTTCTGCGTAATTGATTGCGCAACATCTTACAATGTCATTCTTGGAAGACCGTGGATTCACGGAATGAAGGCCGTACCCTCCACTTACCATCAGTGTGTGAAGTTTCCAACACCTTGGGGTGTCGCTAAGATTTACAGTGATCAACAGGTGGCCAAGGAATGTTACAAAACTTCAATGAAGGCGTCTACATCTCCAAAACAAGCATAGCAATTACCGAGGAAAGTACGCGAAGTCTGGAAGCTAGGGAGGATGATGTGAAAGAAGTATTGTTAGATCCTTCCAACCCGGACATCGTAGTACTTATTGGCACCGACATCCCGTCAGCATATAGAAGAGAAACTTGTGAACCTATTAAGAAGCGTAATAAAGAGTTTCGCTTGGAAACATGATGACATGACAGGCATTAGCAAAGATGTCATCACTCACAAACTTAACATAGATCCTAGCTTTAAACCAAAGTGCACCGTAAACGTAGAAAGTTTGCGTAAAACCAAATCGGATCATCAAGGAGGAGGTAGAGCGCTTACTCAAAGCCAACATGATACGGGAGGTCGATTATCCAAGATGGTTGGCGAATGTGGTTGTGGTAGAGAAGAGAAATGGGAAATGGCGAGTTTGCGTCGATTTCACCGACTTAAATAAAGCCTGCCCAAAAGATCCTTTCCCTTTGCCGCACAGATTCATTAGTTGATGCTACTTCAGGTCACGAACTCCTCACTTTCATGGACGCGTCCTCGGGATTTCAACAAATTCAGATGGAACCATCTCGACCAAGAGGACACCGCCTTCATAACCCCCACAGTATTTATTGTTATATTGCCATGCCTTTTGGACTAAAAATGCAGGTGCAACGTATCAAAGGCTCGTCAACAAGATGTTTAAGGATCAGATTGGGGACACAATGGAGGTATACATCGACGACATGGTAGTAAAATCCAAGAAGGCCGAGGATCACATAAGCAACCTCTCTCAAGCTTTTGACATCTTGGATTGTTTCAACATGAAACTTAATCCAGCTAAATGCAACTTCGGAATGAAGGCCGGCAAGTTTCGGGTTATATGGTTACTAAAAGAGGCATTGAAGCCGCCCCAACAAATACGCTATTCTTGACTGTCATCACCTCAATCTGCCAAGGACGTCCAAAGATTGACAGGAAAAATTGCCGCACTCACTAGATTCATTTCCAAATCCTCAGATCGATGCAAACCTTTCTACGACATCTTAAGAAAGAACAAGAGGTTCCAATGGGAGGAACAACATGAAGAAGCTTTTCAGAGCTCAAAACTTACCCGTCGACACCTCCTTATTGGCCAAACCTCGATGGAAGAACATCTTTACATCTACCTAGCAAGTCCGAAGGCGCCGTAAGCGCAGCCTTGGTGACGAACGAGATGGTAATCAAAGCCAACCCATCTACTATATAAGTAAGACACTCTTAGATGCCGAGACCAGGTATTCTCATTTACAAAAATTAATTTTAGCTTTGATAACTGCTTCTATTAAGTTAAGGCACTATATTGAAACACATACTATTATTGTACGCACTAACTATCCTATTAAGAATGTCATGAGAAAACCAGAGATGTCAGGACGAATGGCGAAATGGTCTGTACAATTAAGCACATACGACATCAAGTACGAGCCCAGAACCTGCAATAAAATCCCAAGCCTTGGCCGATTTTGTGGCCGATTTCACCAACGCTACAACAAGAGGTGGAATTGGAAGTACAACAACTTCAAGATGATGACATCCTAAAAATTTGGACTCTCTACACGGACGGTGCTTCTAACATGAGAGGTACAGGTCTTGGAGTTGTACTAAAATCGCCACAAGGGGACATAATACCACAATCTATCGGTTGCGCTTTCAAGGCTACCAACAATGAAGCGAGTATGAGGCTCTAATTGCAGTTTAATCAAGCCCAAGACTTAGATGTCAAGCATATCCGGGTGTTCATGGATTCATTACTAATTGTTAATCGCACAACGGGTCCTACGTCGCGAAAAACGCTAAGATGACAAACATATTTGGAAATTGTAAAAATTATTTCGGCCAAATTCAAAACATTTTCCTTGGAACAAATCCCACGGGAAGAAAATTCTCAAGCGTATGCTCGGCAAACTTGGGTTCGGCCTTCAAAAGCTTCTCACAAACCAAGATCCCAATCATACATGTTGACATCCCAGAATTGACCATCTTGAGATGTTCGCCACGGATGCCGACATACTTGCCTCTCCCGCAAAGCAACCTCTTGGACAGCTCCTATTATCAAATATCTCTTAGATGATACGATCCTAGCCGAGGAGAAAAATGCAAGAGCCTTCAAAGTGGTAAGAGTATCTAAATATGTACTTATTGATAATCTCTTGTTTAGAAAATCAGCCAGCAGTCACTACTTAAGATGTCTAGAGGCGTATAGAGCCCATCAGTTCTCAAGGAGCCTGCACGAAGGAGATTGTGGAAATCATACCGAGGGCGTAAGTTTACATACTAAAGCTCTTAGAATGGGCTATTTCGGCCTACAATGAGAAAAGATGCCGTTGACTACGCAAAGAAATGTGATTCCCGTCAATGACATGGGGACATCCTACACCACCACCACCGAACCGCTACATCCTATCCCGTCACCATGGCCTTTTATGGTTTGGGGAATGGACATAGTAGGAAAACTTCCCATAGCACCGGGGGACGAGTATTTCTTTTGGCCATGACAGACTACTTTTCTAAATGGGTAGAGGCCGAGGCATATGTGCAAGTTCGTGACAAAGAAGTGATATCTTTTATCAAAAGGAACATATTCACCGATTCGGAATTCCATCGGAGATAATTTGTGACAACGGCTCTCAATTCATCAAGAAGAGGACCCAAGATTTCCGACATCTTGGGGTGTTAAGATGGTGACATCTTCGCTGTTCACCCTCAAGCCAATGGACAGCAGAGTCTAGCAACAAAATAATAATCAAGAACTTAAAAAGAGACTAAACCGGAAGAAAGGACGTTGGGCGTAAGAATTACCAATGGTCCTATGGGCCGACAGGACGACATCTAAGAATGCTACCGGTCAAACCCCTACTCACTTGTATTCGGAACGAATCTGTTATTCCAAAGAAGTCCTTGTACCAACGGCAAGATACAGCTTATCGACATCCGAACATAATAAAGACATCTTGATACATGACACGGATACCGTGGACGAGCTAAGGGACATGGCCAAAGTTCGCATGGCAACGTATCAGCAAAGGGTAGCCCGATCTTATAATAAAAACGTAAGGGTTAGAAGGTTTCAAGTAGTAGACTTAGTCCTACGAAAGGCATTCCAAAATACCAAGGAGCCCAATGCAGGCAAGCTCGCCCCAAAATGGGAGGGACCCTACTTAATAGATGCACAAGCCGGAAAAGGAGCATATCGCCTTGCAACCTTGGATGGCCAAATGATACCGCGAAGTTGGAACGCCATTCATCTCAAAAGGTATTACATTTAAATATGATTTCCCATGAACTCATCTTTCCAGGTATGAATCGTCTTTCAACTCTTTACAACCTTTCTTTTCTCCTATGCATCTTTTTTATTATTTACAAGTTAAGATGTCGCTAATACACTTCGTGGAGAGACGTCAACTTTAGTTGGCGTCCGTTTTTAACGTGTTTCTATCTTATGAGGTATTGACACATTTACATGGGGACATATCGAATGCACGCAAAGAACAACGATTTCTCCTCCGTTAGAGACTGGCCATCTCTTCTCATGTAAAGGTACACAATCCCTTCTAAGGTTTAAAGAGTTAATTACCTCTTTCTTAAGAAGTTAGGTTACCACACCTTCGCCTGGAGCGCAAGTTATCTCACTAATTGAGGTGTGGGGTGGGCCTATATGGGTAAACTCATATAGCTTACCCATTCCCACTCAGTTAGATGATTGATCTTAAGTATTATTCTTATGGTTATGGCACATTCGTGTCATCTAAGTATCTACGGTTTATGGCATATACGTGTCATCTAAGTATCTACGATTTATGACATATACATGTCATCCTAAGTACCTATCATTTCGACATACTATCATGTCGCCATACAAAAAATTATCCAAAAGAAACAAGCCTTGACGTGCTTGAAAACTATTAAACCATAACTAAACTAAAGAAACCATAAAGTATCCGAACTACCAACAGTAAACGTGCACAAATGTTGGACCAACCCAACACATAAAGGAAATTGTCTTTGGTCCTTATGGACCCATTACATAACCAAACGAAAATAAAAATTGTTTTAAGGGATTCCACACCAGTAACATCATCAAAATACCAAGAACAAAGTTGTTTTACCTTCTTTTTTTTTAGGTGGCTTCTGCCGCAGGTGTTGCATTTGGGTTAACTTCTCCATCTACTGGTGCATCCTTAACGACTGCTTCATACGGGCTTGACGACACCTCGCCCTCATCCATCACTTCACCGGTCAACTTAAACAAATAGGCACACTCCCTGTTGATATCCCAAGTGTCAGCCTTCCCTTCTTGATACTCCTTCATCATTTTTATCTTGCATTGAGAAACAGTTTTTGCCGCAGCCAGTTTGCAGGAACTCTTCACGTCTGTGATCTCTTTCTGATGATCCTCCTCACTCTTAGCCAAACTATTCAAGCAAGTCCTTCACCGTTTGTTCTTGCTCTCCCAACGACTTGCTTTGTTGCTCCAGGGTCTTCTCATGTACCTTCACCTTGTTTTCTAACGCTATCTTCTCCTTCCTAACCAAAGCGATGTCAGCTTTGGACTTCTTCTTTAGCATTTCAATTTCTTTCACTAACTCTTCCACATACCCTACAGTTTGAGAAATAATAACTCAACATCAATAGATGTTTATAAAAACTTTTGCGTTAGTAAATATCCAATTAATAGTATCTTACCCCAGTCGCAATGCTCATGCATTTTTTCTTAAAATCTCCTACTGGCATTCCATCAAAGGAATCTTCAACTTCGACTACCTCCTCTTGACTAGCCTTTCGCTTCTTTACTCTGGAACCAATACCTGCACTATCATCCAAAGTTGGGGTCTTCTTAGGGCGGGCGGAGGCTTCATCTCTATCTTCACGGTAGAGCCCGTAAACATGGCTTCAATTTCATCGAGGTCAAAGTCCGATCCCGAGATGACTCGGTTTGGAAACTACATTGACATATGAAGGACCGTCAATAAGTATAGTGCATCGCTTTGACAAACTAAACTGAGAGGAGAACACACTTACCTGTGGACATAATAACGGAGGTGGAGGCCTTTAGTTCTTCCGGGACAGTCAAAGATGCCTCCAATAAGCCCTTAGGAGATCTTTTTGTCTCGGAGAGAGCACGAAAAATTCTTCAACCTTGGTTAGAGTGTCTTCAACAAAGGGAACAGTTCTCCCTACCAATATCTGCATAAAAGCAAGAACAATTACAATTCAGTTTGTCTCAAGAAAAGGAAGTCACAAAAGTGAGAATTTAAGTACCTCCCTTGTTCCACTCGCTTGAAATCCCATTTCCTTCTCCAATAGATGCCCTATCAACAAAGAAAAATCTATTTTTCCATCCCCTATCACTAGATGATGTGGTGCTCATTAGGGAACTCCTACCTGATCTCTTCCTAAAAAGATATCTTTTGGAACCAAAGAGTTGAAGATCGTACGAATATGCAATTTCATGGAGCCCTAGGTTTAATCCGTTCTCTCAGTTCACTTTAATGACAAAGGCAAAGACTCACCAAGCCATCGGCATCAATTGAGCATAAGCGAGTTGGGTCTTTTGGAAGAACTCAGAAACCAATAAAGGAAAAGGGTAGCTAAACCCTAGAAGAAAGGGATACTCGAAGAAACAGATCCATTTGCGAGAAACATAATCAGACCTAAGCTTTACGGAAAAAGGATGAAAAATTGTACCATTTGGGAAGTAGCATTGTCGTTTAATGGACTCTATTTGGGAATCACTGAACAAGCAGGTCTCTTCGTCTGGTTTTGCAAGAAGGATTTCGCAAACGAAATCATCGAGACTAATTTCTTTGGAGCTTTGTGGGGTTGGGACATTCTTAGATTTGGTCGAGGACCACCTGGTCCTACCCATGATTGACAAAGAAAAGAAAAAAGATAAACAATGGAGGAAGATGAAAAGTGGAGAAATGTTACCTTGAAAGATGAACGGCGCCGTAACAGGGGTGAAAGAGAAGCTTGGAGAAGTTTATTTATCCAAGCAGTTAATAAAAAGAGAAAGAATTCCTTTTCAAAAATAACTCTTCTCCCCAACCGTCCATTTCAACGCCACGTCTTTCAAAAACGTCCCATCAAACAGAGCGACAGTTGGATCATTAATACAAAAGAGAAAAACATTTTGCCTCTTCAGTTGCCAACATAGTCAAATGTTTTTGGGGACAAACTGTTGTGGGCATTTTTCAACATGGCAACATCTTCAATTGATCCTGCATATCGAGATGTCATTACACTGTAAGTATTGTTTTAATATTTACTTATTCAATATTTCCTAATATTTTTATTCTTATCTTTCAGTAACTAAGAGAGAAATGCGGAACAACCTTCAAGCACGTTCAACAGACCTTCAAACGGCTAGGGCGACTTGGTCTAACGGAGGTTGAAGTGATAAACCAAAATGCCGAGATTATAGGAACCATATTGACTCTTTCATATCTACTTGTATTTAAGGGGAAATGGAGAAGGTAAAACACATTCACGCTCATACGCACACACTCAACACACAAAGCTCTTGTAATCCTCTCCATTGTCTTCCAAAGTTGTATTCTTGATCATTATAGTGAAACTTTTATGGTTGGAGACCTAACTCCCGGGGTTTTTTCCAAAGAGGTTATCACCTCCAAGGTTTTCCTCGTTAACAAATCGTGGTGTCATTATCTCTTTTTCATGCTTTTGTTCCATATAATCGAATTCCACAGTTCCCTCCTTATTATTCAATCCACACACTAAACTTAGTTAAGATTCTACTTTATTGTTTTTTCTACCAAAACAGAAAGGATATGAGAAATGTCCGTTCCTGACGGCGTATTCTGAAAGGATATGAGAAATGTCCGTCCTTGACGGTGTATTCTGAAAGGATAGGAGAAATGTCCGTCCTTGATGGCGTATTCTGAAAGGATAGGAGAAATGTTCGTCCCTGACGGCGTATTCTGAAAGAATGCGAGAAATGTCCGTCCCTGACGGCGTATTCTGAAAGGATGCGAGAAATATCCGTCCCTGATGGCGTATTCTGATATACGGAAGAAGCGGGATCTTATGCTGGGACTTCGACCGAAATGACGATCGAAGAGGGATTATTGTGTGGGCTTATAGTGATTGTCGCTTGCCTTTTGTTTGCTAGGGATATGGTGTTCGGGCTTACGATGATGGCCGAAGAGGGATTGTTGTGCGGACTTACCTTGATGGCCTCTGAGATGGGGTGGTTGGGCTTACGATTGACGGCTGGGGAAGTGAACGTTCACTTGCTGGAATGAAAAGATGCTCGGGCTTACTATGGTGGCCGAAGAGGGGTTGTTGTGCGGGCTTATCTTGATGGCCGTTGAAATGAGATGGTCGGGCTTACGATTGACGGCCGGAGAAGTGAATTTTCACTGGCTGGAGTGAAAGATACTCGAGCTTACTATGGCGGCCGAAGAGGGATTGTTGTGCGGGCTTTCCTTGATGGCCGTTGAAATGAGGTGGTCGGGCTTACGATTGATAGCCGGAGAAGTGAACGTTCACTTACTGGAGTGAAAAGATGCTCGTGCTTACTATGGCGGCCGAAGAGGGATTGTTGTGCGGGCTTACCTTGATGGCCGCTGAAATGAGATGGTCGGGCTTACGATGACTGCCGGAGAGAAGATTCATTGTACGGGCTTACAATGATTGCCGTGAAAATGAGATGGTCGGGCTTACGATTGACGGCCGGAGAGAAGATTCATTGTACAGGCTTATAGTGATTGTCGTGGAAATGAGATGGTCGGGCTTACGATTGACGGCCGGAGAGAAGATTCATTGTACGGGCTTACAGTGATTACCGTGGAAATGAGATGGTCGGGCTTACAATTGACGGCCGGAGAAGTTAATGTTCACTGGCTGGAGTGAAAGATACTCGGGCTTACTATGGCGGCCGAAGAGGGATTATAGTGCGGGCTTACCTTGATGGCCGCTGAAATGAGGTGGTCGGGCTTACGATGACCGCCAGGGAGAAGATTCATTGTACGGGCTTACAGTGATTGCCGTGGAAATGAGATGGTCGGGCTTACGATTGTCGGCCGGAGAGAAGATTCATTGTATGGGCTTACAGTGATTGCCGTGGAAATGAGATGGTCGGGCTTACGATTGACGGCCGGAGAAGTGAATGTTCTCTGGCTGGAGTGAAATATACTCAGGCTTACTATGGCGGCCGAAGATAGATTTAACGTCCGAAGACAGAATGTTAGTGAGAACCAATGGGAATTTTAACGTCCGGAGACGGAATTGTGATTTAACGTCCAAAGACGGTTTGAGATTTAACGTCTGGAGACGGAACGTTAGTGAGAACTAACGGGAAATTTAACGTCTGGAGACGGAATTGTGATTTAACGTCCAAAGACGGTTTGAAATTTAACGTCTGGAGACGGAACGTTAGTAAGAACTAACGGGAAATTTAACGTCTGGAGACGGTTTGTGATTTAACATCTGGAGACGGAACGTTAGTGAGAACTATCGGGAAATTTAACGTCTGGAGACGGAACGTTAGTGAGAACTATCGGGAAATTTAACGTCTGGAGACGGAACGTTAAAAATGTCTAACTGGGGAATTTTTTTAACTTTTGAGGGCCAAAAGGGTTAAATTCGAAATTCTGGAAAGCTGAGGGGCCAAAGTGGCAAAGGAAAGTTCATGGTGTAAAAGTGTCCGGCCGAACCCTTCTTCAATTTGGACAGATTTAAATCAGCGCCGGGCCGAAGCTGTAATGGCCAGAAAAAGTCATTTTCAATGAGAGAGAAGAGAGAAAAGAGAGAAATTTCTCCCCCTTTTTGCGAGTTTTGTTCAAATCATTGCGAGGTTGAAGAGGACGGTGCGGACTAGGGACACCCATAAATCCAAGGAGGGGACCGACAACGAGATAATCATTATGGAAGCCGGATTAGGGTCACGTGGTCGGCATATATAGGAGGACCGACAACGAGAGAGCGAGGTTGAAGAGGACGGTGCGGACTACCATTCTTCCCATGGATCCAACCAAGTTTTATCCAGCTCAGGACACCCATAAATCCAAGGAGGGGATAGCGAGGTGGGTAAGCATCCTCTAAATTCCGTTAATTTTCAGAATGTGCATTCTTGAATATTGGGAATTTGACTAGAATTGAGTTAGGGTTCTTAGTGCCCGAATTGGGGCTTTTGACTTTGTGATGCACCATTGTCGAAATTGACTATAGCTTAGTTCAATTGACGTTATGGATATACAACATAAAAATTTTGGTGGCAAAATTCCATGTCTTGGGGTATTTTACAAAATTAAAGTAAGTTTAATCCGGGACGGAGTAATTTTTTGAAATGTTTCAAAGTTCGACTTGGACGGATTTTTCGGAATGTTTTGAAAGTTCCGTGTTCGACGGATTTTTCGAAAGGTTTTGAAAGTTCCGATTTCATCGGAGTTTTTCGAAATGTTTTGAAAGTTCTGTGTTCGACGGATTTTTCTAAATGACTTGAACTTTTTGGGACTTTGGACCGTTAATAATTCTACTGGGATGAAAATATTTTTAGGCAAATGATCCGTTAATGAACGGATTTTCAAAACTGAACCGTTAATACTTCAACTGGGATGGAAATATTTTTAGGAAATGAACCGTTGATGAACGGGTTTTTTGAAACTGGACCGTTAATACTCCAACTGGGATGGAAATATTTTAGGAAAATGAACCGTTAATGAACGGGTTTTTTCAAACTGGACCGTTAATACTCCAACTGGGATGGAAATATTTTGGGAAAATGAACCGTTGATGAACGGGTTTTTTGAAACTGGACCGTTAATACTCCAACTGGGATGGAAATATTTTAGGAAAAAGAATCGTTGATGAACGGGTTTTTTGAAATTGGACCGTTAATACTCCAACTGGGATGGAAATATTTTAGGAAAATGAGGGATGTGTCTTTGTTGACGTGTTTTATCATCTTGATGTGCGCATGTGCATTTTGAAGATGTTATATCTGTAGTAACATACTTTTGTCGTGTTCACCTGCAGGAGAGAGGGCCGATTGATGTACATAACTTGAAGAATAGGGGAGCCTTTGAGGTGGTCCGTGAGCTGTGGGAGATACTCCCAAATGAGGCCCGGAACGGGGAGATGAGTCCACGACAGTTCGTGGTTGACTCCAACCTGGCAGGATACATTAGTACGGTAGTCGTGGTGGCTTCGACGCAGAGGGCGAGGGTACTTCATGTCGCTTTGAGCGAACTGGTGGGATACGACCCACACGTTCCATTTCAGGTGGGGTGAGGCGACCGTGACTCCCACTGATTTTGCAGCGATTACTGGGTTGCCATTCTGGGGCAACTCTGTTGAGTGGGTGGATGGCTACACCAGGGAGCAGTTGTCGGAGTTGCTTGGTTTTGACATTACCGATGTCAGGGGCTTGGGTATTTGGTACGGGCCGATGGAGGCTCATTTGAAGAGGGGCATCGAGGAGTATTTGGCTGGCTCTGTGAGGATGACAGCAGAGCGCTTGGCTCGAGGGTTTTTGTGGTTCGCTTTGTCAGCTACCCTATTTCCCACTGCTGACACGGCATGTCATTTTGCTTTGCTCAGCTCTTTGACCAACCTGGAGGCTGTGAGAGGGTTTGCTTGGGGAGAGGCCGGTCTGGCCGAGCTCTATCACGCTTTGGATAGGTTCTCTCGGGAGGAGGAGAACACATTAGGCTATTTTCAGTTTGCCTTGGATGTGAGTTCCTTTCTTCTTTTTTTTTTCTTCCTTGTCTCACTTGTACTCGTATGTATCTGCTTTGTAGTTGATATAACTTTCCTTGCATTTGACATGTGTGGTTTTTAGAGGAGTTCCACCCACAACGGTGGGATATCAGAGAGGCATATACGCATTTGTTCCCTGCCATGCTCACTTGGCAGAAGGCGGCGAGGAAGCCGGTAAAGTTGAGGGAGAGCACTTAACTTACCTATGAGGAGGTGTCTCTGGCCTTGGACCGAGATTTTTCTCCGCAGATCCGGCTGACCTGGTGGTGTCGGTTTGATGTCTTTGCGGTGCAGGCTGCTGGGGATGTTACACGTTGGAGGAAGCTGCTGGTGGGGCTCCATTGCGATGTGATGTACCTGGGAAAGAGGGTATTTGATCTCGGTTAACAAGAAGTTTGCCCATATATGTTTGATTAAACCTATGGAGGTATTGAATTCTGCGATGTTGATGGTCTCGTGATCTCGCTGGAGAGCCAAGTCTATCAGAGCTAGTAGTTTACTGGCGGGGTGCCTGAATCCGTGGCCGTGATGGCTGGGAGCAGGATCGAACTTGAGCATGTTGATGCTGAGGTGATCATTCCTTTCTTCGGAAGCTTGATCTGTCTTGTGGGGAAGACTCTCACAGATGTTCTCAAGGTGGCTGCTGGAAGCGTTCCCGAGGCTGATCTGACTTGTAGCAGGGTGAGGAGCTTTGTCTCCTTCGCTGATGCCTTCGGCCTTGACGGCGCTCTTGGCTGTAAGCTTGTCTGACGGCATGGGTCGGTTGCCACTGGGGATGGTAATTGGAAGTGATGACGAGCCTTGGGCTCTCTTGGCCATGGCCTTGTTTACCATGATCAGGCAATCGTCGAGGGTAACTTTGGCATCGCAGAATCTGATAATAAGGACCGGATCCTTGGTATCATCGGGATATCTGGAGAAAATGATGTTGACGAAGTCGTCGTCAGTTACATGGTCAGAAGGGTTCTTTGTCGTGTCAACCAGTTGTTTCCACTCGCCGAATAACTGCCTATACTGGACATTGAGTTTGACAATTTCCATGGTATTGGAGCCCTTATCGTAGGTGACTTCATCGAAACTGGTGCCATCCTCGAAACTGAGCATATGTATGTAAGGAACTTCCTGCGGATCTGCCGCGTCTTCGACTCCGGAGAGTCCTGATTCATTGTCTGATGGCTCAACCCAGATGTAAGGACGTCTCGTGCCCTGCTGTGAAGCTGGAGCTGCTAGAAAAACATCATGTCGTTCGCTTGAGAAGAGGGGCTTGGTGGGCAATTCTTCGTGTAGGACATCCCAGACAACTGCCATACATTCATCACGAGTCTGCCGGTGTTTGTTGACCTTTATCGTGAAGATTTCTTCGCCTGGAAGGGCCAGAGAGTTTGCTCGAAGGATGCTAACAAATCTTTAACCGGAGATAGGGGGTTTGTGTGCCCGTATCATCGAGATGCTAAGGGTTTCTTTCCAGTTCGCGTCCAAGTTTCGGAAACGAAAGTTGAACTTGATGAACCTGACTGCTTCAGGATCTTCCTGCTCGAGGACGTTGACATAGTTAGCACCTCTGGACTCTGAGGGATTCTGATGAGATTTGTCGCGGTAGTCCTTTGGTGGGCTTGCATGAGGCAGCCCCGCTGCCTGGCTGGGGGCACGCTTGATTGGCATTTCGGCTTCATTCCTTATGAGGAAACTGTCCCCTCTGATGATCTCAAGATCTCCTTGTCAATTTATGAACTTGACGCGCTGATGGAGAGTGGAGGCTATGGCTTTCATGTGGTGCAGCCATGGGCATCCCAATAGAGCTGTAAATTCGGACGAAATGTCCATCACGTGGAACTCTGCTAGCACCATTTGGGTTTCGAACCATAGCTCCAGAGTCACCGTTCCCAAGATGGGACGAGATGTGCTGTCGTAGGCTTTGATAGTTCGAGCAGATGGGATCATGTGGCCTTCATCGATGTGTAAGGCCCGCATCATGCTGAGAGGAAGGACGTTGACTGCTGATCCATTGTCTACCAATACCTGGGGGAGGGAGATAGTGTTGAGCCGGATAGTGATGTACAAAGCTTCATTCTGCCCCGAGGCCCCTTTCGGTAGGTCTTCGTCGCAGAAGGTGAGCATGCTGCTATACAGTCTGGAATCATAGATCTGATCTCTTTCCGAAGAGGGAGAGTCATCGAGCCATCCATTTCCTGTCTTCCTCTTGAGAGGCAAAGCTTACGGTGGTGCCTTGGGATTGTGTCGAGGCTGCTTGTGGCGGTGGCCGCCCTTGGTCAGCACATTGATTGAGTGTGATTGCCAAGTTGACTTTAACTTTCCTTTGCCGGCCCGTGCTCTGATGTTGAGCAAATTGAACCTTGGCTAATCCTGCGGGGGATTAGGCTTCCGGGTGGCGATAAGGTTGCCAAGATTTGAGGTATTCCTGTGTCCTGAAGTCTGAACTTTGGCGTCAGCAGGATTTTTTCAGCTTTCCCACCCCTGTCTGTTCTGAAGTTGTGCTGCTTGAATGGAGAGAGGACTTGCTGGAGTAGAGTACGTAGTAATCGAACTTCCCGGATGGCTCTCCGAGTGTACCCACGCTGGTGTCTCCGGCTTCATACCTTTCTTTCAACTTTTGCTGAGAAGACTGCCTCTTCTGCTTTCTGGAGGAATCGCCCCTTATCATGTCTTGGAACTCGTACTCAAGGCATTCAGAGCATTCACAAACATCGTAACTGATGTGGACGTTTGATAAGGACCTGGCTGGAAGAGGCGGAGGAACTTGCTCTGTGGCAACCTTCTTTGGCACCCACTCGATGGAGTTTATGCTGTTGTTGATCGGAAAAGGGTTTCCGACTGTATTACGTCCACGGGGATGCTCCAATTTTCCTTCCTCTATCAGGTTCTGGATCTCATATCGTAACCCCAAGCAGTTATCAGTTGTGTGCCCGTGGTATTGGTGGAAGGCACAATATTTGCTTTTGTCGGCATTGACTGCGGGATTCTTGGGTTTGTAGTTTGCAACGGTCTAGAGGAGGCCCTCTTTGATCAACCCTTCCAGCATCTTACTCAGAGGCATATCCAACTTGTCGAAGTGTACGGAAGGCTGCTTCTTGGAAGAGTTGTTGCTTTGCGGGGCTGGGTTTCTGTTGATTTGTATCTGTACGGCTGTACTGTAGCCAGTTTTTCTTTGAGATCCTTTTCGAATTGTGAGCCGGCATTGACCATGGCTCGAAGATCTGGAAAGAAGTGATGGCTGATGAGCGTTCTGATGGACAGCCTTAAGCAGGACTTGAAGATCCGCATCTATTCTTCTTTGGAGAGTGGCTCCATAATTTCGGAGAGTTTCCAACTCCACCTCTTGTAGAATTCTCCGACGCTTTCATCTGTTTTCTGCTCGGTGGTGATTAAGTCCTCACGACTTGTTTCCCACTCCAGATTGGATCTGTACTGTTCTAGGAAGATATTGCTGATCTGGTCCCAGGTATGCCGATCTGCAGGCTTGACCCTTAGGAACCATCGTAGCGCAGAACTCTTGAGTGTTTGCTGGAAATGATCGGCCATTTGCTGGAGGGTTACTTCTTTTGCTCTCATGCCGAGAACGTAGCTGTCAACATGCGTCTGCGGAAATTCGGTTCCGTCGAATCGGTCCATTTCCGGCATTCTGAACTTAGCAGGGAGAGGCGTGACCATTCCCGGATCTGTGGATCTGATTGTTTCTTGCTTTGAGCTGCCTATGCTGGCTTTCAGGTCTTTCATCTGTTCTACCATCCAGGCCAAGGCTGGGTCCAGTGGTGGACTTTTAGGCTCGGTGTCGGGTGCTGCCATATGAGTGGCAGTAATTGGAGGTGGGAGGCTTGATATATGTGGATATATGGGGGCCTTTTCTGGACTGTATCGGGGTTTGTCCCCGGTGTTTTGAGGTTCGTGTATAGGCAACGGGTTGAACCCGGGAGGATATTGAGGGATATTGACATCTGTTTGAGATGGTCCAGCGGTGCGCTGGTTGTACTGAGTGATGGGACTAGTACTGGCTTGGCCTTATATGATTGGGGTGCCTTGAGAGGTGGCAACTTGAAGCCTTGGTCGGTTGTTTCCTTGGTTCGAAGGAATCCCGTAATTTGGCGGGGGAGGAACCTGGTTGAAGGTATGAGGAGTTGATCGGGTGGGCTCGTCGTCCTCGATCAGAACAAAAGTACCGTCTGGCTGGGGGATAGCTGCTATACCTCGCTCATTCAGAAGCTGTACCACGAAATTCTGTTGATCTTCTTTCTGCCTTTTGTGAACCTCACAGGCCCGGATGGCTTCTTCCAATGTCATATCTGTTACCGGTGGTGGGGTTCCATTCATGTCACGATTTCTCGGTGAGCTTGACATGTCGGAGAGTCTGCCTGAAGGAACTGAGGGAACCGAAGAACTGTCTGATGCGGCCGTAACTGTGACTCTGGCGAGGCGCTGACCCAGAATTTTGAACCACTTTTTGCTCGCTGGAGGGAACGAAAGGCAGGGTTTAGGTTTCGAAAAAGGTATTTGGCTCAGGGTTTCGGACTTGTGCAATGTGCAGTTATTGATTAATGTTTACTTAAAACGTATTTTCTCAGAGTCCTAATCGGTTAGAAAAGATCGTGTCTTCTTTTTCGCAACTAACCTAGGGCTCGAATCAGTGGATCTCTACACTACGTTTATAATCCCCTCGTTTTTCACCTGTAAATCGTCTTCCCGGGATGGACAATCCCGAGCGAGGGTCCTATAAGGCAAGCGAGTTCCACTGACAAAGGAAAAAGTGAAGTTAAGGCTAGCTAGTCATGTAAACTTTCAACGTATGTGACACGTGGGCCACGGTCAATGTCAACGTCCTTGAGTTAAGGCAGAAATCGTGCCTAAATTTCGGCATGACCTTTTCTAACTCGCTTGCGCGAGGGGCCTTAGCTTTTGGCGTTGGCCAAGTTGTGGCTGGTACGGTGCATACGTTGAGGGTTTGGTGACACGGTGTCACATTGAACCTTCGGGTATGTTTTTTAGCATGGCTCCGCGTCAAAGTCAAGGCTGAAAAGCTAAGACTTCGGGTCGGGAACGACCTTCGGTCTCAACTTTTAAGTTTGACTTGTGAGGGAGACCGGCGTAAAAAACATACACTTGGGCTTTATGACACGTACTAAGCCAAAAACCAACCAGGGTCTTGGACGAAGTGTGACACAAAGAGTGCATGGCTTACACGGGCTAGGATGGGCTGTTTGGGACGACCCCGTCCGCGCTCGAAAGGTGTTTGGCAGACCAACCGAGCTGCAACTGAATGGTCATCCCGGGTTACGGGTCGTAGTATGCAGTGTACCGAGACAGCAAGTGCGCGTAGCGTGCTGTGTACCGAGGCAGCAGTGCAAGTAGTGTGCGGTCACTAAATTCTTTTTTTTTGTTGTTGAGTAAAACAGAGATTTTCAGAATGTGTTTTAAAGAATTTATGTGCAGTTCAAAATGTAGCATGAAAATCAAGTATGAACGAGAATGCACGAACATGTTATGATTTTGGATGAAAATGCAACGCACATTTTTTCTTTTCGTTTCGAAAACCGTTTGATTTTTTTTTTTTTGGAACAAGACACACACACAAAAACGAGGAAGGGTAAACGAAAGTTTGACCCACGGAATGCTTTTTTGAAAACGACGAATGTTTTGAAAAAGTATCTTTGTCCCCAGCGGAGTCGCCAACTGAAATTACCCGAATCGCGCGCGGGAAACGCGGCGAGCGGTCCTTTCGCGAGCTTGGGACCTCGCTTTGGAAGGGAGAGAGGAGTCGCCACGCGGTTTTGTATTTTGAATCCATACGTTGAGAATGGCTTTGAAAATGTGACGTTTTGTATTATGAGCCCAAACTTTAGAAATGACTTTGAAAATGTGATGTTTTGTATTATGAGCCCAAACTTTAGAAATGGCTTTAAAAATGTGATGTTTTGTATTATGAGCTCAAACTTTAGAAATGGCTTTGAATGTGTGATGTTTTGTATTATGAGCCCAAACTTTAGAAATAGATTTGAAAGTGTGACGTTTTGTATTATGAGCCCAAACTTTAGAAATGGCTTTGAAAATGGGACGTTTTGTATTATAAGCCCAAACTTTAGAAATGGCTTTTAGGACCAGAGATTGTTAGGTTCGGAGGTCACGTTACGTTTTGGGAAGAGTATGTTGAGATCACCCGAAATGCCTCGTATGACGAGTGTTTCTACCTTTCTCGAAATTGTGTGCGTGTGTGTGTTGCATTTTTTGAAAAGGGGGGCTTGAGTGAGAAGCGTAATCTTGGTTTGAATGTCAAACGTTGATTTATGAAAAAAGCGAGCGTTTGAATGATAAACGTCGGTTTTGAGTTGAAAATGAGCGTTTGGATGCCAAACGTCACTTTTGCGCGCTTTGAAAAAGAGTTCGAATGACGAACTCCAGTTTTGAACCGGGCATTACATTGTTACCAATTTTATAAAAAAAAGGTGTTAAATGACATGCGATCGACGAGTCATTTTGCGACTCGGACTTTGGTAAATAAATACTATCACAAGCCAAATGGCTCGGACATGTAAATAACAGTATTTAAAGTACGGTATCGACGGAATCAAACGATCCGGACAGTAAAGGTGCGATCGACGAGCCAAATGGCTCGGAGTTGTAAAGGTACATAATTTAAATGACAATATCGACGGATCAAATGATCCGGATTTTGTAAATGACTATCACGAACCAAACGGTTCGGACTGTAAAGTTGCGAATCGACGGATCAAACGATCCGGACTGTAAATAACATAAATGTAAAAAAACGGGGCCGAAATGCCGTTTTAACCCGAAATTACTTCTCTTACAGGAGAGAAGATGATTTTGGGGTAAAACGTATTTGTAAGTGCTCCAATTTGAGCTTGTTAGAATTTTCGTTAGAAAATTAACGAAAGTTATAACATTTCTAACAATTCCTAACAATCCTAACTTTTCTAACAAAGTGAGGGTAAAATGGGCATTGTTATTTAAGGTTAAACCTTAAAAAGAATCTTAAAAAGAAAAACAAAAGAAGAAAACCATAAATAGAAATGCTGGAAACATAAACTGGCTGTTTAATTTGAATTTCAAAAAGAAATATTCCTCTTGTCCAAAGCTGGAGCTGCATTTAATGAACAGTGCACGCGACTGGATCCATCCGCGCGGATGAGTTTGTCATTTCAGGAGGGCTATAAATTGAGCCCTCCAGTCACAAAAATAAGGAGCCACAACACCAATTGCACCGAACCTCTGGCGAAATATAGAGAGAAAACAGTGAGAATTCTCCAAGAATTGTCACCATTTTCTCTCCAATCTTTCCCAACTCACACTCATCTACTCACTCTCATACTTAAGCCTTAAACACTCATACACTCAAGCCAAACACTCAAGAACACAAGGAAGATTGGTAAACCCTCCTTCTCCTTACCTTAAACTCCAACCATGCATGCATTTGCAAACTACAAAATGTAGTTCTTTCATCTTCTTGCTTTAGATCTAAGAAGATCACCATGGAAGACCATCTCCATGGATGATCTTCTACAAAGATCAAAATTATTTTCAAGTTCTCTTACTTTCTTGCAAAGAAAACTCATTTTCAAAACCCTAAAAACCATTTTCAAGCATCAAATCTCATTTTCAAAGGGTAAAATCCCCCTCCCCAAGCAAATGAAATGCTTAGTCCTAATGTACCCCAAGGATGGTTTGGTATAGTTGATTCACCACTAAAATTTCTAGTGATCACTAACCAAAACCTAGGGAAATGGGGACAAGCATGGATGCAAAACCCCCCTTAAAATCATATTTTCTCTCTTGAGAAGTTGCTGTCCAGTAGCAATTTTCTCAGATCTCAGTCCATTGTCTTAATTTTTGGACACAGATAAATGTGGAATTTGGTGTTGACTACAAAACACTTTTTGTAGCCAACATCCAGATCTTTTCATATATATTTTTACTTTGTTTTTTGGGTGAGTAAAACTCCTCTTTTCAAATTTTCTTTCAGAGGCTAGTTCATCAGCTTCTGGGAATCCAGATCTCATATCTGAGGTTTCCAGAAGGTTTTGACCCCTCAAATCTTCTCCAAAATGGAAAATTCCTTCGCACAAATCTTATTTAAGGTGTCTAGAACAACTTTAATTCTCTGAGTTTATCCAGATTATGAAGTTTTAAGACCCTTGAATCCATTTCAAAATCAAAGGTCCACTGCCTTTTTCATTCTGGCAGAAATGGCTCTCAACTTCAAAAGGTCTTTTGAGTACCAAATCTCAATCCAAAAATCTTCCAAAAATTCATGGGATCAGTTTAAAGTCTTAAAAAGATATCCCAATTTTTACTTTTCTGAGTTTCAACTTATTTTGGCCAAAACACACACACACACACACACATACAAATGATTTTCAGCTTGGAAGACTCGTTTTACGAGGCATTCCGGGTGCACACTAACGTCCTTCCCGGCGTGTAACATGACCTCCGAACCTAAATCTCTGATCTCGGGCTTTTTTCAAAGTTTTGGCCCTCAAAATTAAAATGGCGTGGCGACTCCGTTTCGTTGATTTTTTCAAACAAAAATGGGAAAATTTTCGGACACACATTCATCACAGTGGCGACTCTGCTGGGGACTAAGCTTTTTTTTTTTAAAAAAAAATGGTATTTGGTATATTGGTGGAAACCATTAAACTTCCCGTTATCGCCTCCTAACACGAGTCGGGGATAAATTGTGGTCTAACAATCCCACGTACCGGTATCACCGTTTTCAAAAAAAAAAAGGGCTTTTGAGGGTCAAGCTTCCGTCCCGGCTTTGAAAATCATTTTTGTGTGTGTGTTGATTTTTGCACGGTTTTCGTGTTGTTTTGGCCGCCTCGGAGAAAGTCAAAATTTTGACTGTCGGAATAATGTCCCTAACTGTCGGAATTTCCGTGCTTACGTGCTTATGTGCTCATTAAAATTTTCAAAAAAAAAATTTCAAAAAAAAAAAGGATTTTCAAAAAAAAAAAAGAAAATTTTCAAAAAAAAATCATGCATCATATTTTTAAGACACATAAAAAAATCTCTATTTTACTCAGAAAAAGAATATAGACTGCTTGCACTTGTCCGTGACACACTTTGTCCGAGACCCGGTTGGTTTTTAGTCTGGTCTGTGTCATGCCCTGTCTGTGTATAGATCTTTCCTTTCAAGCCTTTGTCGGCATACCGACTCAATATCTTTCGGGGACCCCTATCAGTCGAAGTTCTGCCGGTTTTCCGCCGCAGACTTTGACCAAGATATTGATCGGCGCCTTGACTTCGGCTCGGCGCACAAACTATACAACGACTCCCCGGCATTGACACTAAGTCATCAAGGATTAATGAATATTCCATGCCTAATTACGGCTTAACTGACGACAAGTCAAGATCAATTGTGGACGCTTATCAGTCCAAATCATGCCGACTTTTCGTCGAGCCCTCGGACACGATCTTGACTTTTGACGTCAGCTTTGTCCATAATTTACATCGAATGCTCGTTAAGACTCGATTACCCGCCAGGCTTTTAGGATCGTTTTTCTTTCGGTCGGTGGGACCCGCTTGCCCTATAGGACCCTCGCCCGGGCTGTCCACCCCGGGAGGTCGAAATACGGGTGGAATACGAGGGGCTTATAGACGTAGTGACGGGGCCCACCGATCCAGAATCGAGTAGTTTGCGAAAAAGAAGAGCAATCTTTTCCAACCGATTAGGATAATAAAACATGTTTTAAGTAAACATGAACAAATAAGCGCATGTTGCATGAGCCAAAAGCCCAAACACCTACCCTCCTTCCATTCCCGGACATCGAACCTTCGTGTCCTTTCCCCGCAGCGCCGCACAAAGCTTGGTTTCGGTGCACCGGGTCACCGTTTGATCGGTTGGGAAGAGCCAAGCGCATCATCGGCTTCGCCGTTTGTTCCGACTCCGGGTTTGGAATGTACGCATCGGCCGGTAATGATGGGGATAACGTCACTCCGCCTCCCGGGACCCCTCGAGACAGCAACGGTGGAATCGGTTAGCGAACGAGATGAGGTTACGACAGGAAGCACGGCTAAACGGCCTTATGGAGGCTATTAAGAGTCACGGTCTCGCCGCCGGCCTCAATCCGGATGGCACCTTCACCGTGGAAGAAGACGAGGATGCCAACCCCACTCTCGGTCGCCACGATTACACCAGGATGCCGCCACCCACCTCCTCTATGGTGCCACTACGAGAACCCATGCTCCTCGATTTTCGGGTCGGCCCGGCTCCCCAACCACGGACCACCAGGGATCCACGGCAGAGACGGCACAAATCGGTGGGGGCAAAATCGGTACGGAATGTCTTCTCATGGTTGGGGCTATCTCGGAATGCCACGGCTAATCGGGATCCCGCCTCGGTTCGGAACCGATCAATCCGGACCTTCACGGCAACGGCCACGGTTCGGAATGCCGCCACAACTTGGTTACGGGCCACGGTCGAGAGCCCCTCCTCGGAACGAGTACTAGTTATTGCTCCTCACACAAATCCATTCCTCACTCAAACTTCTATGGGTTACCAAGCCTCCATCCCGGTGTCATCCGAATCACCAGGACCGCGGTACCCCGGGTTACACACCTTCACCACAGCAGCCATGCAATTCAACAATCCGGGACAACAGCCCGCACTCAAGCCTACTTACGGGCCCCACTCTGGAAAGCCAAGTTATACGGCCACATCGGGGCTGCCTCCACCTACTTTGCCGGTTGAAAATCAACGGCAAGCCGCAAGGTTCTATCCTTTTGCTCGAGCTCCTACTCATGCTCCCGGGGTAACTCGGCCCCGGGACGAGGTTTTCACCTACGTCCCCGGATCGGCCGTTCCCTCCACCGTCTGCCTCCGGTGGTAGCTCCTCTCTCTAGCTCGGCCACTAGCTTGAATGCCATGGTTCCGCCACAAGACCCTCATCCGGCCTGGTTCATGGAACAAGACAAGGAAATGAAAGCGCAGATCGCCGAACCGATCGCCAAGAAGCGCCTTCCGGCCTACTGCACCCGGACTCCATTGTTCCTCTGCCCCACAAATTCGTGATGCCTAATCTGGATCTCTTTGATGGGACTGCATGCCCGAAAACCCATTTGGACACATATACATTGGCGATGAAGGCCAAAGGGTGCACCAATCAGCGGTTGGCCGACTATTTCGATCTATCCTTGAAGTCCAGTGCCTTAAAGTGGTTCTTCCGTTTGAAACCCGAAGCCGGGGCTACATGGGACCAGATTACCAATGCCTTCACAGAGAAATATAAGGCCAACTTGGAATGGGAAACAACTAGGGTTGACCTACAAACAACGGTGCGGCGTCCCGATGAGAATGTTGGGGACTTTTACAAGCGGTGGAATGCTGAAACTTCAGGTGAAATGGCCATCCCTCCTTCCGAAGAGGAACAACTAGACATTTTCCAGTCATGCTTGAAACCACATCCGAGAGCCTCCCTCGGTCACTTCCCGTACTCGGACTTACGGGCCATGGTTAACTCTGCAGCTAAGTTTGAAAAAGCCTACAATCGCAACCGGCCGCTGCACTGCCTACGGATATCGGGCTCCTCCGCAAACACCGCCCCTGCTCCTGCTAAAGGCAAAGAGATGATTCACTATGCGGGACGGGAATGTAACAACACGACTCCTTTTGCTCCCGGAAAAGCAGTAGAGCCCGGACCACGGGTCATGAATCTCGAAAACTTTGGGATGCCTGCGAATGACATCTTTAGGGGACTGGTGAAAGAAGGCTTGTTGCGGCCTTTGGAGAATTTCCAACCCGGAAATCTGAATGCTCCCGTGGATACTACAAAGTATTGTGCTTTTCATCAAGCTCACGGACATCGGCCCGACAAGCTGCTTTACTCGAAAAAGGCAATCCAAGGGCTAATAGAGCAAGGAAGGTTGGAAGGCCCCGAAGGGCCTAACACGATCAAAAATCCTTGCCAAGGAACCATAATCGAGTGAATATGATTGAATGCGGAGAATCTTCGCATGCCCGGGAAGATGCTGATGAAGGTCCCCAAATACCCGTGGCCAACCTCGTCGAGGATCCTGAATTTGGATTCCCCTCGGCCTTGAGGATATCGAACGAATCAACCCATCTTGGTCTCATGTCGGAGACTCCTTGCAAGAATACGAGGCCCGCTATTTTTCGGATGAAGGGAAGGCCAATATCGAAGAGTGATTTGTTCCGGTCAAAATATGAGAGGACCATTTACACAAGATGGTTAGAACAATCGAGAAGAATCGAACAAGAAAGCTTCCGGCGAGCGCTGTCTTGGGGCTTATCGGCAAAGAGGCCGAAGAGCATGCGGAGCTAGTACACCTCCACAACCGGCTATTGGAGAAGTCAAATACGACCCCGAAGGCGGTCAAACTGAAGAATCGAGAGGAGGAAGAACCCTTCTACATTCTACACGGTGTTAAATACGTGCCACCCCCTCTCACTCTTCCCCCGCAATTTCTGGGAGGAGAAGCTGAGTCACAATTGCCACTTCCGGGAATGGGAGCATATGACAATTTTTGCGGCTGCACGCACCCATATTCCCCCAACGGGTTTGATCGGCGTTCCCTCTCCGCCGAAATCCCGGTACTATGGGAAGAAGATTCCGATGACAGCGATGATGATGATGATGACGAGAGTGAAGAGTCAACTGAGGCCCCAGATCCGAAAACAATCTGGAACAATCATGCCAGAAATGAGCCCATGGGAGCCAGGCACAATGGCTGGTTATCAGCAAGCGACGACGAAGAAACTTCGGAAAACGAATATGAGACCGAGGACATGAAGGCCATAAAGTTTCATGGATCTGAGCACGTGGATGTCTTAGAATTCAACACTGCCTACCATGCTTTGGGGAAAGGGTTTTCAGGTGTCCGATCCAGGCTGATAGTCGAAGATCTGATCGAAAGAGGAAAATTAACTCCCATCCGCCCATATGAGAAAATAACCATGGTCAGATCAAATCCACCCCAGAACAAAGTAACACTCCTTGTCAGTGTTACCCAAGAAGAGGTCACCTTCCCCGAATGTATGTCAGCTTTCGGAGAAGTCCTAGAAGCTGGCATGATACCGGATGCGCCTCCCACACGTAACGCTATAATCATCTCCAACTACGAGTACTACGAAGGGAATCGGAATGGCTGCACTATACCGGGGATGAGATCGAAAAGCCGCCGAGTCCCGACAATAGCGACTCTTGTTGCATGATAACTATGAGCAAGGCCGGCCATGAGAGTGAATCGGAGGACGCCCTAGCTCTGTGGGCCATCCAAGGGGCAACAACACAACCCCAAACCCAAAAGCCTGTGACCTGGGAAGCAGTTATAAGGGCCGCCCAGGAAGGAGCCAGTACGGCCCGGCCCCTCATTTGTCACTAGACTCCGTCGTAACCGGTGGCCAATAGCCAAAAGGGCTCCCCATTAACCCTAGCAAAGCATTGAAGAAATCCGGTCAAGAGACGACGGATGAGGAAGTTAATCTGTTGACCCGATGCAGGCGAGATCTTCCAAGGAAATCCCAAGGCGAGATAAGAAGGCCACAGATCAAGCACCGAAAGAAGATCGCCGCCCTATGCTAAGACAGTGAAACTCCGGATCCCGAAAAGAGGATCCCGTGCTCACCCAGGTTGAAGCAAACACGGGCCAACATTTCCCTCTCGGTCTCTACTCACTTCGTCCTATCCCCATAAGCCGAAGCCGGAAGAAAGCCCGGCTCGCACTCTAGTGCCTATTGATGCTACTCCCGATGATGTGGTACGGTGATTGGAAACATCCATTACGGGAATATAATCACTTTCACAGATCTCGACCTCCCTCAATTTGGGGCTGATCATAACGAGCCTCTCTTCATCATAGTCCAATTGGATGAACGACGCCTCCCTCGGGTCCTGGTTGATAACGGGTCCGGAATGAATATTCTCCCGGCAAAGATCATGAGCCTGCTTGATATCAAGACTACGAGACTTGAAGCCTTCCTCCCTCATGATCAAGCTTACGACTCAACATCCCGGCAGTCCTTGGAGTCGCCACTTTAGACCTACGGTTCGGACGAGAAATTGATACCTGTGGAATTCCGGGTTATCGACATCCCGATTACTTTCAATGCCTGGGAAGACCTTGGCTCCATCAAGTCAAAGGGGTCGCCTCAAGCCTCCACAGGTGTGTGAAATTCGTCTCGAATGGGGATCGACGACCATTTACGGAGATTTAGTCACTTTAGAGGGCACAGATACGGGCGGAATACCTATTACGGAAATCAAACATGATGAGGAAGGTCTCATGCTAACGAGGCTTCACGGTCGAGCCTCCCAAAGCCCAAGTGTGCAACATAGACTGACGGTCACTCGGGATAAAATCCCACCGGTCTTGAAAATGATGAGAAAATGAGCTATCTACCTCGGCCTCTGGCCTGGGAAGCACCAACAAGGAACTCACAAACTCATCGAGGTGAAAGGACGAGAATACTCGCCACGGCACGGGATATGAGGCCTCCTCGGTGGACACCGTAAAAGGAAAAAGATTTGAAGCCGCCACAGAAAGGTCCCGATCGACAACCCTAAATCTCTCCCCTTCGGTCCTAATTTGGCCGACTACTTTGTAAAGGGTCCCACACAACCAGGAAACATCACAGAACCCACTCCGACGACAGGATGGCTAAAGCTACAGGATAGCCTCAACAAATTTAGAGGAACCAAGGCTAACCCGGTCCGTAGAATGTTCTGGACCTACCCAAGATACACGGGGCTACCACTACCATGAAGAGTGAGTATACCTTCGAGGCGTGCACGAACGGTGGAACAGGTTCGAGAAGCTCACAACCACTATTCCTACGCCCAGAAGATCCGAAACCCGAATTCGAATGACAGTGCCAAAAGCTAAGGCCACGGAATTTCCCTCGAGATGATTGGGATGGTCTCGGTTATGCAGCAATTGTTCGAAGAAGAGATACGGGTGCCGAGATCTGATTGAGCTCGGCTCGGTCCAAGAGATGATAGCAGCAATTGAGAAAGGAAAACAAAAACAGACACGGTTCCCGAGTCATGAGGCCACCAACAAAGAAAGCCGCTAAAAATTGGGAAAACCTCTCAGGCCCGTCCGCGACCAAGGAGGAAATGATCACCAAGCTTGGATTGGTCCCCCATCCCTTTGTGTCAATCTAGGACAAGTCCTCCCAGTCTCTCTTTGTTAAGATCGAGTCTCTAGGGTCGTCCGACGGCCTTACGCCTGAAGACTACGAGTCTGTGGCAAGCGATGTATTCCTTTTCGTTTTCAATGAAATGACGAACCTTTCTGAGTATCCCTTGATTGCCACTTTAACTAATGATGAATTAATTAATAAAAAAATTTGTAATAATAATTCATTAGATAAAGAAGCAGACACATTAAACGAAAAAAAAAATCAAATAACAAAAAAAAAAATCTTTAAGCAGGTTGTCCGGAAAAAGGAAAATCGAGCCCAAGCTGCCGAAGAGATTTTGACAAGTGTGAATCTGGGAACTGCGGAAGAGCCTAAAGAGACGCAGATTGGTGATTTCGTTGAAGGAATTGGAAAGGATGCTCTGCAAAGTCCTACAAAATCCTCAATTCAAAGAAAGTTGCCCTCTTCATCAAAGAGAACATCATATGCAGATACGGGTTGCCAGCCGAAATCATTTCAGATAATGGATCCCACTTCGAAGGGGAATGCGACAGGCTGCTGGCAGAATTCCGAATAACCCGTCACAAGTCATCTCCTTACAGGCCCCAAACCAATGGAGCCGTTGAGGTAGCAAACAAGACTCTGGAAAATATCATCCGAAAAATGGCTGTCCAAGGCAGAGATTGGCCCGAGAAGTTACACCTCGCACTCTGGGGCTACAGGACATCAGTCAGAACGGCAACTGGGGAAACACCGTTTGCCCTCACATACGGAATGGAAGCCGTACTCCCAATCGAGCTAGAGATCCCCTCGCTCCGTATACTGCTGGAAAGCCAGATCAACAAGGTCGAATGGCTCCAGAGTCGCCATGACGAATTGGCCCTACTAGATGAACGCCGACTGAAGGCCATGGAACACATCCGAGACTACCAGGGAAGAATGGCCAGAGCCTTCGACAAGAAAGTAAAGCATCGGGAGATCCGAGAAGGTGATCTCGTTTTGAAAGAAAAGCCCCCAGTCCGTATCAACCCCCTCGACAAATGGGAGCCTGTATGGGTCGGGCCATTTGTCGTCCAAAAGATTTTCTCCGGAGGAGCCATGCAACTTGCAGACCTCGACGGGAATCCCTTTGTACACCCAGTGAATGGTGACAAGCTGCGCAGATACTACGCGTAAAACAAAAAAAAAAGAAGAGAAACAAAAAAAAAGAGAGTGCCAAAAGAGTAATACCCAACTAGGTTGAAAACCCAAGAAGGGCGGCCTAGGTAAAAAACAGGGTTGCACCAAAAAAAAAAAACAAAAAAAAAAAAAAAAAAAAACAAACAAAAAAAAAACAACAAAAAAAACAAAAAACAAAAAAAAACAGCAAAAAAAAAAATCAGGTTGAACTACGAAGACCTGAGCTCCTCAAAATGAGGGGAACGTAGGCAGCCGGAAACGGTTCGGTCTAAAACACAAATAAAAGCCATACTTTGGCATCAATACAATTGATCAGACCATAAAAGCGTCTCGAAAAACTCTAAAGCAATTCAAATATTCATTATAAGTTAAAAGCTCTTTGATGAGTCTAAGCCCGATTCATTCCTACAACTGGCAACTTGCTAAAAGAAAACTAAGATACATAATCAAACTAATGTGTCTGCCATGACAAGAAAGGGATACTCGGAAACCTCAGAGTCACTCCAAGCCACTCGCATCGGCCTCTCCCCTCTTCTTCCCCTTCGAGTCTTCTTTTTCTGAGCAGGGAAAAATATCGGTGTTCCTCCTACCAAGCTCTGGTATAGGGACAGGGTCTATCAAACCAGCCTCCGTCGGGGCCTTAGTAGCCCTAGCGTCATCCCTCATCTCCCCGTAGCCTAGTTGGTAGCATAGGAGCCCTCCTCTCCCGTCTTTTGACGTAAGCCTCATAATCGGTCACGGCGTCTCCGCTCCTATCATGAGGGTTGGCCCTCGCCTCGGCCCTCCTCCTCTCGTAAACAGTCAGGTCCTCCGCACCCACAATGGCCTCACGTCGTCTCAAAATAGCCACCCGAGTCTCTCCTGCATGCCTCTCATACCAATCCAGGTACCAAGTGGTCAGGAACACCGGTCTTGGACGCCGAGAATAACCCGAGGAGGAAAGGCATCATACCTCCATGCTCGGGAAAGAAATGGAAACACCGAGGGATCATCCATAGAAACAGGAGCCACCACCCCGGTGGCTATATCATCAAAATCCCCCAAAGGAACCTCGCTCCTGTGCCAAACCGTCTCGTAACTAAAGCCGGAATATAGAAGCCGGACCGAGAAAGCCCCGGAAGCATGACCACATGGGACCCGTCCCGAAGCACTCGCGAGTCTCCACCCGCCAACAAGGCACTCGACCACCTGATATCTTCGCCCGGAGACCAGCCATCCAATGCTCCCATGAGCCCCGATCATCAAAATCTACATCAACACCTCTCCCGGCAAAAGTCCAAGGCTCGATCATATCGTAGGTTTCCCGAAGAACCCCCAAACGCTCCATCGCCCACGGGGTCAAGAGGAACGGGCTGCCCCGTGCATATACCGTCTTCCGGTAGCCAGCCCTATCAAGAGCATGAAAAGTCTCCCGTAATCAAAGGAACGACATCTCTCGCCTGTGCGACAGTGAACGACAACATCCAAGAAAGACCGATGGCGCATCCCAAAGGAATAGACCATGAACAGGGTGCCAAACATACAAAGTGCAAAGGCATCCCAATAGGCATCATCCACCAAGCCTAGGCCCCTAAACCTGTCGGGAAAACCGGAAATATCGAAATGATTAGGGCCGCGGATCATACCTTGCGCTTCCTCCGGGGAAAGATGAAGGAGGACACACAATCTGTCAACAAAAGCAAGGCCCTCCGGCAAGGGAACCGCTATCTCTTCCACCTCCGGACCTCCAAGCAAGGCCCGAAATTCTTCCACACGGAACAATCTCGTTGAAGGAAAGGCAAAAGACATGCCTTCTAGTGTCCCAAAATGAGGAAGAAGCCCTCAAAAGCTCATAATCCGGAACCAATTCCTTGAGAGACCATAAGCACTTCACCTTGTACCTTTCTTCAAAGAAGGACCTCCTCTCATGCATGATCTCCCGGGACCAATCCTTGAACTTGTTGAAGAATGACATTTGGGATTCTTGGGACAATTTTGATGGAGCTTTTCTAAAGTTTTCCATGGTTTTTCTCTTTCTCCCCGAAAATGGCTGTTTGACTGGAGGTTGAAGAGGATATTTGAATTTGAAATAAAGTGAGACCAGATCTCGAAGCAAAATTAAAGGACACTGTCGATGCGTGACTCCTCCGCGCGGATGAGATTGCTTTCCATCGAAAATCTGCAACACCCTAAGCCGCTACACCAAAAGAGGAATATTCCGTCCCGTTGCTCGAAACCCGTGCAAAAACCTCCCCAAACCACCCATATACCAAACACCCTTGCAAAAAAAAAACCAAGGCTCATACAACACTGCATTCATACTGCATTGCATTCATAAAATAAAATCCTAAATTATTACATTCCAAAAAAAAAAGAGTGTGCATAAAAAAAAACAAACAAACATCAATAAAATCCTAAATTATTACATCCAAAAAAAAAATGTGCATAAGCTGTACAAATCTCAATCTCAAATCTCAAAAAAAAAAAATCAATCGGAGTCTCCAGCGCCCGATGTACTGCCTCTCCCTCTTGCGACTCGGGCCCGCCTCCTCAGGAGCCCTGAAAATCTCGGGCTCAGAATCGTCCTCGTCTCCAGAAAGAGGCTCATCAGGACCAACCGGTACGCTCTGATAGGGCAAGCCGAGATCTGCAAAAAAATCGTATCCGAAGGTGAAGGCGTCGGACTCCTGGACGTACGAAGACGACCCGCCATGCTGCCATACGTGTCCCTGCCCGTGTGGATCCCCGAGAATGACGTGATCCGAAGGCAGCACCGCGCGGGGATCAAGGAGAGGAGACAGAGGAGTCTCTGAAGAAGTCTCTGAGTGAATAGGGGAAGCCTCCCGTCTGACAGGCGCCGGCCGTGGTCGCCTCGCTCTAGCCTGAGGAGCCCCGCAAGCGACCATCCTCCTGATGAATCTCTTGGCTCCGATCACTTGCTTCGTCAGCTTCTCGACGACCACCTCCGAAAACTGCACAAAAGCAAAAGCGTCAAAAAAAAGGAAGTGATGCTAAAGATGATGAAACAAAAAAAAAAAGCAGAAGCGTAAAAAGCCATACCTTCATACCCGGACGAAGCCGGAAAGCTCGTGGAAGCCGCTCGGGCTGAGGGATCTGCACCCTCAATCGGACCCCATCCTGGATATAGGAAAAATCCGTCCGAGGGTACCGCGGGATCCCAAGCCCCTCTCTATCCAGGACCTGAGGCATCCTCAGCCTCCTCAAGACGAATGTCGCGTATGGCTCAATCGCCACGAAATCCGAGAAGTGCTGGCCGGCTCGGTAATCATCCCAGGTCACGGACCGATCGCTCGGGTGCATCATATCGGTGGGAGGCTCCACCGGTGTCCTCAAAGTCGAATTCACGCCATGCTGGCGCGTCACCCTCTCTCCCAGATAATATGCATCGCAGGTCAGACCTCTCAGAATCCTCCGCTGCACAGTCCAAATCTCAGCGCCCTTCAGCTGCGCCACCTCAAAGCGATCCTGTGGGAAGAATATCATCCCTCATCTGTCTCGACCTCCGTCAAAGGAAGGAAATCCGCGTACCTGAGAGTCGTACGCCCCGGAGCTTATCTTCTCCCGGGCATGCTTGGACCAAGACCGCATGGCGGATACGCCCGACGTACTCGCCATTGTCGCCACATCGTGACGTGGAAAAACTCCAACGCCCATACCTGCGAAAGGTAAAAATCCAATCAATCCAGTGCAAAAGAAAAGTGCGTGCTCAAAAAAAAAAGAGGGAAAGCAAAAAGAGAGCTTATACCTCCAGGGCAAACTCAAAGCAGTACAAGGAGCTCACAGCCTTCCGGCTGTACCTATCGAGAGCAAAGTAAAGCTCTGCCTGCCCGGCCTCTCCCCACGAGACATCTCCGGCCGTCTCCATGTCCTCCAAGGATCTCAGCAAGGCAAAACTGCCGTCCCCTCAGCATGTCCAAAGAGCGTGCTCGAAAAGGCAAACCACAAGAAGGCCCTAGCGATCTGCTCAGCGCCTATCCTCTCCTCCCCAGCCTCGTAACTCGCTATGGTCTCCACAATCTTACCGTAGACCACGGCATACTCCATCCCCATCCCCTTTTTGGGAATAGGGGAAAATCCCAGAAGAGCCTGTAGATCCGCATCGCTGTAGCCATCCCGCCACTCAATGCTGCGTCCATTGAAGGACAGGCCCGTGATCGCAGCGTAATCGGAGGGCGTAACCGTAGCCTCGCCCCAGAAGAAGTGAAAGGTGTGGGTCGCGTCCCACCAGTGCTGCGCCAGAGCAAACATCAAGCCCTTGCTCTTAGGGAACTTGACCAGTCCCCTCAAGCACTCAACGAACTCCCAGAGCCCCGTCTCAACAACAATCTGTCTCGGACTCGGCAAAGCTCCTCGGCCCGCATCCGGAAGCCGATCCCACAAGTCAACCACGGACTCCACTGATCCTCGAGTCTTCATTTTGTTCAGCTGCTCCGTCACAAAACGGTTTCCGCCCTGCAAAAAAAAAAAGAGAGAGAAAATGTCAAAAAAAAATTGCATTTGCATTTGCACAAAAAAAAAAGCATACACATGCATTAAAAAAAAAAAAATTCGGCAGCATAACGGCATGCAATAGACATAGCCCCATTTTTCTCACAGAAAAGACAGTTTTCAGCAAATCCCATTCAACAATTTTCAATAAAAAAAAATGCATACATGCATATCCTACAAGAAGTCGACGGAAATAAAAACTCCGTCCCATTTTCAAAAAAAAAAATTGCATACATGCATATCATCCATCTTACATGCAACGGGAGGAAAAATCCGTCCCACTTTTCAAAAAATAAAATCCTAAACATACATACATCTCATATTGGCAAAATGCCCATTCTTTCCAAACAAAATGCATGCATTGCATCATTCATCAATATCAATATTCAAATTTCAAAAAAAAAAAATCAAAGTCACAATTCATAATTTTCGAATTTACAAAAAAAAAATGGCAAAAGGCCAGTTCTTTCTCCAAGCAAAATGCATATTTTGGGATACCCACATAATCATTGCAACATGCAAAGCATCCAAATCAAGATTCAAAGCCAAGAACATCAATTATTCGAATTTTCAAAAAAAAAAAAAAAATCACCCAAAATTCAAATTTCAAACAAGAAATCAACAAAGGGAATGAAAAGATTCGAAGTATACCGTTCGGAGACTCGGATCGGTGGCCCAATGTTGCCAAGCATCGGGGTATGGCTCCTCCGCAATCGATTGCGAAAGAGTATAATGCCTCCTCATCCGGACGAGCTCCAATCGTCTCTCCGCCACCGGGCCACGTCCTTGGCCTTGAAAAGCACCTTCCCCGTGTTCCATTGCTTGAAAATCGAAGAAAAACGGAAGATTTTTGAAGCTTTTTGAGCAACAATGGCTTTCTTCTCTCGGTTTCTCTCTCTCTGCTCTCGGATTTTCAGAAAACTGAATGGGGAAGAGGAAGGGCGTTGGCCCCTCATTAATACCCCCTGGTTTTCAAACCCTCTCCGCGCGGACAGGATTGTAAGGGTCAAAATGACCCTTTTGCCCCTTAAAATTCCAGGACTCTGCAATTCAGTCCCCAACTTGACAGAGTTAACCAAAGTTAACCAAAGTCAGCCCCTTGTCAAGGAAATCATTCCCGGCAGTAAAACGTAAGACCGAGTGCCCCGAGAAAGATAACGGATCCCGTATCTTTCATCAAAAATCAATCTTCGGCAGTAAAACGTAAGACCGATCTCCCCGAGAAAGATAACGAGATCCCGTATCTTTCATCAAAAATCAATCTCCGGCAGTCAAACGTAAGACCGAGTGCCCCGAGAAAGATAACGGATCCCGTATCTTTCATCAAAAATCATCCCCCGGCAGTCAAACGTAAGACCGATTTCCCCGAGAAAGATAACGGATCCCGTATCTTTCATCAAAATCATTCTCCGGCAGTCAAACGTAAGACCGAGTGCCCCGAGAAAGATAACGAAATCTCGTACCTTTCATCAAAATCTTCCCCGGTAGTCAAACGTAAGACCGATTTCCCCGAAAAAGATAACGAGATCCCGTATCTTTCATCAAAATCCTTCCTGGCAGTCAAACGTAAGACCGAGTGCCCCGAGAAAGATAACGGATCCCGTATCTTTCATCAAAATCATCCCCCGGCAGTAAAATGTAAGACCGATCTCCCCGAGAAAGATAACGGATCCCGTATCTTTCATCAAAATCCTTCCCGGCAGTAAAACGTAAGACCGAGTGCCCCGAGAAAGACAACGGAATCTCGTATCTTTCATCAAAATCTTCCCCGGCAGTCAAACGTAAGACCGATTTCCCAGACGAATACGTCCAATTTTTTCCCCAGCAAAGGCTATCAAAATCCCCAGCAAAGTTAACGGAATCCCAAAAGCCAACGGAATCTCGAGTAGTACTCGAACTACGAAAGGGCTTGATTCCCACTAGGGATACGTAGGTAGCCTATCATTAGGTCCAGCCCCTCGACCAAAACGGTCACCCTCTCCTTCGGCAGCAGACGAAGTCCACCGAAAGGCCATTTCAAATTAAGGTCCGAGGCGCCTAAAAAGCCATCATCATCAAGGTCCGAGGCGCCTAAAAAGCCATCATCATCAAGGTCCGAGGCGCCTAAAAAGCCATCATCATCAAGGTCCGAGGCACCTAAAACGCCATCTCCAAGGTTCGAGGCACCTAAAACGCCATCTCCAAGGTTCGAGGCACCTAAAACGCAATCTCCAAGGTTTGAAGCACCTAAGACGCTATCACTAGGAAAACGATAAATCACAATCATCCCCAGCAGAGCGGATAGCCATCAGACCGAAAATGGTCATTCCTATCCCCAGCAGAGCGGATAGCCATCAGACCGAAAATGGTCATCTCTTATCCCCAGCAGAGTTTCTTTCCAGCAACCGACTGCAGAACTCGCTCATCAAGTTCGAGGCACCTAAAACGCCATCATCTCCAGGGTCAAAGACCCGAACTACGGCCGGCTTGATTCCCATTCGGGATACGTAGGTATCCTATCGCTAGGTTCAGCCACCCGATCACTCGATCATCCCGCCAAATATGGAGCCTTACTCTTATCGACGACCCCGCTTCCTTCGAAAGCGCCGTCGCCGAGGGGCTACTGTAAGTGCTCCAATTTGAGCTTGTTAGAATTTTCGTTAGAAAATTAACGAAAGTTATAACATTTCTAACAATTCCTAACAATCCTAACTTTTCTAACAAAGTGAGGGTAAAATGGGCATTGTTATTTAAGGTTAAACCTTAAAAAGAATCTTAAAAAGAAAAACAAAAGAAGAAAACCATAAATAGAAATGCTGGAAACATAAACTGGCTGTTTAATTTGAATTTCAAAAAGAAATATTCCTCTTGTCCAAAGCTGGAGCTGCATTTAATGAACAGTGCACGCGACTGGATCCATCCGCGCGGATGAGTTTGTCATTTCAGGAGGGCTATAAATTGAGCCCTCCAGTCACAAAAATAAGGAGCCACAACACCAATTGCACCGAACCTCTGGCGAAATATAGAGAGAAAACAGTGAGAATTCTCCAAGAATTGTCACCATTTTCTCTCCAATCTTTCCCAACTCACACTCATCCACTCACTCTCATACTTAAGCCTTAAACACTCATACACTCAAGACAAACACTCAAGAACACAAGGAAGATTGGTAAACCCTCCTTCTCCTTACCTTAAACTCCAACCATGCATGCATTTGCAAACTACAAAATGTAGTTCTTTCATCTTCTTGCTTTAGATCTAAGAAGATCACCATGGAAGACCATCTCCATGGATGATCTTCTACAAAGATCAAAATTATTTTCAAGTTCTCTTACTTTCTTGCAAAGAAAACTCATTTTCAAAACCCTAAAAACCATTTTCAAGCATCAAATCTCATTTTCAAAGGGTAAAATCCCCCTCCCCAAGCAAATGAAATGCTTAGTCCTAATGTACCCCAAGGATGGTTTGGTATAGTTGATTCACCACTAAAATGTCTAGTGATCACTAACCAAAACCTAGGGAAATGGGGACAAGCATGGATGCAAAACCCCCCTTAAAATCATATTTTCTCTCTTGAGAAGTTGCTGTCCAGTAGCAATTTTCTCAGATCTCAGTCCATTTTATTAATTTTTGGACACAGATAAATGTGGAATTTGGTGTTGACTACAAAACACTTTTTGTAGCCAACATCCAGATCTTTCCATACATATTTTTACTTTATTTTTTGGGTGAGTAAAACTCCTCTTTTCAAATTTTATTTCAGAGGCTAGTTCATCAGCTTCTGGGAATCCAGATCTCATATCTGAGGTTTCCAGAAGGTTTTAACCCCTCAAATCTTCTCCAAAATGGAAAATTCCTTCGCACAAATCTTATTTAAGGTGTCTAGAACAACTTTCATTCTCTGTGTTTATCCAGATTATGAAGTTTTAAGACCCTTGAATCCATTTCAAAATCAAAGGTCCACTGCCTTTTTCATTCTGGCAGAAATGGCTCTCAACTTCAAAAGGTCTTTTGAGTACCAAATCTCAATCCAAAAATCTTCCAAAAATTCATGGGATCAGTTTAAAGTCTTAAAAAGATATCCCAATTTTTACTTTTCTGAGTTTCAACTTATTTTGGCCAAAACACACACACACACACACACACACAAATGATTTTCAGCTTGGAAGACTCGTTTTACGAGGCATTCCGGGTGCACACTAACGTCCTTCCCGGCGTGTAACATGACCTCCGAACCTAAATCTCTGATCTCGGGCTTTTTTCAAAGTTTTGGCCCTCAAAATTAAAATGGCGTGGCGACTCCGTTTCGTTGATTTTTTCAAACAAAAATGGGAAAATTTTCGGACACACATTCATCACAGTATTGGACCCCGTAGACGGCGTTACGTCTACATTTCAATAACTTTGACCGAAATGATTATGGCATTTCGAGACGAAATGAGTGTTTAGAGAAAGAGTGTGTTACCTCTGGGTAGGGGTTGACTCTTTGACTTGGTTGACGTATACGGGATACGGTTTGGTGTTTGAAAGGGTGTTTTGAGTTTGTTTAGTTCGTGTTTGGTGGAAAAATGAGGTTTTCATGCAAAACGAGACAAAACAGGGTCGGGAAGGGGTAGAACGGGTTTATGCCGTGGGGTTTATGGAGAGTGATATATTTTTTCCTCTCTTGAAATATTTTGACAGCCCTTGTATTTATAGGGTGAAAATGCAGAATAGTCCGGACGGACTCTTATTCATTTTGGGGTGGTTTTTTGGTATTTTGGAAAGTTGGAGAACTTGTTGGCAATTCTGGTTTTTCAAGTAAAAACAGTCCGCCCGGACCTTCACTCAATTTCAAGGGCATTTTGGTCTTTTCACCTTGGAATTTGATTGATGTTGATTTGTGGGCTTTGGCATGCATGCCACGTGCCCCTGTGACTCACCTAGGCTAGGGTTTTTGTCCCGTTATTTCCGATTTTGTCCGTTTTTAAATAACTGTCCGAAAAATGTCCGAAACGCCCCCGGAATGTCCCGGAAAGTGCATTTTTTAGGGAAAGCTGTACTTTTACGTGTGATAACGTGTGTTGAGTACGTTTTGACATCGGGATGCATGGGGCAGTCCCGGAATGTCTCGTTGGCTTGAGAACGGGGAGCTTAACGGGTTCCGGTTAACCTGGAAATGGCCAGTTAACGGATTTGACGATCCGGATTTGGGTAGTTACAACGGGATGCCATTCGTGTTTGTTCCTTCTGCAGTCACACTTTCCCCGTAAATGGTGGTGAGATTGCCTCCTTGAATGAATTTAACCCATTGGTGTAGAGTGGATGCTACTCCATTTATTTGGTGTAGCCAAGGCCGGCCGAAGATGGTGGTAAAGGTGATCGGGATGTCGATAACCTGGAAGTCTGTTGGCATCATCTGCTTTCCCAACCACATGTTCAGAGTGGCTACCCCCAAGACTGAGCGAGATGTTGAGTCATAAGCTTTGATTGTTTGAGTTGATGGCTTTAGATCAGTCGGCTTGATTCCTAGCAAGTCCATCATTTTGGCAGGGAGGACATTCATAGACGATCCTCCATCTACCAAGACCCGAGGAAGGCAATGCTCATCGAGTTGAATGGTGATGTATAGAGGCTCGTTATGGTTAGCCCCAAATTTCGGCAGATTTAGCTCAGTGAAGGTAATGAAGTTACTGTAGTGAATATTGTTGATCATTTGAACGACCTCATCTGGGGTTATATTGATTGGAACCATGGTCCGGGCTAGACTTTCTTCCAGCTTGAGCTTGTGAGGATAAGAGGAAGTGAGTAGGGACCAAAAGGATATATTGGCTTGAGTGCGCTTGAGCTGGGTCAAGATAGGGTCTTCAGCCTTTGGGTCAAGCACTTCAGCTTCTTTGGCATAGGGACCTTTCTCGATTCGAGGCTCAGGTGTGGCCGGCCTTTTGTCTGTCCTTGGAGGATTCAACGGGATCTGGCTAGAACGCGTCAGTACGTTTACTTTCGGCTTTACTTCTCATTTGCTTGTTTCTCCCAATTCTGTCATGGGAGGTTCTGGTTAGCGTACGGCCATACATTGAACCTTAGCTCATTCACCGTTATTGCTTTTGTTGGGGCTTTGACGATGGACTTGATGTCTTCCCAAGATAAAGGTTAGGGTGTTAGGACGCTTGAACTGTTAGTTGTTGTGCGGAGCTCGTCCCAGCTTATCATGGAGCAGAAATGGCCATGATATTGAGTTAAGTTAGGCTGAGGAGATTTGTTGGAATAAATGACATAGTAGTCAAACTTTCCAGATGGTTCTCCTAGGGTTCCAACTGTGGGATCACCGGCTTTATACTTTTTTTTTTCAGTTTTTGTTGAGAAGAGGATTTTTTCTTTCTTGGGGGACGGTCTTCATTTATCTCATCTTGGAAATCAGCATCTAGTTAAGCGGGGCAGTCACAAACTTCCCACCAAATGGGTTGGACAGTTTGTGGTAGTCTCGGGACCTCGGGGCATTTACTTGGCATGTCCCTCCCTGGCAGGCCTTGTGACTTCATGTCGTAGCTACGGGGCTCGTATAGAGGCAAAGGATTAGATTCCAGGGTATATTGAGAGACTCTGGGAGCTGAGGGAGCGGGCACGTCCTCATTTTCCATGGGAGCCCCCGGCTTGCTGGGGGTGGCCAATGTTCCAAAATGATGCATGGTACTTTCGATCCAAGCCTGCTACTCGCCATGGCATTTTTCAAGAGCTTTGTAAGCTTGCCAAACTTCTTCCATCTTTGGGAAAATTCTCTGGGATGTAATTCCATTTCCCTCACTGTTATATGTTGACCCTATCATGGGAGAGTGACGGACTGCTCTGATGGCTGAATCAGAAAGGCTGTCGGACCTTGCGACTTCGATACTGAAAAGACGGCTCCCTGGAACTCTCAACCACTCTCGGTTTGCTGGAGGGGGTGAAGGGTATGGTTTAGATTTGGGGAAGCCTTTTATGGATAAAGGGGAGAATGCTCATTCGACATTCAGTTTACTTTTTTTTATTATTATTATTATTATTGTTGTTTTAATTTACTTAAAACATGTTTTCTCATAATCCTAAATTGGTTGAAAAAGATTGCTCTTCTTTCTCGCAACTATTTCTAGATCAAGGGTCAGTGGAAACCATCACTGCGGTATAAGCCCCTCGTTTTGCACGTGTATTTTGACCTCCCAGGGTGGACAGCCTCGGGCGAGGGTCCTATAGGGCAAGCGGTTTCCACTGTCCAAAAGAAAAACGAACCTAAGGACCGAGCATGTCATGTTCGTTTTAATGCGTCTGACATGTGAATAGTGTACATAGCCAGTATCTAAAGTCAAGATCGGGTCAAGAGTTCGACATGACCTCTCTTTACCTTGCTTGCGTAAGGGATCTATGACTTTAGGTTTTAGCTAGGTCATATTTTCATGGATAACACATTAAAGGCTTGATGACATGGTGTCATGTGGGCATGGACGTATATCCGGTACAGATCATTGTCTGGGTGTAGCTTTAGAAATCAAGACCAGGTCAAGATTTTAGCGTGACCTTTCATCGCCTTGTTTGCGCATAAGATCTTGATTTCTGGGCTTTGACTCAGATAATGGCCGACATGGGATATGTATCCAGGCTTTATGAAATGGATTGGTTCAAAAACCAACCAATCGAACTTCATTTGAGACCATCCGGGGTTTGGAGTTGTAGTGTGCAGTGTACAGGATAAGAGTGTGCGTAGTGTGCGGTCATTAAAATTATTTTTCTGAGTAAAACAAGAAGTTTTGCAGAATGTATTTTAAAAGTATGTACACAGATGTATTATGATGCATTTTTTTGTATTTTTTGAATAAGCAAAAAAAAAAAAAAAGTAAAGCACATGCACACACACACACACAATAGTTAAAGAAAGGGTAAAATGAAAGTTTGACCCTCATCATTGTTTTAAAAATCTTTTTTTTTTTTGTTTAAAAAATTTTTAAAACAAAAAATCCCCAGCAAAGTCTCCAACTGAAATTACCCGGATCCGGCGCGCGGACGGACATCTCGAAGCTGGGTGGCCCGTTTGCTGTATTTTTCGTTTAGAGTCGCCACGCCGTTTTGATTGTGCCCAAAACATTGAGAAAAAGGCTTTGTTTTTGTTTTGTTTTGTTGTGTGATGAGATTTTTGAGTTCGTAGGTCAGGTTACGCCTCAAGAAGAGATATTTGAGCTCACCCGAGTCGCCTCGTATACACGAGTATTTCGATACCCTTCTTTCTTTAAATGTTGTGTGTGTGTGTGTATGCTTTTAAAAATGCATTTGAGAATGATGTCTACATTGCAAATGATGATTTTATTTAAACGTAAATATTTAAAAACGGTAATTTAAATGAGATTTGGAAGGAGATCGTACCAATGTTGGTTTGTGTCTATCTTCTGCAGGGGGAATGTGTTTGGTTTGAGTGTGAATAGGGTTTTTGGACGTCGAGGGTCGATTAGGACGGACCGGGATCGACCGAAATCACTTCGAAGCGCCTCGAGAGGGCTTTGGAGCACCTCGGGAAGGACCGAAAGAGGTTGGGATTGCCTCGAAATGGCTCGGGATGCCTTGGGACGGCTCGGGATGGCTCGAGACAGACCGGGATCGCCTAGGGAAGGACAGGGTTCGACCGGAATCGCTTTGGGAGGACTTCGGAGCGCCTCGGGAGGGATTTGGAGCACCTCGGGAAGGCTCGGGAGGCCTCGGGAAGGACCGGAAGAGGTCGGGATGCCTTAGGAAGTTGCCTGAAGACTGGGGGAAGAGAGGAGAGAGTTGAGGTGTGAATGAAATGGGAGGGGAAACCTTCTATTTATAGGCCTCAAAAAACTGCAATATGGTCTGTATGAACCTTTGTGTCATTACTAGTTTTTTGGGTTTCCTTGATTTCAGGGAATATTGTGGACTTTGTGGGGATTTTGCCATCATTTTGGCGTGTTGACATAAGTCTGCGTACGGACCATTCTTGCTTTGCAAAGTGGTCAGTACGGACCATTATGTCAACTGGCCTTTTTTTGTTATTCCTGCAAAGTCCTTGAGTTCCCTTTTATCCCTAAAAGGCCCTCCTTTGGTTTGGCTGGTGGTTTTGGACGTTTTGGGTTTTCGGGATCACGAATGTGTGAGTTCTCCGTGTTTCCCGTATGCTCGGATAGGTAGCGTCCGGATTGGGGTACTTACAGATATGTACACCATTTAGATTTGTCCTTCCAAACAGATGGCTTATCAGACATCTTGGGTCATCTTGCTTTCTCACCCATGTTGTCCATAGCGTGTATCACTCCTGCGATGACAACAGAAAAACAGTAGTCATCAATTCTTGGATATTGTGATTGATCATCATTGTCATTGACAGTGTTAATGATAGAGTGGTCAAGTTTAGAGTAGGGTCTACCCCTATTTGATCTAGAGTGATATGTTTCTATCTTGCCACCAGAATGCTCAGGAGGGGCGCTCTTCTTGTTCGCCTTCTCCTGCATCAATTTGTCCTCTTCCAACCTGATGAACTTTATTGCCCTTGTTTTGACTTCTTCCAGTTCCCTGCAATGAGTCATTACCAATTCTTCATAGTAAGGGGAATCCTTCTTAAGTCCCATCCTAAAGGCTTCAGTTGCTGTGGACATGACCAGGTTGGGGATGTCAACAGCTTCCTTGTTGAACTTGCTCATGTAGTCTTTTGATGATTCATCGTGTTGTTGAACTATCTTGTAAAGACCACTAGTTAGTTTCTCAAAGACCTTGTTGCAGGAAAACTGGTTGGTAAACATATTAATAAGTTGAGCATAAGATCCAATAGAGCCTAAAGGTTGGTTGATGAGCCATCTCAAGGTTGCACCCGTCAAGGTGGAACCGAAGCCCCTGCAAAGGCAAGCTTCCTTGAACTGCAAAGGAATGTTAATCTATCTTCTCTTGGTACAAGGCAATGTGCTCCAATGGATCGGTTGTCCCATCATATTGCTTCATGTGAGGAACATCAAATTTCTTTGGTATCACCATGTTAGCAATAGCTGGGGCGAAGCGAGACTCATTGTAACACATTGGAGAAGCTTGATGGTATGGCAATGTTATTCCAGGTACATTCATCACCATTTCTCTCAAATCCTGCAGCTGCCTGTTCATCGAGTTTTCTGCATCATGGTTAGCAGCAACATAATAAGCTTTAAAATCAAAATGTGGGTTAACACTCCCTGTTGGTCCTTGAGTAGGAATCACAAATGCTGCTGAGGCTGTCTGGATGGTTTCAGGATTTGTCACTACACTGTCTGTAGCTGCATTGGTCATTGGTATGAACCCCACATTATCAGTCATCACTCCTGTGTCCACATCAAAACCAAGTCTCCTTGGTACGAATGGGGAGAACATGCTGGATCCTATGTTAGGATTTACAGCTTGAAAAGCACTAGGGGATGCATTCTGACCTGTTTTAGAGGAACCAACCTGGAGAGTGGAGACTTCACGTTGCAACCTAGAGACATTGTTCATTAACATGGTGGACGTATCAGTCTGGAGCATTATCTGTCGCCTCAGCTCGCTCATCATGTTGGTTAAGTTGGAGGCGATATCCAATGGGATTTCCTGCATAGCTCCAGTTGATGTCCTTCCTAGAACTTGGGTTGAAGCTGCAGTAGTGCCAACATTCTGGACCGAAGTTAGTATTCCAGTGGTGATAGAGATCGTCTCTACCCGCGAACGTATTCCAACTGAAGTCATAGCAGAAGACATTATGGTAGACATCTCTAATCTTTTCAATAATTAAAAGACCAAAGTTCCCACATACGGCGCCAAACTGTTTTGGTCAAATTTATGCAATTTAACTTCAAGGAATGAAATTGGGCACAATGGAATATAACACTTCAAGATTCAAGATTCGATAGACAAATTATTTAACGAGGAAAGCATTGAACAACTTGTTCGCCGGCACAAAACCTCGAAAGATGGTATTTTATTGAATATGATGGTAGGAGCATATGCAAGAGTACAAAGAGTGTTCAACAATGCGCGTGTGTGTTCATACATGCGTTTATTATCTTTAAATATGAAAAATGGAAAGAGATAACAACTCCTAGTATCCCTAGAATCTCGGATCAGTTTATTGAAGAGATAGCCTTTGAATTCTTGTTGACGTTGGAGAGTGTTGGATAAGCGACTCCTCACGTGTTTGACTTGGTCCATAGTATTTTCGTGCTTCTGATAATGGCTCCTAGAAAATAGATTTCGTAACAATCCTGCAAAAGTGCTTTGGTCAAGTTATACTATCAAGTTGCGAGCTCAAGATGTAATGCTAGGATGCTGATTTTCCTACCCCTAACACCGTCCATGCTTCAATAAACAAAAGTTGAGAAGAATGATTAACATTGGAAAGTTGATGTTAACTTAATAGTTTTCACGTACCTGATATTTTATTTTATTTTTGATACAGACGTACATTTTATTTAAAAGTTATTCATCTTGAAGCATAACAAAATATAACACATACTCCCTCCGTCCCGGCCGAGTGTACACTTATTTCCCTTTTGGTCCGTCCCAGCCGAGTGTGAACTGCCCAAAATGGAAGGGAATCTTCACTATTTACCCCACTCATTCTCTCTCTTATTTTACTTTTACACTCACAACATTCTCTCTCCTAACTATTCCTTCCACTCATTCTCTCTCCTATTTTACTTTTACACTCACAACATTCTCTCTTCATTTTTTCTCTCTCTTACTTTTTCTTAATCGATGTGTCCAACATTTTGGTTCACATTAGGCTGGGACGGGGCTGGGACGGAGGGAGTACAAAGTTAGTAATGTACTTTATTATTTAATAGCTTCATTTAATAAATTGGGGTGAATATTACTTTCTTTTTTTTTATATAGTAGGTGTCGGTGCATATTAATAGGTGAGTCCAACTCACTAGTAGTTCTTTTTAGGGCAAAAGTATGATACTCCCTCAGTCCACATGAGTAGTTCACAGTTAGTTACTGTTTGCACGGAAATTAAGAAAAAAAATAATAATATAAATGTTATGAGTGTAAAAGTAAAATAGGAGAGAGAATGAGTGGAGGGAATAGTAAATTATAATGATGTTGTGAGTATTAAAATAATGTAGGAGAGAGAATGAGTGGGGTAGGGTTAATATTTTAATGATATAAACTTTCCATTTTAAGTAAAAAAAATAAAGTATGAAGTATATATTTGGACGCCCAAAATAAAAAGTGTGAAGTAAGTATGTGAACGGAGGGAGTATATTGTAAGACCATGATTATTGCATGAAATCTAAAGTAAGTTCCATGGTATCGTTATATTTTTGTTGTCGAGAAATGAATTTTCGGATTCCATATTTTAGGGTTAACTCAATATTTAATCCATGGTTATGGTTTTTATGTTGACTAAATATATTGAAATGCCATAATTGTTGAATATTAAATATATTGAAATGCCATAATTGTTGATTAAGAAAGGAAAAAAAATGCATAATTAATACAGTGTTGGTTTGGGATTCACTCAGTGATTTTATCAAAAAAGTAAGGGAAAAAAGAGATTATTTTCCTTTCAAATGTTGTGACGTCAAAAGTTATATCATAATAACTAGTGCGTTAAACGCACGAATAAAAAACTATTTCAAAGAAAGTTAAAATTATAAGAAATTACTCATGTATAAAATTAATGATAAAGATAAAATAATAATTGTTAAGACAATGATTTCCATAAATTGATGATAATGTTAATGAAATAATATTACAATTTTTTAATACATTTTTTGTATACAACATTAGTTGTTATAACTTCAGAAAATTGCACTTGCAGTTTTTCACAACTCATTTCCTCCTCCCTGTTTAGGAATTGTCACTTCAAGTTCAATCTTAGTGAAGTCCAAAAAATTGTGGCGAGAATCAATCTTTCCCTTCAACAGCTCGGATGCAGACTTGAAAAGATCAATAGCTCTTTTAAATTGTCTTTCTCCAATGATACGGGTACTTTCAAATTCATCTGGGTAACTGTACAGCAAATAAAAGGAATTGCAGTAACATCAATATTTCTAGGTACAAGCATATACTCCCTCCGTCCCATTACAAATCACACACTTTCCTTTTTTGGGCGTCCCACTACAAATCACACACTTCCTAAAAATGAAAGTTTTTATCACTATTCCCTCCACTCATTCTCTCTCCTACATTATTTTAATACTCACAACACCATTATAATTTACTATTCACTCCACTCATTCTCTCTCCTATTTTACTTTTATACTCACAACATTTATATCATTATTTTTTTCCTTAATCTACGCGTGAACAGTAAGTGAGTGAATTGTAATGGGACGGAGGGAGTATATGTGTGTGTGTATGTATGTATATATACACACACATACATATATAAAGGAAACACACAGAAGAGAAAGGGAGATACAAACCATGGTCCTCGAGCAATACACAACTCATTCTTCCCACCACAAGTACTATGATTGAAATCGCAAGGTAACCCAGTATGTGTACAGAATGCACCAAGAACATTTGGGCTAACGTCACCACAGTTGGTTTGACAAAATGCAGAGATAAATTTGGGTTTATCAGCCGGCGTGAGTGAACTTCTGACACGTTTTGCAACACTCATAAATCCGATTCTTTGGTTTACCGAGATGAAGCTTAGTAGGAAGCGGCAAGTTTCTGTAATTCTTGGTCTGCATTGAAGAAAAAATGCCTCTAATATGTTAACAACAAGCAAATTACTCCCTCCGTCCCATAATGATGTTCCCATTTGTCATTTTTTGTTTGTCCCAAAAAGATGGTCCCTATTTTCAAAATTGTTAGGTCAAAATTAGAGAACTTCCAAAATTGTCAACCAAGGAAGAAGGGGAAGAGGAGAAAGGATGAGAGTCAACCAAGGAAGAAGAGGGAGTAATGGAGTAAAAATTAAACTTCATTACGCTTAGTCATATCTACAAACTTAAGCAGAGTCATATCTTTATCAACATCATACTTGTACTTGCTACGTTTTGCTGCAGGATTATTAAGATAAGCACTCGGACTACGATTTACACCAGCATCTAGAACCCCACCTGTCGAAATGGCATTATAAACAAATGAATATCTAATTTACTTATAGCCACAATAGACTGAACAAACAAGTAGAAATTAGGAACATGTTTTGATTAGTGCAACGCATGAAGCTCAACTAAATGATTTTAGATGTTAGTGACGAATTCAAGAAAGGAAATATCCCCAAATGTTTCTGCACATTATATTTTCTGAAAGTAAGGCTCTTTGGAATTTAAATGCTCGAGACAATCAGGCAATAAACAAATTTAGCATGAACAGTTACAATACCAAGAGAATGACAAAAATGGCTTCACCATTAAGTTATCTACATGAGCTTCATGGCAGATTAATGATGTTTCACAGCCTGATATACAACCCAACTTTTGAAGATAAAGTTGTGCATTCTAAAGAAGGATCAAATTAGCAATGTAATTGGAAAGAAGCTTTAATAAATAACGATAAAATCATAATTAACAAAAGCTATTGCTAATGGTCTGCCGAAGTATAGTATTCCTACTCGTAACTCGTAAGAGAGATTATAGAGAGAGATGCTTTTTTATGAATATAGTAGGCACGAGATCTGAATAATAGATTCAAAATAACTTCATAAGCAAATTAAGTTCACTTGCAGTTACCTTTATTTACATATACTGATCCAGGACGAAGGTTTTCATGAGCTTGTATGATGGTTTGCTCAATACCATCAACTAAAGCATCAAATGACTGGCGCACAAATCCCAAAGAAGTGACAATATACACAACATACTGGAGATAACCCCCTGGGCCAGCATAGGTGTGAATACCACTAATGGCCACATTCTTTTCTGTATATAGATCCCCATACCTACAGAGAAACAATCGAGTTATGTTGAATAGCTGACGAATATTCACAGGAAGTATATTAGATGAATCAACCATTTTCAGTACAGAGAATGTTTAGTGACACGTATTAAAAAAAATCACGAATAATGTTCAAGGCATCTGTATTCTTATCCGCAGGCACGAAAATGAAAAATTACTAATCCAAAATTCGATATCTAATCAAGAAAATTGCAGCATTATTATGCACAGAAGTTCATTTGTTTATTAAGTTCTAGAAAAAAAAATAGCTTAAAAAAATCATTAAGCATATAACTGAGGCCATGCAATACCTGAGATATAATCCTTGAGATTTCCATTAGCCAAGCCAATACAGTAAAAAAACACTACAGAGGAATATAAATTGAGCTCATAAAGCCGAATAAAAGCACTTCCACGCAATAATTCAAAATCTCAAACTAAGAAGTTCACTAATCATGCAAATCAATCATGAACTAAATCAAAATCTAAAAAAACAAACTCAAAATTAAAATTGTAGCTCTAAATTGAAATAGGTGAGAGTATTTATCGGTTAAAGGGAAAGAGATAGTAGTGAGTTGGACTCCGATGCATCCTACATGACACGTGAAAGCAATCAGAAAGAATAAAAGTCCAAAGTTCAGAAAAGAATACAGAAAAGGACCTAAGCTACCAACATATAAGAAGTATACATAAGAATTTATTCAGAGAAATTATGTAGTTGTAGTACTACGATTTGTATACAATTTGTCTTAACTTGCTAACATGTACATTTAGTACTGATGTTATTATAGCGAACCCTTTGTCTTTTCATATATAAAAGAGAGTAAGCACAAAAAAAACAAAAAACTTCAGCCAATACACAGTAATATTGTCTATACAGAGTTGCATTGACCATGGTGTGTACTTCAATAACAAAACCAATAAGCTCAGAACACATCAAACAATTTAAAAACATGTGTGACTTTATCAAACAAGTTTACATAAGCAAACTGGTAAACATTCGAAGGTAAGGGAGTAAGTTTCACCTCAAACTTAAATGTGATGTCATCCCCAGCTCCATCTTTCTGTGGAATGTATCCACCTGGACGATACTGTGGAGGAAAATCCTCGTGTTTTCTCTTTCCAGCTGAGATGTGAAAGAAATCCTAGAATTATACCCATAAACCAGAATTTAGGACCGAGCATGGAAATAAACTCTCCAAAATAAGATAGTACATCAAAAAAAAAAAAAACATGATTAGAAGACATGTAAAATAGACAACAATAGGTATTTCCTCTGTAGTAAGTTTTCGTGGAGGTGTAAATTGTCCAACGTCTATACCATTGCTACGAATCTGAGGAGTTAACGGTTTGTCTGTGCATGATATTGGGGCCTGTCCATTTGGCTGATAACCTGTTCGACAAGAATGGATACTAGGCAGAAGTGGGATTTTAACTGAGTCATATATTATAAGAGTAGTTTATATTTATGTTGTTCAAACAAAAAACTCGGACCCAGACCGGGGGAAGTGGGATTCCGTTATCATGTCCAGTCATGATTTTAGTTTCCAAGAAAGAAAATATCATCCAAGTTCTAAATATACTTATTATTATCAAAGATGGTTCAAGAATTACCACTGGACATTGGAATTGTGCATTTCGCATTGTGCTCATTAGAGTTGCAGAAATTGAAGAGACACTAATGATAAGGCAAGAACTTACCGCTATTTGAAACCCTTCCAACATGCCAAATTTGACAAAAGAAGACATCGCCTTTTTCATGAACAGCATTCACAATAGGTTTCCAGGCTTCAACTTGTTCCTTTGTCCATATACCTGGTGTAAGTGGATACCTATAATTGGAAGAAAAAATAATGTAAGTACTTAAGCAGATATACAGAGGCAAACTACTACTCCCACTGTCCGAAAATGAAAGTCCACAAAAATACAATTTTGCTTTTCATTAATCAAGAGCAAATTTAAAAACTTTTTGGACATTCATTTTGGGACGGAAGGAGTAAGAAATTGCAATACCATCATGACTATTAAGAGCATGGAATTTTATTATTACCCTTGTGCAGTATCGGACACCCCAGTGGCTACAGTAAAGAGGAGGCCTCCTTTAGTGGTTCTTTGAGAATAATACAAGATAGCATGTGGCTGATGAACATTATTGTACGATCTTTGCCTTGTAAGTGGCACCAAAACAACTCTGCATTGTTGTGAATTACCGCAGCGGAACGGATCCAAGCTAGGAGTAATAATAAGAGCAATACACACGAAAAGTAAATCACACACAAAGGAACACACAAGAATGTTAACCCGGTTCGTTGCAACAACAACTACGTCCGGGGGCGCTACCAAGCCAAAATATTCTCTCTAATATTTTCCGATGTTACAATTTGTCTCTAGGCTATCACATGTATTTATAGGGAAACAATAAATCAAATCCTAGTAATAAAAGGATTCCTACTCAAGAAAGTAATCTTCTTTCTTCACAAGTCCTTCCAAATATTACTACCAAAAAGGAATCACCAAGCAAGAGGAGATCTCGTCAAGATAGGAAACCAAATCAGCCCAAAATCGTGGCCAGCGCGGCCCGCAAGGCCCAAGGCCCGGCCCAGCCAACCCACACATGCGGTCAGCCACACATGCGGTCGGCCGCACATGCGGTCAGCCGCACAGCCAAAACCGCAAAACCCTTTTGCTCCGATGAATTTGAGCCCCATCTCACCAACTCCTCCGACCGCGGTTCAAATCCTTTATCCATGGTTTTGACTCCACATCCCAACAATCTCCCACCTGGAGACAAACCATCCATGATACCTCTTCTTGAAACAAATTTCAGTGGCCAGCTATTGCGTTGGTAGCGCCCGGCCTCTTGTCTAGTTATCCAAGTGAGTTGAAGTTGAGCTACGCTTCAACATAACTGTCGGTTCTACCATGCTCCGAGTCTTCATTCCGAATGATCCTCCCTGCACATCCCCGCTCACTTGCTTGCTAACTATCGATCCTGAACAGCGCGAATCCACGTGCCCCACACAATCACAAACTTGGAACCTTTGTGTGTTCTTTGCAACCCATCGCATCACCGTTCTAGATCCCGCTCCCATGTTGGCCAAATTGGCTCCGCGTCGGCCGACTTCATTACCCAATTTTCTACCAACATACCGTTTAGTGAAATTTCTCCCACCATGGCGATCTCGGCCACCACCATTCACCATTGGGATGCGCCTTCGTTTCCCCCAATGACTCATGTTGCATGTGGTATACAACATATTTTCCACGCCGCCACGAGCCACCAAGCTAGCTCCGCGGTTTACCTTCCATGTCCCACAACCGAAGGTCACCACACAACCCTCCTTATCAAGTTGCCTTATGGAAATCAAGTTCCTCTTCAAATCCGGAATATGTCGCACATCACGTAGCCGTAAAATAGTCCCATCCGTTGCTTTGACCCGAATAACCCCCTTTCCAATGACCTTGACAGGATGATCGTTTCCCAAGCGAACAACCCCAAAATCACCCGGAACATACTGCTCCATTATTTCTGCACTGGTGCATGAATGAAACGTCGAGCCCGAATCCAAAACCCACGAATCTGTTGAACTGCTCCCACCCAAGATTAATACGTCCGCCATCTCTTCAGCAACATTCAATTCCTTCGCTCTGCCTGACCGCTTCGGACAACTTCTCCTAAAGTGCCCCTTCTCCCCACAATCATAGCAAGTAATCACCTTCTTGCTGCCCTTACTCTTTTCACCGACACTTAGTGCTAGCCCCGATGTCCCACCCTTGCTCTTCCTACGAATTTCTTCGCCAAGAATCACATCAACGACATCCGCAAACTTCAGCTTCACTTTTCCTGTTGAAACGTTAGCGCTATCGCGATCGTATCCCAACTTTCCGGTAAAGAAGAAAGTAAAATCAACGCTAGTACCTCGTCATCAAGAGTAACGGCCACGGAAGACGGTTGGGTCGCAAAGAGATTTGAATTCACTTATATGCTTTGTTGCCGACATGCCCTCCACCATCCTTATGTTCAACAGCTTCCTCATTAGATGAGCTTTATTCGCCGCCGATGGTGCCTCGTACATGCTCGCCAACATCTGTAACATCTCCATGGTAGTCTTCGCCTCCAAAACATTCTTCGCCACATCCTTGGTCAACGTTTTCCTAACAAGCCCTAACGCTTTCCGATCCAAGATTTCGAATTTTGCTTCCTCTATGTCCGCCGGCTTTTCTTTTAATGGTAGATACAAATCCTTGTTCCACAGAACATCCTCGATTTGTGCCTTCCAAAAATTGAAATCCGTCCCATCAAACTTTTCGATCAACACCTTATTACCATCCTCCAAAGCTCCCAAGAAATCCATAGCAAAAGACCAGCCAACCAATGATTCGACAAAACCTGGCTCTGATACCAGTTGTTGTGAATTACCGCAGCGGAACAGATCCAAGCTAGGAGTAATAATAAGAGCAACACACACGAAAAGTAAATCACACACAAAGGAACACACAAGAATGTTAACCCGGTTCGTTGCAACAACAACTACGTCCGGGGGCGCTACCAAGCCAAAATATTCTCTCTAATATTTTTCGATGTTACAATTTGTCTCTAGGCTATCACATGTATTTATAGGGAAACAATAAATCAAATCCTAGTAATAAAAGGATTCCTACTCAAGAAAGTAATCTTCTTTCTTCACAAGTCCTTCCAAATATTACTACCAAAAAGGAATCACCAAGCAAGAGGAGATCTCGTCAAGATAGGAAACCAAATCAGCCCAAAATCGTGGCCAGCGCGGCCCGCAAGGCCCAAGGCCCGGCCCAGCCAACCCACACATGCGGTCAGCCACACATGCGGTCGGCCGCACATACGGTCGGCCGCACATGCGGTCAGCCGCACAGCCAAAACCGCAAAACCCTTTTGCTCCGATGAATTTGAGCCCCATCTCACCAACTCCTCCGACCGCGGTTCAAATCCTTTATCCATGGTTTTGACTCCACATCCCAACATGCATATTATATTATAAAGAATTAAATTATTAAAGTAATCCCTGATGTTAAGGGCTGGATGTTTTCAGCCAAATCTATGAAACAGAGCAATGGTGGTAGCAGCATCCAGTAAACAACTTAGCTATCCCTTCAACCAAGTACTAAAACAGAAAATGACACAACTTTCAAAAGCAAAGTATGATTAATCATTCCCAAATCGACACCCAAATCAGAAATTTCACAAATTAACTCAAAATATATCAACAATTTCCCAAAGTAAACAGTTCAGGAGCATTTATGGAAGATAAAAGCCTTTAGATCTTACAAAAATGTATGGAATTCAAATAAAACAAACTTAAATTGAAAAACTAAACCCTAATTAGATGATAGAGAGATAGAGGGAGAAGGAGGTGAACCTGAGGTACCTGGAAGAAGAGAGATTCGAAGTTGATGAGAAAAATGGGGGGTGTGTTTAGTAAATAGCATTAGAGGTAATGAATCTGATCTTTATTTAGTCTAGGTTCTTGTTTGAGCGGGAAAATGGGGGGTGTGCTGAAGTGCTTTGCACTTCAGCCTTTATATAGTTATAGATGAATAATATAGATAATATAATTAAATAATACTATTAATAAAACCAATAATAATAATAATAATAATTATTATTATTATTATTATTATTATTATTATAATTATTATTAATATTATAATTATAATAATAATAATAATAATAATAATAATAATATTAATAATAATAATAATAATAATAATAATAATAATTGTTTTGGACAAATTTCAACAAGTAAATTTGTCTTTGATGAACTTTGGGTACAAATGGAATATAATTCTCAAATCAATATGGATACAAGGATGTAACGAGAAAAACCTTTGAACAATCGTTCGCGAGAAAAAACTTCGGGAGGCTTTAGGAAAAGCCTACCTTAACCAAAAATAATGTTATTGAGCTTAGTGATTTCGAATACAAAGTGCAGTGATAGCTTAGATATAGATATTCATCTATCTATTTATACTTGATGGATAGCAAAATTTCATTTAGATGATTACAGCAAGCGGAAGAAAACACATTTACTAATTTTGTACTATTGTCACTAAGATAAGAAACATAAATTCTGAATGAGTACAGACCTCACAAGTAATCTTGCATGTATCCATGAATGAGTTGTTGAAGAATTTGAGAGCTTCTTCAGCTTCTTTCTCCCTCCGGAACCCAACAAAACCAAATTGCCTGCTCTTACCTGTTGGGTTTTTTCCCTCCTAGTTGCTTAAAAAAAGCCCATCTTATTTTATGTTTTTTATTTTATTTTTGGCCCAAATTTTACCCATTTACTTAGCCCATTAGATTAGTAATAATAGGGTTTTATTACTGTTTTATTTGGCACATACGTGAGAAAGCGCCGTGAAAAAACAGTCGGTGAAGAACAGATTCCGTAAGCCATCCTCCTTCAGCGCAGCAGTTTTCTTTTCACGATTCCCGCTTCGTTTGTGGTCCGATCAGGGTGATTTTTTCGCCTGGTTCTTCGTAAGAGATAGAGCTTCGATCCTACTGGCTTTGATCGAGTTTCTGAGATCTCTAGACAGGTGATTTTCTGGTTTGAATTTGCTGCAGATTGTGGAGTTTTTGTTGGACTGTTTTTGCTGTTTTGGTTTAGATCAAGTTTATTGTTCTTGATCATTATTTGGGTTGTGCTCTCTTGTACCGAACCTTTATTTACGTAGTAGTGGATTTTCTGGACTTGGTCCCGGGGTTTTTACTTCTCGATTTGAGAAGGTTTTCCTCGTTAACAATTCTCGGTGTCGTTATTGCTTTTGGTTATTGTTTATTCGTTACTTGGGTATTATTATTTCTGCGATATTAGTATTTTCTGCTCCTACTAAGTTAACACAAGTAGAGAAAGTTTATTCCGCATTGTTACTTTCTCATCAAAGTGGTATCAGAGCCCTTGATTTTGTGGTTTATTGACTTGTGTTGAACGATGGAGGTTAATACTAGTAGAATGATTAATTTGAATGGTTCAAATTATCAGTTGTGGAAATCGAAGATGGAGGATCTTCTTTATGTGAAGGGATTTCACCAACCAGTTTTTTGTTCAGAAAAACCAGAGGGTAAAAGTGATGATGATTGGGCTTTGTTGCACCGACAAGTTTGTGGGTATATCAGACAGTGGGTAGATGATAATGTGTTGAACCATGTCAGTACAGATACACATGCCCGTACTTTGTGGACTAAGCTTGAACAGTTGTATGCCCGGAAAGGCTGGAAATAGTAAATTGTTTTTGATGAAACAATTGATTGGTTTGAGGTACGAGAGATGGGGCTGCGATGACGAGATCACTTGAACACTTTTCAGGGAGTTATGAATCAGCTATCAGAGATGGGTATAAAGTTTGATGAAGAGATAAAAGGTTTATGGCTTCTTGGTACGTTACCAGATTCATGGGAGACTTTTAGAACTTCTTTGTCAAACTCTGCACCTGATGGTATTATTTCTATGGAAATCGCTAAAGGTAGTGTTCTAAATGAAGAGTTGCGAAGGAAATCGCAGGGTTCCAGTTCACAGGCAGATGCCTTAATTGTTGAAGACAGGGGAAGAAATAGACACCGAGGTCAGAACAACAACAGAGGCGGAGCGAGAGATCGGTCGAAAAACGAAGCAAGTTAAGGGGTAGATATGCGAGATAAAGAGTGTGATCACTTTGTGGTAAGAAAGGGCATATTAAGAGGTTTTGCTTTCGGTTGAAAAAGGAGAATAGGAAGCTTAGAGACGAGAGATGGTAATAAAGATGATAACAATGATGGAGATCGAGTTCTTTGCGGCCCGTGAAGATTTTCTTCTTGTCTATGATGATGAGAGTATTAATTTCATAGGCAGTGAGGTAAGTTGGGTAATAGACAGTGGTGCTTCTATTCATGCCACCTCCCATTTAGATTTCTTTACATCCTACACAGCCGGTGAGTATGGGTCTGTTAAGATGGGAAACGGTAATTTGGCAAAAATTATTGGGATTGGTAATGTTTGTCTTGAAACGGAAGTTGGCATGAAACTAGTTCTCAGGGATGTGAGGCATGTTCCGGATCTTCGTCTGAATTTGTTATCTGCAGGTAGACTCGATGATGATGGTTTTTGCAATACTTTTGGTAGTGGTCAATGGAAACTTACCAGAGGTTCAATGATTGTGGCAAAAGGTAAGAAGCATTCTACCTTATATTCCATGCAGGCAAAAGTATGCAAAGACAGTGTTAATATTGCAGAGTCTGAGGTTGCAGTTGAGCTTTGGCACAAGCGACTTAGCCATATGAGTGAAAAGGGAATGGAAAATTGGCTAACAAGAAACTTCTTTCTGGAGTGAAAAATATGCAGTTGAAGAGGTGTTCTCATTGCTTAGCAGGTAAGCAGAACAGAGTTTCTTTTAAGAGTCGCCCTCCTTCTAGAAAGCGTAATTTACTTGATCTTGTATACTCTGATGTGTGTGGTCCGATGAAAACTAGAACACTCGGTGGTTCTTTTATTTTGTGACTTTCATCGATGATCACTCTAGAAAGTTGTGGGTTTATACCTTAAGTACTAAAGATCAAGTGTTAGATGTGTTCAAAGAATTTCATGCTTCTGTTCAGAGAGAGACTGGGAGAAAGCTTAAATGTATCCGAAAAGATAATGGGGGTGAGTACACAGGTCCGTTTCATAGATACTGCAAGCAGCAGGGTATTCGGCATCAAAAGACACCTCCGAAGACACCGCAGTTGAATGGTATTGCAGAAAGAATGAACAGGACACTAGTGGAAAGGGTCAGGTGTTTACTTTCTCATGCAGGGCTTCCAAGAACCTTTTGGGGTGAGGCTTTGAGTACAGTTGTTCATGTACTGAATAAGTCACCTTGTGTTCCGCTGAATTTTGAAGTACCAGAAAAGGTTTGGACAGGTAAAGATGTATCGTATGATCATTTGCGTGTTTTTGGGTGTAAGGCATTTGTGCATATACCTAAGGATGAACGGTCCAAACTTGATATGAAGACACGCCAGTGCATTTTTGTAGGCTATGGTTTTGATGATTTTGGCTACAAGCTTTATGATCCGATTGCAAAGAAGATTATTAGAAGCAGAGATGTAGTTTTTATGGAAGATCAGACTATAGCAGACATTGATAAAGCAGAGGTGTCATATGACAGCGGTGATTTAATTGATTGGGATCCGGTTCCTTTGGAAGCAGTACCGGAGCGGGTTGAGAATGATTTTCATGATCATATACAGGATACAGATGAAGCAGAGACTCCTATGCAGATTGATGATGATCAGCCGCAGCAGCCAGAGCCACGCGGCGTGAGCCGTACCGGCCAAAGCCGCGGCGGCGAGCGCATGCCAATTGATGTCCCTCCTGCAGCTGCAGCTATTTCTCCTAGAAGGTCTAACAGAGACCGACAGCCTTCTAGCAGGTATCCTGTTACTGATTATGTGTTATTGACTGATGGGGGAGAACCTGAGTGTTATCAGGAGGCTATAGCACATGGGGACAAGGATAAATGGGAGAATGCCATGCAAGAAGAGATGAAATCTTTGCATGACAATCACACTTTTGAGCTAGTAAAGCTACCTAAGGGTAAGAGAGCACTCAAGAACAAATGGGTATACAGGTTGAAGACTGAAGAAAATAGTTCGCATCCAAGGTACAAGGCAAGATTGGTTGTGAAGGGTTTCAGTCAGAAAGAAGGAGTAGATTTCGGGGAAATTTTTTCACCTGTTGTGAAGATGTCATCTATTCGAGTTGTCCTTGGTTTAGCTGCTAGCATGGACTTCGAGATTGAGCAGTTGGATGTTAAGACCGCTTTTCTACATGGAGATTTAGAGGAAGAAATTTTCATGGAGCAGCCAGAGGGTTTCGAGGTAAAGGAAAAAAGAAAACCTAGTTTGCAAGTTGAAGAAAAGCTTATATGGGTTGAAACAGGCTCCAAGACAATGGTACAAGAAGTTTGAGTCATTCATGGGGACGCACAAATATACCAGGACAGCTTCTGATCCTTGTGTTTTTGTCAAGAAATTTCCTGATAATGATTTCATAATTTTACTGTTATATGTTGATGACATGTTGCTTGTTGGTCAGGATATCAAGAAAATTGACAAGTTGAAGAAGGAGCTTAATAAGTCTTTTGCTATGAAGGATTTGGGTCCAGCAAAACAAATTCTTGGCATGAGAATTAGCAGAGACAGAAAAGAAAAGAAGCTGTGGTTATCTCAAGAGAGGTATATTGAGAAAGTGCTTGAAAGGTTCAAGATGGATAAGGCCAAGCCCGTTGGTACTCCGCTTGCTAGTCACTTCAAGTTGAATTCAGAGCAGTGTCCCTCAAGTGATGAACAGAAACGGGAAATGGAACGGGTTCCGTATGCTTCAGCAGTTGGTAGTTTGATGTATGCAATGGTATGTACAAGGCCAGATTTAGCTCATGCAGTTGGTATTGTTAGCCGGTATCTCACTAATCCTGGTAGAGAACATTGGGCAGCAGTAAAGTGGATTTTCAGGTATCTTAGAGGCACTTCCAAGTTGTGTATTTGTTATGGAGATGGCAAGCCAGTTTTAGAAGCTTTCACAGATTCATATATGGCTCGTGATTCAGATACAAGGAAGTCTATATCGGGGTACTTGGTCACATTTGCAGGGGGAGCAGTGGCATGGCAGTCAAGGTTGCAGAAGTGTGTTTCACTATCTACCACAGAGGCAGAGTTCATTGCATCAACGGAAGCTTCGAAAGAGATGTTGTGGATGAAGCGGTTTACTCAAGAAATTGGGTGTATGCAAGAGAGGTATGTGGTATTTTGTGATAGTCAAAGTGCTATTCACCTTGCTAAAAATTCTAGCTTTCATTCAAAGTCGAGAGTAGTGGATTTTCTGGACTTGGTCCCGGGGTTTTTACTTCTCGATTTGAGAAGGTTTTCCTCGTTAACAATTCTCGGTGTCGTTATTGCTTTTGGTTATTGTTTATTCGTTACTTGGGTATTATTATTTCTGCGATATTAGTATTTTCTGCTCCTACTAAGTTAACACAAGTAGAGAAAGTTTATTCCGCATTGTTACTTTCTCATCATTACCATCTCTGAAAAACAAATAAGCCAAATTCACAGCAATATACAAAAAGAACATTTCTGTACACGCTCACGTGTCACTCTCTAGAGATATGTTTACACAAATTGAACGTCGCGGGACGGGACGGGACCGCACTATGTTGTCCCGCGACGGGAACGGGACGAGATGGGACGAGACAAAATGGACGGGACTAAAATATTCCGTCCCATCCTGTCCCATTTGTATGGCGGGACGGCCGTCCCAACTTTGACGGCTCTATGTACAGGTGCTTGTCTAGTGATGATTTTATATACAAAAAATGTAACCGAATTAACAACATAAATGATATCCCTGTCTTCTTGCCTAGAATCACGCCTCTTGTTAATGATATGCAGCCATTTATTTATTTGTTGGAGTCGTGGCCGTTATGAGGATTACACCATCGTTGACAAGGTCTTCATGGGGTTGTGATAGAGTTATCTCGTTTGTGCGTGGATTAATTCTTGAAAAATAGGGAAATATACAACAGACAATTCAAGGCGTTAGTTCAAGATGTAATTCAATACGTTAACTCAAGGTGGACGATCAAGACGTAAAACATGTTGAGCGAATTTTTTCACCCTAACAATTGCCCCAAAAATATTTGGGTTTCCAAGAGGGATACGGAAAGTCAAATATTTTTCCATGGGTCGCTTTGTCTTTGCCAAGGAGTTGATGAGGTGGTTGCTCCAGACGGTTATTAGGAAGACGAAGAGTTATATTGAGTCCAGAAGTGCGTAACTGATTTCCTTTTGCATGACTCTTAAAAGGAACCAAATCTTTTCGAATCCCCTCCAAGTCGGGTGCTTCCCTTATATTACGGTAAGTCTTTCCTCTTCATACCAAGATTGTCTTTGGAAGGTGCGATCTTCGTCAATCTTTACCCTAATCCAAAGCGCAAGTTCATCCGTATTTTTCTTCTAAATATTTCTTCAGTAAGTATTTCTCGTCAATTTTTTTGGAGAACTCATTCGTATTCTGCATTTGTGCTAACATATTTGACATACATCTCTACAGTGACTCGATCCGGCTTCACATCGAGCGATATCGTGGCCAGGTATAAGAATAAGAAGAAGGTAGAAGGGAGTCTTCCTCTAATGCAGAACTTGGAGGCGGATACCCAGGCGATTATGAAGAGAAAGATGGGCAAACAAGCTGCAGATGCAGAAACACCAAGTGAAGAGGTTTTAAAGAATCAGGTAATATGTCACTTTGATAGGGTTTTGAATATCCTTTAACAATTTTTATCAAATGCTGCTTCTTTGTATGACAGGCTGAAACGGTTGCCAGGATGATGGCTGAGGAAATCAAGCTGTGGAAAGAAAAGGCTGATACTTTATACATGGTTAGGACAGAGTATGAGGAAGATCTAAAGTCAGCTTTCAAGATGCTGAGAGAGAGGAAAGAAGAAATTAAAGCTATGGATGAGGAGATTTCAAGATGGGTAGTCAGACTTGCAAATGCTGGTAGGAGACATGCGAAGGAGATGGAGATGCTTCGCGATGATATGGTGAATGAAGCTACGAAATCAGTCTTTGAGGCTAGGATTGAAATGATTAAGGAGTATCAGGCTGGGGAGCACATACACTGGAATTTGGAAGAAGAAGATGCAGCTTTACAAAGGATTATTCGTGAAAAACCGGGTGAGGTAACCTCCAAGGCTCAAGATGTAGAGAGAATTGAGCAAGCTGGAGATGCTTAAGACAGTAACAAAGAATGAGAATCTTTAGAAGGATGGGATGTTTTCTTTTTTCAAAATCAATTAATTGAGTGAGGGTGTGTCCTCATAAAAAATTTTAGCTTGTAATGGACTCATAGAAGTCGATACAGTGGTTTTGGAGATGTTGGGTTGGTTCAACATCTCAAATTTGTGGAGCGTTTTGCACTTTCTTTAATTTGTTGGTGTTTCCAAGTTTGATAATGCTTTAGTTATTTTTACTTTATAATAGCTCTCTTTTTTAAATTCGTTGGTAACATGTAAATGTTACAACCATGTGACCTTGGATAACATGTTAATGTTATAACCAGTTTGAAAAGATAACATGCAATGATGTTATGACCAAGTTGTAAAGATAACATGCAACGATGTTATAACCAAGTTGTAAAGATAACATGCAACGATGTTATAACTAGTTGATCTTTTGGTGACATGTATAATGTCACAAACCTTAGTTTCACAACTTGATTTAAATGTGGAAGACATGATTCATATAGCAAGATGAATGAGATCTTCCCTTTTAAATTAGGTGTGCAAATCGTGCACCCAGGTTATAAAGCAATCATAGTTTTTACATGTATGTTGTATATGGATTTTGCTTTCAAATAGATTGCGTACCTTGTATCTTCAAGAAAAGCTTAACCCTTCAAGGTGCTTAACACATTGCTTCCAATGCTAAGTGGTCTCCATCTTGCAACACATGAATACGTTAGGGTTGGGTATTAGCTCCTCTGATGCTTAAGTCAGTACGGGTTTGAGTTGAATAAAAGGAATACAAAATTTAAAAAAATAAAAAATATTTAAGAAGAGATCTATACCTTGGCGTTTAAAATTTTAATAAAATTTAACTTACATGTAGTAATTCTTAAGATGTACGGCGTTCCAGCTCCTAGGTATTCTGACGCCATCTGGGTAGATAACCAATATGCTCCTTTTCCGGCTTCAGCGTCAATGAGGTAAGGGCCTTCCCACTTTGGAGCCAATTTTCCTGCATTCAACTCTCTAGTATTTTGGAACACCTTTCTCAATACCATGTCTCCAGCTTGGAAACGCCTTATCCTCACATTTCTGTTGTACGATCTGGCTATCCTTTGTTGATATGAGGCCATTCTAATCTTGGCTATGTCTCTAAGCTCGTCTACGGTATCCAAATCCTGGGCCAAGAGGTGATTATTGTCGTCTTGATTTAGTAATCCATATCTTCCTATCGGGATTGTTACCTCTATGGGGAGTACAACTTCAGTGCCAAATACCAACGAGTAAGGCATTTACCCCGTAGCATTCTTAGACGTTGTTCTGTCAGCCCATAATATGAGTGGTAACTCATCAACCCATCTTCCTCTTTTTTGATCTAAACGTTTCTTCAGATTGTTGATGATCAACTTGTTGTTTGACTCAGCTTGGCCATTGGCTTGAGGATGTACAGACATTGAAGTTATCAATTTGATTCCCCATCTTGAACAGAAATCTCTTGTCTTTTTGCTCATAAATTGGGAACCGTTGTCATAAATAATCTCTGAAGGGATGCCAAATCTACTCAAGATGTTTTTATTTAGGAACGAAATGACCTCCTTGTCTCTTACTTGTACGTATGCTTCTGCCTCAATCCACTTAGAAAAGTAGTCTATCATGGCTAACATGAATACTCTTCCTCCTGAAGCTTTTGGCAATTTACCAACTATATACATGCCCCACTACATGAACGGCCAAGATGAAAGTACAGGATGTAGGGGCTCCGCGGCTGGTGTAGGATGTTGCTATGTCTCTGGCATGCGTCACATTTAAGGGCATAGTCCATTGCGTCTTGCCTCATCATTTGCCAATAATACCCTATCTTGAGTGCTTTGGTGGATAACGATTTGCCTCCAAAATGGTTCCCACATTTGCCAGCATGTAGATCCCTTAAAACCTCATTGACTTTACTTGGCTCTAAACACCTCATGTATAAACCTCTTGCAGATTTTTTGAACATGATGTTATCGATTAAAATGAATCTAGATACCTTCATCCTGAATGATCTTTGGTTCTTGATGTCCGGAGGGATGGTTCCGTCTTGCAAGTATTTTACGATCGGCTGGATCCAAGTTGGTTTTGCATCTTGGCTTGAAGGAGGCGTGTCTGATTGATTTAAGGCTCCACACTCTTCGGTCTGATCGATGGCTAGATACCGTACGTAGATGATCGGAATGCTTGTATTCATCATGGTTCCACACGCTGATCCCAGATTGGCAAAGGCGTCAGCTTCAGCGTTCTAAAGAAAAACTAACAAAACGCGCTGCCAGAACTTTAACATGTTGGAGATAGAGTGTCATTCTGGCATTCATAGCCGCATAAGACCCGTTAAAATGATTAACTAATAATAAGGAATCAGTAAAATCGTTAATATGAGTGATACTTATGCTAAGAGCGGTAGATAAACCCATGATGAGGGCTTCGTATTCAGCTTCATTGTTTCTCACCCTGAATTCGCAGGAAACAACCTGAAGGATTAATTCGCCTTGAGGCGATTTTAGCAGAATGCCCAACCCTGCTCCTCTTGAGTTGGATGCTCCATCTGTGAACAAAGTCCAATATCTAGGAGAATTATTACCTTCAAGATGTTGTACCTCTAGTTCCACCTCAGGTTGCATCATAGCACTGAAATCAGCTACGAAGTCAGCAAGCGCTTGTGACTTAATTGCACTTCTTGGCTCATAATAGATTTCATAAGTGCTTAACTTGACTGACCATTTTTCCATCCTTCCTGACATTTTGGGGGTTCTCATGACGGTCCTCACAGGATAGTTAGTTTTCACAATAATATGATGCATTTCAAAGTAATTATGTAACTTAGTAGATGCAGTAATTAAAGCATTAACGAGTTTTTCTAGATGGGAATACCTGGTTTCCGCATCTAAAAGAGATTTACTTACATAGTATATGAGATATTGATCACCTTGATTCTCTTTAACCAGGACGGCACTTACAGAGCTTTCTGCTACGGCTAGGTATAGGTATAAAGGTTCACCAAGTTCCGATTTGGCTAGAAGCGGTGAGGATACGAGATATTTCTTGAGGTTTAGGAAAGCTTCTTCATGCTGCTCGATCCATTGAAACAAGTTATTTTTCCTCAAAACGTCATAAAACAGTTTACACTTTTCTAAGGAATTGGAAATGAACTGATTTAAGGACGCTACCCGTCCTGTTTACCTCTGTACGTCCTTGATTGTTTTAGGGGATTGTAGGTTGATGATAGCTTTAATTTGTTCCGGACTGGCTTCGATTCCTCTCTTAGTCACCATGTAGCCCAGAAACTTCCCGGCTCTAACTCCAAAGTTACACTTTGAAGGGTTCAGCTTCATGTTGAATGCTTCTAGAATGTCAAATGCTTTCGCGAGGTGCTGCATATGGTCTTCCATATTTTTGGATTTCACTAACATGTCATCTATATATACCTCCATCATCTTGCCGAGATGATCCTTGAACATCTTGTTCACCAGTCTTTGATAAGTTGCACCTACATTTTTTAGTTCAAATGGCATGGCAATATAGCAGTATATACCTTCGGGTGTAATGAAGGCAGTATCTTCTTGGTCCGAGGGCTCCATTTGGATTTGCTGATAACCTGAAGAAGCGTCCATGAAAGTCAATACGTTATGGCCCGCCGTTTCATCTACTAGAAAATCAATGTGTGGCAACGGAAATGGATCTTTGGGGGCACGCTCTGTTCAAGTCGATGAAATCTATGCACATACGCCATTTCCCATTTTTCTTTTCCACTATCACCACGTTAGCGAGACACCTAGGATATTGTACTTCTCTAATCATCTTAGATTTCAGTAGCCTTTCCACTTCCTCTTTAATGATTTGATTACGTTCTTGAGCAAATTTTTTCCTCTTTTGATGGACCGGCTTGACAGTAGGGTCGATATTCAATTTGTGAGTTATGATGCTCTTATCTATTCCGGTCATATCTTCATGTTTCCAGGGGAAACATAGTCGATTAACTCTTTCTCAATTTCAGGAGGTAAATCAGCTCCGACTAAGACTTTAGCCTCAAGGTTGGAAGCGTCTACAGGTATTTCTTTTATGTCATATTCGGCAGCCTCCATGACATCCCTGACGCCCTTCTTTAATTGCTATACTGAACAGATAGTAGAACACGCTTTCATATCCGTCTTATAACATTCTTTGGCAGCTTGCTGATCACCTCTTACTCTGATCACACCCCAAGGCATCAGCATTTTGACACACTGATGGTATGTTGATGGAACTGCCTTCATGCTATGGATCCAAGGTCTCCCCAAGATGACGTAATATGCTAGCGGACAATCAATTACACAAAACTTTTCCATAGAGTTCAGTCCTTCGACATAAACTGGCAGTCTGATTTCACCAATTGTTTGCTTTGTTTCCCCACTGAATCCTACTAAAGCGGATGAGTTTTTCACGACTTCCATTAGAGGGACTGACATTTCTTCTAAGGTACTCTTCATGATCAAGTTGACTGAGCTACTGTTGTCGATCAGAATACGCTTCACTTTGCAGTTGGCAATCTGCAAGGTAATAACTAACCCGTCATGATGAGGATCCTCGATGTTTTCTTTATCACCTTGATCAAAAATGATCTGCTGGCCTGGGGATATATCTGGATGTCGCGTTGGTAGTTCTGACTTATCTTCCTTGGAATCTTTGGCATGACGCTTTGCTGCGGAATATGTAGTGCCACAGATGTCTGAACCGCATGTGATGAAGTTGATCACTTTGGTTGCTGGAGGAGGTGAAGATGGAGCGTCGACTACAGCTTCTTTTGTCTCAGTCCGTCCCTTTATTTTTCCAAGCAAACCCTTGGAGCCCTTTTGAAAGTAGGTGACTGATCTCTTTCCTCAAGGCGATGCAATTATCGGTAGTGTGGCCAAAATCTTCATGGTAAGCACACCACTTAGATTTGTACTTCAAAGATGAAGATCTATCAGCTACTTTTGGCCATCTTGCCTTGCTACCCAAGTTGTCCATTGTGTATAGGAGTCCTGAAACATCAACAGAAAAGCAATAGTCACTAATCCTTGGATAGGCTGCATCATCTTCATCGTCATCCTCCTCTATAATATTAATTTTAGAAGAGTCAGTTTTAGAGTAGGGTTTCCCCTATTGGATCGATGATGAGAGGAGTCCGCCTTTCTGTCGGGGTTTTCATTTATAGGTGCCTTCTGTGATGCCTTGCCATGAAACCATCTCGGCCTCTTCCAACCTGATGAATGGAACAGATCTCGTTCTAATTTCTTATAAACTCTTAGACGGGTACATGACCAAATCTTGGTAGAATGGGGATTCTCTTTTCAGGCCCATCCTGAAGACTTCCGTTCCCGTTGACACATCAATATAGGGGAAGCTCACGGCTTCCTTGTTGAACCTGAACACGTAATCTTTTAGAGTTTCATCAGGCTGCTGTACCACCCTGTAAAGGTCACTTGTTAATTTTTCAAACACATGATTACAAGAGAATTGATTAAGAAACATGTTTAGTAATTGAGAGTAAGAAGAGATAGAATTCATAGGCTGATTAGTCAGCCACATCAAGGCAGGACCAGATAGAGTCGACCCAAAGCCTCTGCACAAACAAACTTCCTAAAGTTGGTGGGGAATGCTAATAATGTCCATCTTTTCTTGGTACAAAGCTATATGTTCTGCAGGGTCCGTCGTGCCATCATATTGTTTCATTGGAGGTACTTGAAATCCTTTAGGGATCTCCACCCGAGCTATGGCTGGAACGAAACGTGAATCATGATGGCTGGTTGGAGATGCTTGGTTGAAGGGTAAGGTGACTCCGCGAACATTCATGAGAATATCCTTGATTTGTTGCACTTCTCTGGCGAGGGTGTTATCTGCAACAGGGTTAGTGGCAATAAATTGATTTAAAGTAGTACCAAACATATTAAAACTCCCTATTTGCCCCATAGGAGGTGAGGTCGCAAATGTGAAGCAGGTTGATAGCGGAACCGGGTTGGATGTAATAGTGGTGCTTTCAGTTTGAATAGTGCTAGCCATTGAGATATTACCTTGATCGTTTCTCGCACTTGATTTAGCACCCGGAAAAAGGGTCCTAGGTTGTAGAGGCGAAACCTCAGGCATGCTGACTGCTGGATCGCTACGTCTTGAGGTCGATATGTCATGTTGCATCCTGTTGATTGTATTGAATATCATTTGATTGGTATATTGTTGCACATCCATCTGATTCTTCAACTGTTGCATCACGCTTGTCATGCTGTTTATAATTTCTAACGAGATTCCAGGTAGTGTCATGGATGAAGATCCTCCTGAGTTGAGGGGTTGGCTTTGAGGCGTCCCGACACTAAAGCCAACAGTAGGAGGGATACCAGAAGTCATGGGTAAGCTTGACGTGTTGGTTCTTGCCCCAGTCGTGACAATGGGCGTAGACATTGCAGAAGTAGGATTGCTCATCTTGATTGGAATCTAAAAAATCAAAGTTTCCACGGACAGCGCCAAATTGTTTTGGACAAATTTCAACATGTAAATTTGTCTTTGATGAACTTTGGGTACAAATGAAATATAATTCTCAAATCAAGATGGACACAAGGATGTAACGAGGAAAACCTTTGAACAATCGTTCGCCGTAAAAAAGCTCGAGAGGCTTTAGGAAAAGCCTACCTTAACAAAAAATAATGTTATAGAGCTTAGTGATTTCGAGTACAAAGTACAGTGAGAGCGTAGAGTATTGTGTAACGTGTGTACAGGTGCTTGTCTAGTGATGATTTTATATACAAAAAATGTAACCGAATTAACAACATAAATGATATTCCTGTCTTCTCGCCTAGAATTATGCCTCTTGTTAATGATATGCAGCCGTTTATTTATTCGTTGGAGTTGTGGCCGTTATGAGGATTACACCATCGTTGACAAGGTCTTCATGGGGTTATGATAGAGTTATCTCGTTTGTGCGTGGATTAATTCCTGAAAAATAGTAATAATAATAATAATAATAATAATAATAATAATAATAATAATAATAATAATAATAATAATAATAATAATAATAATAATAATAATAATAATAATAATAATAATAATAGTAATAATAATAGTTATAATAATAGTTATAATAATAGTAGTGATAATAGTAATAATAATAGTATTAATAATAGTAGTAATAATGGTAGTAATACTAATAGTAATAATAATAATTATTATAATAGTAATAATAACAGTAATAGTAATAATAATAATAATAATAATAATAATAATAATAATAATAATAATAATAATAATAATAATAATAATAGTAGTAGTAAGGGCAAATTACAATTTAGGGCCTAAAGTCGAGGGTGTGGTCTCGAAATGGGGCCCCATATCTAAATTTTGTCAATTCAGGGCTCAATATCTAAACTTTTCGTCAATTAAGAGCTTTTTGACGGATTTTGTTTGAAAAGTCAGTTAAGTAACGGATTTTGGACTAAATTGAAATTAAAATTAGTTATTAATGACTGAAATGTAAATTTTTAAAAATTGATGATCGTTACAAAATATTTGTTTAAAAATAATATTTTTAAAAAATATAATATATTGTGAAAAGCTGTAATTTTTTTTAATTTTTAAATATGTTAAAATAAATGTTATAAATATAAAAAGGATATTTTGAAAAAGAAGTCGTTTTGATTGGGAGCCAAAACTTAGGAAAATGATATTTTGAAAAAGAGGTCGTTTTGATTGGGAGCCAAAACATAGGAAAAGACTGTTTTGAAAAGGAAGTCATTTTGATTGGGATCCAAAACTTAGGAAAAGGCTATTTTGAACAGAGATTGTTAGGTTCGGAGGTCACGTTACGTTTCGGGGAGAGTATCTTGAGATCACCCGAAATGCCTCGCATGACGAGTCTTTCTACCTTTCTCGAAATTCACGCGCGTGTGTGTGTTCGTGTTACTTTTGAAAATGAGTTTGAATGACAAACTTGATTTTGAGTTTAAAAGAAGTTCGAATGACGAACTTGAGTTTTGAATTTGAAAAGGAGTTCGAATGACGAACTTTGGTTTTGAGGGACTTTGAAAAGGAGTTCTAATGATGAATTTTGAGTTTGAAAAGGAGTTCGAATGACGAACTTGAGTTTTGAACCGGGCATTAATTATAATGTTACCCTTTTTTGATGAAAATGATGGCAAATAAGAGGCGATCGACAAGTCATTTTGTGACTCGGACATTTGAAAGTAAATACTATCAACAAATCAAACGGTTTGGACTTGTAAATGACAGTATTGAAATTGACGGTATCAACGAACCAAACGGTTCGGACGGTAAAAGTGCGATCGACGAACCAAACGGTTCGGACTGTAAAGAGCGTAAAGTAAATGATAATATCAACGGGTCAAACGATCCAAACGGTAAATAGCAATCAACGAACCAAACGGTTCGGACGATGAAAACGACGATCGACGAACCAAACGGTTCGGACGGTAAATGCAGAAAGTAAAAATGGGTCAAGATCTCCGTTTTAACCCTAAATCACTTTTCTCGAGGGAGAAAAGATGATAGAGGGAGGATCATCTTGAGATCCGTAGACAGAGTTTTGTCTACATTTTGGAAACTTTGATCGGATCGAAGATAGCGTATGACGCGTAAAACGAGGCAAAGCGGGGTTTGAGAGTGAGAGTGTTACCAATGGCTAGGTGTTGACTCTTTTACTCAGGAGATCGTATAAGGTATACGAAATGGTATTTGAAAGGTTTTTTAGATGTGTTAGGCTCGTGTGTTGGCTTGGAAAATGTGGTTTTCACGCAAATTGAGGTGTTTTTGAGGCTCGGGGCGGTGTTTTGGTTGCTGGAACCGAGGCAATATGCAGGAGAAATATGTTTTTGGTCTCTTTTTAGTGAATGGGAGAGGGTGTATTTATAGGAGGTGAAATGGAAGAACAGGCCGTCTGGCAAATTCTTCAGTTTGGAGGGCCTCTCGGGTATTTTGGGAATTGCTGAGACTGATTTGTTAATCTTGAAGAACAGGCCGGACGGCCAGACCTTCAATTTGAGGGCATTTTGGTATTTTCATTTGAATTTGATTGATGTTGATGGGAGGGGGCTTGCATGTTGGCCACGTGTCCCTGCTTAGTCATTAAGAAAGCCAATTTGTTTCGTTATGTCGAGGGTTTGACTGTTTTTTTAAATAACTGTCCGAGAAAATGTCGGAACAGTCCCGAAAAGTCCCGAAAATTGCGTATTTCTGGAAAAGTGGTATTTTCAGGTGTGCGAATGTGTGTTGAATACACTTTGGATTTTGAATGCTAGGGGCAGTCCTGGAAAGTCTCGTTAGCTTGGAAAGTGTGAGTTAACGGATTATAACGATCCGGATTTGGGTACTTACAGACGGCCTTCACGAGCTTCTTGGGCCGCTATAACCTTCAAGGCATTTTCAAAATAGGGGATGAGGGCATGACCAGATCGGGTAATTTCATCATAGGAATTTTGACAAATCAGCCGAGCTCGCTGTCCCAGGTCGGCATTCAAGGTGGGATCCACCGTAGCCCTTCTATCCAAGTTAAGGTAGCCGTCTGAATACATCGTGGCCACTTTTTCAGCCAAAGCCTGCCTGAAGGCAGGGCTAACTTTTTACCGAGCAATCGCATCAACTTCATTTGAAGGAATGCATGATTCCAGCTGCTGGTACTTAGATAAAGCCTCCTCGACTTGCCTTTGCTCTTCGGCCCTTTATTTTTCGAGCTCCTCCTTGTTAGCTCTGGACTCCTCCTCGGCCTTGGCTTGGGCCTTCTTAGCCGCCTCCTCAGACTTTTCAGCAGCTGCCCTGGCCGCCTTCTGCTCATCGACCTCAACCTCAGCGACTTAAGGAGCTCCACGGCTTTGGCCAGATCAGCCTTGTTCTTCTCGATCTGACGATCAAGTTTCTGTTCATGCTCGTCAGCCACTTTTCTCCTTATTGTCTCGTAGACCATCATCGTGGCAAGCTACAACGAAGAGAATAGAGTTTATCATCAAAAAATTTACAAGTATAATAAAATCGAGAATGAAAAGAAAGTCATGACGAGAAGCTTACCTCGTTTAGAAGGAGGCCTTTTCTATTGGCTAGATGCTACCTTATCGGCTTGGCCTCAACAAGATGTTCGAGTAAGCCCTCATCCATTGCACGATGGACTATACTCCGGCCAAGCCTGAGCTTGGGGCCCTTCCTGGCCAGCACGACCAAACCCCTAATTGTTGGGTAGACGACCAACTCCTTAGCCAACTGTTCGGCTTCAACATACGTTTTCACGTGCCGAGCATTAGCCTCCTTGGATGAAGATCCAACAGTTCTCTTGGAAGGAGGTTCCTCCTGCACGGTGTCCACCCTTGGCCTTTTCTGGGCAGAGCTTCTCTCACCGACTTCAGCCTCTACGGTCTTAGTTAGACCGACTTGCCTCATTGCCTCCTCGACTACAGGAGTTTGGATTTGGGAGCTCTGTCCCTCATCGGCGTTGGCCTTCAGCCTCCAGTAGCCTCCTCGGTGGAGGCATCAACGCCACCCACCGGTTTAAGGGGCAAGGCCCCATCTTCCTTGGTATGTAGAATGGCCTGCCTCTCCACAACACCAGACTGCCTCTTGTTCTTGGCCGAGGATCGAGAAGTCCTCCTCTTTAACTTCATCAGAGCCTGGGGATCAAGGATTTCCTCCATCTCTTGTTTTACTCTTCCATTAAATCTGCAAATGACGAGAGAAGGCAGTAAGTAAAACATAGATAAACGGAATAAACACAAAATCATTGCGAGTATGAAGACGAGAAGGATGAAATTTTACAGCCGACTACATCATCCTCGGCTAGGCACTTGTCATTGTGCAACTTGCAAACGTCACACTTATTTTTCAGAAAATGAAAATGTTTTTCGAAAACTGATATAAACATGTTTTCTCCTAATTGGTAAGGAAAATATTTTCCAAATAATATTTTCACGTGTTTAATAAATTAAAGGAAAATATTTTTCAATAAAAACACAATTTGAGATAAGTTGAAAGAGATATGGTGGGGTAGAGTGAGAGAGGTGGGGTGGTAGGAGGTGGGGATTAGAAAGGGTGAGGTGGGTGGGTGTGGAGTAGGGTATGGTAGGGTAGGGGTAGGGTAGGGTGATGGAGAAAATGTTTAAAATGATAATAGGCTAGGGTATGGGGTAGGGTGGGTAGCCGAGAGTGTAGGGGGTACCTGATAGTAAGGGAGTGGGGTTTGTGGGGAAGTTGTTAAAAAATAAATTAATTTAATTATGAGTAAAAAAAAAAAGTTTAACTGTGGGAGGGGGGGGGTTGGTGGGGGTGGGGGTGTCGAGGGTTGCTAAAAAATAATTTCAATATAAATAATAAAAAATCTTGATAATGGGGGAGTTGTTAAATTATATTTTTAAAGTAATAAAAATATATTTTTGACCTTGAGGTGGTGGTGGGAGTGTGGAATTGTTATAAATAAATTTAAAATGATTTTTTTACCCGATGGGGGGAGGGGGTTGGGTGGGTGGGTGGGTGGTGGTGGTGAGGGGGGGATTGTTAAATATAATTTAAATATAAATATGTTTTTTATGATGGGATGTGGTAGAGGGTGATTGATTTGGGGTGGATAACGTGTGGGGTGAATGAAAAGTTAGGTGTGTTTGTTTGAATAGTGGGGAAAACATTTTCTTTATTTTCGGTGCTTACCAAACATCAAAAAATGGGGAAAATATTTTCCAAAAATATTGCCCCCAAAGTTTGACAAAAAAAAAAAAAAAGATTTGAATTAGTATTTTAACAATCTCAACAAAGCCTATTGAATAACCCCAAAGTTGTAAATGTACACCATAAATATTTTGAACGATTACAAGATAAAAAAAAAAAAAAAAAACATGATGAATAAACTAAAGTAGAAAACAAATACTAAAACACTGAAAATTTGAAACACTAAAACAAGTGTTCAGTTAATTTTCAACACACTTTAAATTAAGTGTTCAGTTAATTATCATTAATATGCACAAGACAGTAAATTAGAACTAGAATAATTCCTAACAAAAGTTCATCATAGATCAAAAAATAAATCAAGATAATCATTCAACAATAGAAACTCTCAAAATGCTCAGTTAATTTTCAACACTCTTTAAATTAAGTTTCACAACTTTTCAACACTTTCTAATAAATGCCGGCAATTTTGCCACTTTTAGATTAAATGTAGCCAATTTCTGACACTTTTGGCACTTTTGTAAATGCCTTTAATTTCGACAATCTCTATATATATAAAATATATATAAAGAGAGGATTGTCAAAATCCCGCTCAAATCAGGGGCATTTTAGTAATTTCACGCGATGGCAAAATTGAAGTTTTAGTAACCTTGGATGACGTGGCTGGCGCCGATTGGATCTGAGTCTGGCGCGTGTCGTACACGCGCCGACAAGGCGCGTGTACGCGTCTGTTTTTCTGTTTTTCTTTTTTCCTTTTTTTTAAAGAGCCACGTGTCGAACTGTGATTGGCGGATTTAATTCCAGATTTTCATTTTCCCTCCCCTTTTTTCGACCTCAATTATTTTATAAAAAAAAAATTAAAAAAAAAATTTACACCAAAATTCATAATTTTTTTTCCTCTTTAATTAGAGACTAATTTCATTTAATTTGGACACAAAAAAAATACTCTTTTTTAAATATAAATTTCTTAATTATCCTTTCTTTATATTTCTTTTTAATTTTTAAATATCTTATTTGTGAAAATTAATTAAATGTGAATTATATTTTTTTATTATAAATGATTATAATAATAATCATAATTTTACTAATATGAATATTAGTACTGCTTCATTTGCCTCAAAAATTAATGTTTTTAATTTTAGTTCTTTCGTTTCAAAATTTGACATTAATTTTTTTAACGTACTAAGTAATATTTTATAAAATATTCCTTGGGACGAATATAGTCATTTATTTTTTACCCGAAGTAGTATTATTTTGTAAAAATTAATGTTTATAATGTTCGTGTCAGAAAATAAAGATTAATTTTTGAGACAAGTAAATCATTGAGGCAAAGGAAGCAATTTTTTTTTGGATAAAGAAAGTAGTATTAATTATGGGATGAAAGTAATATTCATTTTTGAATTGAAGGAATTTTGTTTTGTAAAAAAGTAGAATTTTTTTATATGTCCAAAAAAAATGATCATTGCTTCTTTCGTCTTAATGAACATTTTAAAAAATAATACTACTTTATTCGTCTAAAAAATTAATGTACTATTTTGAGACGAAGACACTAACATTACAAACATTAATTGCAGAGGCAAATTAAGTAGTATTATTTTTTAAAATATTTGCTCATTTTTTAATTGAATTAATTTTTTTGGCCAATATAACAATGTATTTGGAAATGTATAATGAAAAACTTTTACACCAAAAAGCATAAATTTTTTTTATCTATACATATAGACTATTTTTATTTGATTTGGACACAGAAAAAAAAACCCCTCTTTTTTAAATATAAATTTCTTATCTTAATTATACTTTGTTAATTTTCCTTTTTAATTTTTCAATATATTTTTAGAGAAAATTATTTAAGTGTGAAATAATTTTTTTAATGTTTATAATGTTCGTGTCTTCGTTTCAGAAAATAATTAATTTTTGAGATAAGTAATTCATTTTGGCAAATGAAGCAATTTTTTTTTTGGATATAGAAAGTAGTATTAATTATGGGATAAAAGTAATATTCATTTTTGAATTGAAGGAATTTTTTTTTGTAAAAAAGTAGAATTTTTTTATATGTCCAAAAAAAATGAACATTGCTTCTTTCGTCTCAATGAACATTTAAAAAAAAAATACTACTTTATTCGTCTAAAAAATTAATGTACTGTTTTGAGACAAAGACACTAACATTAGAAACATTAATTGCAGAGACGAATGAAGTAGTATTATGTTTAAAAATATTTGCTCATTTTTGAATTGAATTATTTTTTTGGCCAATATAACAATGTATTTGGAAATGTATAATGAAAGACTTTTACACCAAAAATCATAAATTTTTTTTATCTATAAATATATACTATTTTTATTTTATTTTGACACAGAAAAAAACCCCTCTTTTTTAAATATAAATTTCTTATCTTAATTATACTTTGTTAATTTTCCTTTTAAATTTTTCAACATCTTTTTAGTGAAAATGATTTAAGTGTGAAATAATTTTTTAATTAAAAATGATAATAATAATTTTACTAATCATAAAAATGAAGATATAAAATAAATTAAAAGTGATAGTGTATAGGATGATGAGTTGGAAGGGTGTTGAATGTGGGTTATTGGGATGTGGTAATATGATTATTGGGTTTATTTTAGTTCGATACATCAAACAAATTATTTTTTTTTAAAAAAAAATCTTTGAAGCATAGTTAATAAAGTATTAATAAATTTGTCTACTTTTTTATTCGTCTCAAAAAATTTTGTACCTATAAAGACGAATACCGGGCTTGGAAATTATATTAGTTCGATATATCAAACAATTTATTTAGTTCGATTTTTCTAAATAAAAGTGGTGGTTTATATGATTTTGATTTTTCTTCTCAAAATTAAATAAGTTAAATTGAAAATAAATATCATTATTATGTTCATGATGAGATAATGTAAATAAATATGACATATTGTTTTCTAATTTTTATAATTCTATCGATACATCAAACAATTTATTTAATTTTTAAAAAAAAAAATTCTTTGAAGCATCGTAAATAAAGTATTAATAAATTTGTCGATTTTTCTATTCGTCTCAAAAAATTGTGTATTTATAAAGACGAATATCGGGCTTGAAAATTATTGTAGTTCGATACATCAAACAATTTATTTAGTTCGATTTTCTAAATAAAAGTGGTGGGGTATAGGATTTTGATTTTTCTTCTCAAAATTAAATAAGTTAAATTGAAAATAAATATCATTATTATGTTCATGCTGAGTTAATCTAAATAAATATGACATATTATTTTCTAATTTCTATAATTTTTTCTTCTTATTTTTCTTTCTTTCAATATATGTACTTATATAGTATTTTTTTCTTTTATATTTTATGTTGGGCTTGGAAATTATGCTAAATTTAGATAGGTACTCCTATTGATAATAGTCATACAATTACAATGGAGTACTAAATGGTTGCTTAACTTGCCATAACTATTTTTGCTTCGTTGGGTCCGTTCATATATATATATATATATATATATATATATATATATATATATATATATATATATATATATATATATATATATATATATATATAATATTTTATATTTTTAAAATGTTTATTTAAAAAGTTAGATTTCTTTTACAAAACTAATACACAATGATACTAATCAATTTGTTAAGAAATAATAATTTCAATTATTAATTTCGTAAAATAATTTGAAACTGTTTTTTTCCTATAAAAATATTTCTCTCATTTAGTCATTTTATTTTATTTTCGTCTTTTTAATCATCAATAACTCCTCATGCATCGCACTGATGTAACACTATAATTATTTTGGTGACCTTTAATCTGATATTTGTAATTACAATATAGTTTTTAAAGAATTATTTTACAATGTATACAAATATCTCTATTTCCTTTTGTATTTGTTTCGATTTTGATCAATTCTTCGTTAGTAACTGTCCGTGCATCGCACGGGAGTCACACTAGTTTTATAAATGACACTGATTTCCATTATTTATTTGCAGGCTACATGTCTTAAATTTGTGGTACTTTTTGCAAATATAAAAAATAAAATGTCATTTAATCCTGACACTTTTTATTAAAAGCTGCAAACATCTGAAACTTGTTGCAAAGTATCGCCACTTTCTGGCACTTTTTATATAGTTTTGCAAATTTCGTCAATTTTATGAAGTGTCTCTAGTTTCCAACATCTTTTATTATTAAGTGCATCTAATTTTTGATTTTTATATTGAGTGCCATTAATTTTTACTTTCTCCTCCGTCCAATAGAACATTACACGTTTACTATTGAGAACGGAAAATAAGAAATAATGTTATTAAAGTAGGTGTTGTGAGTGGGAGGAGAGAGAATGAGTGGAGAGAATAGTAAATTATAATGGTGTTGTGAGTATTAAAATAATGTAGGAGAGAGAATGAGTGGAGAGAATAGTGATTTAAGGTTTCCTTTTTAGAAAAGTGGGACTTTAAAGAGGAACGCCCAAAATAGCAAAAGGGGTAATGTTCTATGGGACGGAGGGAGTATTTTTTATAATGTGATGTCAATTTCGGCACTTTTTATGAATTTCCACTGATTTAGGCCACTTATATTAAGTGACCCTAATATTTGACTGTTTTATTTAGTGTACGAAAATCCAACATTTTTTATTGATTGTCGCTATAACAAGAGTTTTATTTTGGCATTTTTTTTTTCATTTTCAGAATTCATTATTTTCATGTGCATGACATTAATATGTGAAATATAGTTTATTTATCTGACTACGATTAGCGAAAATGCATTAATATAAGCTTATTGTTGAGTCAAAATTTTAGAAAAGATCTGTTTCTTTCAAACATTTAGAAATAAAATGTGTTTTAGAAGAGTCCATTTTGGGGGAAACTTGTTTCTCCATAAGTTATAAAAAGTCCACTTTGTAATTTTGAGTTTCGAGCGTAAAACATTGAGTTTCGAGCTTAAAACACTGAGTTTAGGCGTTAAAATACCTAGAAGTTAAAACATCGAGTTTAGGCGTTAAAACACCGAGTTAAGGTTAGCAACTAAAACATCGAGTTTATGTCTTAAAACATCGAGTTTTTGTCTTAAAACATCGAGTTTATGTCTTAAAACACTGAGTTTTTGCCTTGAATTTTTTAAAAACAAGACTTTTTATATGTTTGGGGGAAACAGAATTCCCCCAAAATTTTCTGGTTTTAGAAATGCGCGGTAACATCATTATTGTCGCCCAAAACGTGATTCCTAATAGTGGAATTCAGAAAATTAAAACACAAAATCATTAATATGCAGATATTCAAAAGATAAAGAGAATATGAAAATGATGAATAAACCAGAAAATCATTAGATTAGTAAGTAGATATTCAAAAAGAAAAGGAAACACGACAATGATGACTAATAAAGCACCTCATATATACCAGTATCCCCATTTTTCGATGTTTGATAAACAATGAAAAATGGGAAAAAAAAAATTCGAAAAATGTTTTACGTCATTTTCAACATAAAATGACTTACGGATTTTTTCTAAGTAAACTATTTTCCGAAAAATGGTAACACCCTCTCACACCTAACTTTTCATACACTCCCACGTTATCCACCACACTCACCACCACCACCCACTGCCCCCACCCCCACCCCAGTCATCACCACCACCCCACCCCTGCCCCACCTCGGGATAAAAAAATTTAATCATTTAAAATTTATTTTTAACAATTCCCCACCCTTCCCACCCCCCCCCCTCCCGTCGGGTAAAAAAAATTTAATCATTTAAAATTGAGTTTTAAAAACTCCCCATCCCACCCCACTCCACTCACCACCACCCCCTGCCCCCACCACCCGTCGGATAAAAAAAAATTTAATCATTTAAAATTTATTTTTAACAACTTTCCACCCCACTCCACTCACCACCACCACCCCTGTCCCCCCACCCCACTCAAATGATCTCAAATTTGGTTTTTATCAAAAATTTTTTCATTAAACACATGAAATTTTTTTTTGGAAAACATTTTCCGAAACCCAACAGCCAAAATATTTTTATCTCATTTTTCGAAAAACATTTTACATGAAATTCATTTTTCGAAAAATATTTTACAGGAAATCATTTTCCGCAAGTTATTTTACGGCAAACAAACGGAGCCTAACTTTGTAACCCCATGTTGTGCCTTAGCCGGTATGTACGTAACCCACTATCGTTTTATCAAGATTTTTTTTTCCGAAAACTCAAAGTAATTAATTCATTAGTCTTTATCAGACATGTTGGGTTTGATTTCATTTAAATTGAAAACAACTTATGGGATCGAATAAAGGACAAATCAGTAATTCCTTTGACTGACCGAAGGTGGCGACCGCGCACAGAAAAGAGAGAGATTGTGCGTAGTTTCTGTAAAAAGGGCATGATCGCGAACTCCCTTTGGGGCGATCCCCTTTATGAGCCTGATCAGCGGCAGTTTTGTAAAGGGTTAGAAAACTCTATAAGGTTAGGAATATTCGGTATAAATAAGCCATATTCACAAACATTTTTTTTTTAATTTGTAATTCCTATTATGATAGATATCAATAATTCTATGCGTTAAAAGGGTTTTCTTGTTTCTCTATTTCTCTAAATGTTGGGTTTGCCCGTTAATAATAATATTCTTGCCCTTTGTCCATTTACGTAGCCAAGTTGGTGAACAACGTATATCATTGTATTGTGTGATTGATTTATTTTCTATATTCTACATATATCTGTTATAACAAACTGATATCAGAGTCGATAAGGTTGATACAAGTATAGAGGTTTTCCGGTGCATAAAAAGATGAGATCAGGAATTGAATCACCGGTTGACAAGTTCAATGAGAAAAATAGTTTTTCTATTTGGCAGATCAAGATGAAGGCATTGTTTATAGACAATGGTTTATGGGCTTCGGGGGCTGATACAATTAGGAATCGTCAGAATTCAAAGGGCAAAGCGGTATTAGGTTCCATAGGTTGTAGATATTCCAACAGCAGAGGGTTCGGGAAAGGCAACTGAGAAGGAAGCATAAGATCTGATCCCGTCAGATGAGAGGGCCCACTCTAAAATCATCAAGTGTTTAGATGATGATGTTCTGCCAGATATTGTAGATAGTGATAATGGAGGTGCTTTTTTGCTTTCATTGGAAGACATGCATCTGACACGACCATTGACAAACAAGTTGTATATGATGCAGAAGTTGTATTCTTTCCGAACGATGGAAGGTACTCCCATTAGGTATCATATAGATCGGTCCACATCTTTATTTCTTGAATTGCGTAATATAGATGTTAAGATTGAAGATGAGGATGCTGCTCTTATGTTGTGTGTCTCCTTACCACCGTTATATGGGAGATTTGTGGATTCCATTATATATGGTAAGGATACGGTTAGTCTGGAAGAGGTTAAGAATAATATCAATACCAGAAATTTGCGCCGAAAGGTGAGCGATTTATCTACAGAATCTCAGTCAGCAGGGTTGGTTGTAGAAGGCAATAGGGGCCAAGGTAGGAGAAACAAGGGTTTTTCTAAAAGGGGTCCAAGACCTGGAGATGTCTGTAGTTAATGGAAGGAAAGGGGCATTGGAAACATGAATGTCTCAGGTTGAATAAGAGTGAGCAATTAGGTCAAATGCAGTTATGGCAGAAGACGATGAGGAGGACTATGCCCTAGTAATCGAAGAATACAAAGGTATGATAGATGGATTCGTGATTCTGGGGAATCTTATCACATGTGATCACGCAGAGAATAGTTTGCAACGTACTAAGAGACGGAAGGGGGTGATATTTATATTGCTAATGGTTTTGTGTGCAAGGTAGTTGGCATGGGTTCCATCAGGGTGCAAACTTTGGGTGGTAAGTTTTATACATTGAATAAGGTCAGACATGTTCCTAAAGTAAAGAAGAATCTGATATCGCTTAGTCGGCTAGACAAGATGAGATACAATTTCAAAGGTGAAGGTGGAGCAGTAAATGTCTGAAAGGGTTCAAATGTAATTCTGAAAGGGGTAAAACAAGGTTTCTTGTATGTACTCCAATAATCTAAGTTTTTGTGTTTGGGAGCATCATACAACAGAGGGTATAGTAGAGACACATATGAAGGAAGCATGTTGCATGGCTTCGTGTGGGGTGGTTGATAAATAGGTGGAGCAGCAAATTACTCAAGGTGGAGTTGAACTGGGCAAACCACTATTAGTAGGTCTACGCACACAATTGGGAAGGGAGGAATGAATCGAGGAAAAGGTATGTATTGTTGGGGATTCCACGAATATGGCCGCTTCATTTGTTTGGGTTGGCAAGATCCAATGTCGATTGAATTTGCCTAATTGCCAGTTGGGGCAATTTTGAGTGCCTACTGAAGTGGAACATTTGGGTGACTTGTAGACACGATGGTATGTTCGGCGCAGCACGGTTTGAATGTGTAGGGGGATACATTTGGGTGTAAGGTAGACACATTTTTTTACTTGTTGAACGTATATGATCAATTGTTGAAGCAAATATTTAGGTGTTCGACTTTACACATTTGGGTGTCTAAAAAGATACAGTTTTCGTTGTTCGGAGGACAAGTTTGATGTCTGGCATAACACATATGAGGCAGAGGGGAGTTCTAATTTGTGATCAGGTGGTTAGATGTCAAGGTGTAGATTTGTTGGATTTGATGCCATCTAACTTAGAAACAACATAGGGGATCAAACAAATGGCAAATCAGTAATTCCTGTGACTGATTGAAGGGCGTGACCGCGCCCGGCCAATGGGGCGATCGCGCGGAGTTACTGTCCAAAGGGCGGGATCGAGCACTCCCTTTGGGGCGATCGCGCGGTACCCCGGTATAGGCCTGATCAGTGGCAATTTTGTGTTGGGTTAGAAAACTCTGTAGGGTTTGGAATAGGCAGTATAAAAAAACCCTATTTCCTAACGGTTTTTAAGTTGTAATTTCTATTATGATAGAGATCAATAATTTTAGGTGTTTCAAGGGTTTTCTTGTCTCTTTGTTTATCTAGATCTAGGGTTTGCATATTTGTGAATTATTGTGTTCAAGAAGTTCGTATATTAGATTAGAAATTGTATTTGATTATTGTCAGTTGATAATAATATTCTTGTCCTCTGCCCGTAGATGTAGCATTGTGAACCACGTATATTGTTATGTTGTGTGATCGATTTATTTTTTGTGTTTTATATGGATCTATTATAACAAGGCAGGCATGTATATATAAACTGGATGTAAGTAATCATACGGTTGTGCTAGTTGATCTTTATCTCCGTTAATTTAGATCACACCATTTGTTTGGTCTAGTACTAACATTGCAAAAAAAAAAAAAGAAAAATACTAAAGATTTTGAAATCAATACATATAATTAAGTCGGTCCACATAAAGAAAAATAATGAAGATTTTGAAATCAATACATATAATTAAGTCGGTCCACATATGAGCACGGCGGAGCATTTTATTTATATTAATTACATTATAATTTTAATATTACAAAGATTACACCAAAGCATATGAAGTAAATCATACAATAACAACAACACGATCCCATGTTTTATCACATTATAAAACATAAACTGTAATTTAATCTCTATCAAGCTCAAATTATACATATTCACTCAACATTTAACAAAGAAAAAATGCTCACACAATAACATTTCTTCTATTAATCTTATTAACCAGAAGATTGATGCAATATCATCAATTGGCTTTGCATTCTTTCGAAACCATAGCTACATAACCTCCAGTTTCTTTCTTCACAATTGAAATAGGCTTGTACGTACCAAGTAATTTATCCCACCATACAAAATAATTAGACGAAAAGTTATACTTAAGGCCATTAAGCTGGTGATGAGCATCGTGAAAGATTGTGTTGTTCTCAAATAAGATGTGGAACGGATGCCATGGAAGATAGTATCCAGAATGGTCATCTATGGCCTTCATGGTAGCAAAGCAGGAGAAGAAAAGACTGGTTGTAGAAGACATGCCTGAGATGAGAACTGCCGCAACAGTGCCAATCATGTCAATGAGCCCCTCTAATGGGTGAACGTACGCAGTTCCAAATGCATACGGCACAATAAGCTTGTGATGTGGGCCGTGGACATATCGGTACAAGAACTTGTTGTAGTGAAGAATTCTATGGATGAAATATTGCCAGGTATCTTGCATAAACATCATAACAAGGATTTGTCTTGCTAGAGTAAGTAGTGATGTTTCATCAGTGGGAGGAGCTTCATCACTTCCAATAATCTGTGATAAATAGAAAAGAAAGTTTAGAAAGATGACTTTTAATTAACATATCTTTTGTCACATATGTAAATAAAATACTTAATGATTTCACATATCACATCTGATTAATGGCAAGTGTAAAATAAAAATTGACTCATTTGAGATTATTTTTGTTTTCACAAGCATAAGGGAAACAGATAGCAAAACTTAATGTGATTATTTTTTTGGGACAAATAAAAAAAGAAAAGTAGGACTATTTGTTTGGGACGGATGGGGTATATTGATTATAAGTTTACATTTCTGACAATCCTTAATTTCCTATATCCAGATATATTGTCTGAAAAAGTCCTAAACACACACACACTCACACACACACACACATACACATTGGGGGTTCTCAAACATTCAAAAGAGATTTGCCTGTCAAAAATCCAATTTAATCCAAGCAGGAGGAGGAACAAACCAGCCCACTGCTAAAAGATCATAATCAAAAGGTGCATGCAAATCTGCAGTGTTTCTTTTATCCAAGCAATATTTATGTTGGCACATATATATTTTGAAACAAATTAGTTATATCACATTTATATATTGATATAGCCCATAATTATTTTTTGAGAAGAATTGTACATTTATATTTTGAAACAAGTGACTCGTGTACAAAATCTTGAAACCATTCCGATACACCTCAAATGAAACAAAAAAGAAAATCAAACATATTTTAGTTCACAATCACCATAGTAGAAATCGAAAGAAACTTACAGCGAAAAGGATGGAGTTCATAGCGAACTGAACACCTTGGAACATAAGTATTCCTTTGATAACAGTTCCCTTGGACACCAAATTCAATTTGTCTGCATCTTTCTCCGGATGCAGCCTATACTTTTCTAGAGGTCCGGCCAGCATCATATAAATTGCTGCATATCCCCAATACACAGCACTAGGCACCAACATCAGCAACAAATCCGTAATTACACTACCTGCCATACTCTCAATATTAGTATAGCAACTATCAAAGAATAAGAGGGTGGATTTCCTCTTGTCTGTTGGATTTTGTTGGCGGAACTCCAACGACTTTTATAGCAATATTGGTGGTCATCCAATGTGAACATATTTATTTTTCCCAAAAAGATAAAGAGAATAGGTGACCCTAAATGAATAATATAAGTCTAGGAACTTCATTCTGGATGTACAAATACGTCCTACTAGAAAGATTTCATATATCTGAAAAGGCGCACAAATTATTCGGCTTTCTGAAAAATCTCAAAGTAACTATTACCTAATTAGTAAAAAAATATTTTGCTATGATTTTTTTATTCAATTTGATAGTTAATTTATCACGTTTAAGCATCCTCAGGAAATTTAGAAATTGTTGTCGACGGTGAAATATAATTTTCAGAATTTCACAAGGATGGATAATTACCGATAATTACCATTTTGGAATAATTATGAACATATGCATATATAGCATACTATGCCCTCTATTACACCAAAATTACACCAAAGGTAATCTACCAGCCATTACAACATAATAATGAAATGTACTTTTTGATCAGGTTAAAAATAATGCAACGGGTTTGTATTATTTGGTAACAAAATTTAAAACAATATTGCATTAAATTCTAATTAGGGAAAAATATCAGAAACTCTCTATAGAAACATTCATATCCAAAAAACCCAACAAATAATTCTCTTATCACAAAAAATCCTAAAATTATGTATTCAATACTGAAATGCCCAAAATTTAACGATTCAACTTTATCTTTAAGTTTGAAGCTTTTATGTAGATGAAATTTGTTTTTTTTTTTTTTAAGTTACGACATGTTACGAATGTAATTTGACATATATTGATAAATAATTATAATTAATAATAATACAAAATATTATTTTTATTATAAGATAAAAAATAATAAAAAGATAAATTTAATATACCATGTCTAATTATTTTTAGAAAATCATGCTTATATAATGTAATTATTAAATTTCGTAATAAAATTATTAGATAATAGATATAAATATGATTAAAAAAATCTAAAAATTATCAATATCATTATTATTTTTTAGAATTACTATTGAAATTATTACTTTGTTAGTCCTACAATTTTATTAATATTAAAAGTATTGTTTTTTAATATTTATTCTATAATTGCTTACTCCACTAACTTTTCCTTTAATTTGCGTGCATAAAATAACTATTAACTTTACAGCGGGACGGAGGGAGTATGTAGATATTCAAAAGATAGAGAGAATATGAAAATGATGAATAAACTAGAAAATCATTAGTAAATACTCCCTCCTGTTGGGATGTGGAGTCAAAATCATGGTTAAAGGATTTGAACCGCGGTCGGAGGAGTTGGTGAGATGGGGCTCAAATTCGTCGGAGCAGTTTCTGGCCAAGAGGGCGGCCGCGCTAGGGACCAGAGCGGCCGCGCTGAAGTGTCAAACAAGGGCGTTGGATTTTCTGGACATTAGCGCGGACGCGCTCCTAGTAAGGGCGACCGCGCTGGTCACGATTCTGCAGCAATTTGGTTTCCTATTTCGGCAAGATCTCCTCCTACATTGGTGATTCCTTTTGGTAGTAATATTTGGTAGGACTTGTGAGGAAAGAAGATTACTTTCTTGAGTAGGAATTCTTTTATTACTAGGTCTTTGATTTCTTGTTCCCTATAAATACATGTGATAGCCTAGAGACAAATTGTAACATCGGAAAATATTAGAGAGAATATTTTGGCTTGGTAGCGCCCCCGGATGTAGTTGTTGTTGCAACGAACCGGGTTAACAATTCTTGTGTGTTCCTTTGTGTGTGATTTACTTTTCGTGTGTGTTGTTCTTGTTATTACTCCTAGCTTGGATCCGTTCCGCTGCGGTAATTCACAACAACTGGTATCAGAGCCTTTGATTTTGTCGAATCATTGGTTGGCTGGTCTTTTTGCTATAGATTTCTTGGGAGCTTTGGAGGATGGTAATAAGGTGTTGATCGAAAAGTTTGATGGGACGGATTTCAATTTTTGGAAGACACAAATCGAGGATGTTCTGTGGAACAAGGATTTGTATCTACCATTAAAAGAAAAGCCGGATGACATAGAGGAAGCAAAATTTGAAATCTTGGATCGAAAAGCGTTAGGGCTTGTTAGGCAAACGTTGACCAAGGAAGTGGCGAAGAATGTTTTGGAGGCGAAGACTACCATGGAGATGTTACAGATGTTGGCGAGCATGTACGAGGCACCATCGGCGGCGAATAAAGCTCATCTAATGAGGAAGGCTGTTGAACGTAAGGATGGTGGAGGGCATGTCGGCATAAGCATATAAGTGAATTCAAATCTACCGCGACCCAACCGTCTTGTCTTAGTGGCATTACTCTTGATGATGAGGTACTAGCATTGATTTTACTTTCTTCTTTGCCGGAAAGTTGGGATACGACTGCGATAGCAGTTAACGTTTCAACAGGAAAAGTGAAGCTGAAGTTTTCGAATGTCGTTGATGTGATTCTTGGCGAAGAAATTCGTAGGAAGAGCAAGGGTGGGACATCGGGGCTAGCACTAAATGTCGGTGAAAAGAGTAAGGGTGGCAAGAAGGTGATTACTTGCTACGATTGTGGGGAGAAGGGGCACTTTAGGAGAAGTTGTCCGGCGGTCGGGCGAGCGAAGGAATTGAATGTTGCTGAAGAGATGGCGGACGTATTAATCTTGGGTGGGAGCAGTTCAACTGATTCGTGGGTTTTGGATTCGGGCTCGACGTTTCATTCATGCACCAGTGTAGAAAGAATGGAGCAGTACGTTCCGGGTGATTTTGGGGTTGTTCGCTTGGGAAACGATCATCCTGTCAAGGTCATTGGAAAGGGGGTTGTTCGGGTCAAAGCAACGGATGGGACTGTTTTGCGGCTACGTGATGTGCGACATATTCCAGAATTGAAGAGGAACTTGATTTCCATAAGGCAACTTGATAAGGAGGGTTGTGTGGTGACCTTCGGTTGTGGGACATGGAAGGTAAACCGCGGAGCTAGCTTGGTGGCTCGTGGCGGCGTGGAAAATATGTTGTATACCACATGCAACATGAGTCGTTGGGGGAAACGAAGGCGCATCCCAATGATGAATGGTGGTGGCCGAGATCGCCATGGTGGGAGAAATTTCACTAAACGGTATGTTGATAGAAAATTGGGTAATGAAGTCGGCCGACGTGGAGCCAATTTGGTCAACATGGGAGCGGGATCTAGAACGGTGATGCGATGGGTTGCAAAGAACACACAAAGGTTCCAAGCTTGTGATTGTGTGGGGCACGTGGATTCGCGCTGTTCGGGATCGATAGTTCGCAAGTGAGCGGGGATGTGCAGGGAGGAACATTCGGAATGAAGACTCGGAGCATGGTAGAACCGACAGTTATGTTGAAGCGTAGCTCAGCTTCAACTCACTTGGATAACTAGACAAGAGGTCGGGCGCTACCAACGCAATAAACCGGCCACCCGAAATTTGTTTCAAGAAGAGGTATCATGGATGGGTTGTCTCCAGGTGGGAGATTGTTGGGATGTGGAGTCAAAACCATGGTTAAAGGATTTGAACCGCGGTCGGAGGAGTTGGTGAGATGGGGCTCAAAGTCGTCGGAGCAGTTTCGCCGAAGGCGGCGCGCTAGGGGCGAGCGGCCGCCGGAGTGTTAAACAAGGGCGTTGGATTTTCTGGACATTAGCGCGGACGCGCTCCTAGTAAGGGCGACCGCGCTGGTCACGATTCTGCAGCAATTTGGTTTCCTATTTCGACAAGATCTCCTCCTACATTGGTGATTCCTTTTGGTAGTAATATTTGGTAGGACTTGTGAGGAAAGAAGATTACTTTCTTGAGTAGGAATCCTTTTATTACTAGGTCTTTGATTTCTTGTTCCCTATAAATACATGTGATAGCCTAGAGACAAATTGTAACATCGGAAAATATTAGAGAGAATATTTTGGCTTGGTAGCGCCCCCGGACGTAGTTGTTGTTGCAACGAACCGGGTTAACAATTCTTGTGTGTTCCTTTGTCTGTGATTTACTTTTCGTGTGTGTTGTTCTTATTATTACTCCTAGCTTGGATCCGTTCCGCTGCGGTAATTCACAACACCTCCTTCCCACGTGAATGCAAACTTATTTCTAGTTTGGTCCGTCCCACGTAAATGCAAACTTTTTAAAATGGCAAAGAATATTCACTATTTCACCCACTCATTCTCTCTACTGCTTCACTTTTACACTCACAACATTCTCTCTCCTCACTATTCCTCCCACTCATTCTCTCATCTATTTAATTTTGCATACTCACAACATTTAACTTTTTTTTTTTTTTACATCACTTTTTCTTAATTCCCATACCCAAAAAATTAGTTTTCAATCAAGTGGGACGGAGGGAGTATTCAAAAAGAAAAAGAAACACGACAATGATGACAAATAAAGCACCTTAGATATCATAGTATCAAGAAATAATAAAATGAGCATTTTCTCTTTGTAGTCTCTCATGAGGTGGTCCAGCGCTCAAAAAAAAAAAAAAAAAAAAAAAAAAAAAAAAGAGAGAGAGCCTAATGCTACGTTTATTTGCTAGAATATATTTTTCGTAAAACGTTTTCTGCATTTTTTGATGCTTGGTAAATATCAAAAAATTGAGAAAATATTTTTCGAAAAATATTTTCACCTACTTTAGGCGGAATTGGATTAGTCAGCCGGAGATAAAGAGGCAATCCGCATGGAGATATGAGAACGCAGGAAAATGCCAAACATGATGACATGGCACCACCAGATTTAATTTCACCTACTTTAAAATATTATAAGTATAGAAGACCATATTTTCTATGCCTTAGCATAAAACCCTTGAATTCACACAACATCAGGTTTATTAGACGTTATTTTCTATTAATTATTGATCTTTTAAGTTTACATCATTCAAAATTACCCTTATATATGTGAGTTACTTACACTATATAACTAACAGAAGAAGTAATGAATCTAGTCAGTAACTTTAACTATCTTAAATAGCTATTAATAAAAATATCTAATTTAGACTCCTATTATTTTAACTTTTTAAAACTCTCTATAAGTACAGTAAATATATCTGTTAATAAACTTCTACTCCTATTGTTTTTTGACTTCTTAACATTCTATACAAGTAGAGTAAAGATATCTATTAATAAACTTATTAGTTATCAGTAAAGATATTAAATTTAGAGACGTAAAGTATTGTACTATTCAACATTACCTAGTGTCACTACGACACATATCCCTAATATGATCACCTAGTAGGCGGAATTGGATTAGACAGCCGGAGACAAAGAGGCAATCCACATGGAAGATGAGAACCCATGAAAATGTCAAACATGATGAGGTGGCACCACCAAATTTAGTTTTGCCTACTTTAAAATACAATAAGTATAGATTTTCAGGCTACATATGTCTTAAATTTGTGGTACTTTTGGCAAAAAAACAAAAAAAATGTCCTTTAATTCTGACACTTTTTATTAAAAGTCGCAAACTTCTGAAACTTGTTACAAAGTATTGCGATTTTCTGGCACTTTTTATACTACTCCGTCCCAATAAGAGCTGCCCATTTTTTGGGCAGCACGCAAATTAAGGAATTGGGGGAAAGTAAAAATGATGTGAGTGTAATTTGAAAATAGGAAAGAGAATGAGTGGAGAGAATAGTAAATTATAATGGTGTTGTGAGTATTAAAATAATGAAGGAGAGAGAATGAGTGGAGGGAATAGTGAAGATTCCTTTGCCAAAAAAGGAAAGTGGAAGCTATTAACGAGACACCCAAAATGGCAAAATGGGAAGCTACTATTGAGACGGAGGGAGTATAGTTTTGCAAATTTTCGGCAATTTTATTAAGTGTCTCTAGTTTCCAACATCTTTTATTAAGTGCATCTAATTTTCTATTTTTATATTGAGTGCCATTAATTTTTATTTTTTATAATGTGATGTCAATTTCGGCACTTTTTATGAATTTCCACTGATTTCAGGCACTTATATTAGGAGACACTAATATTTGACTGTTTTATTTCGAGTAAGGAAATCCGACATTTTTTATTGATTGTCGCTATATCAAGAGTTTTATTTTTACATTTGTTTCATTTTAAAAATTCATTATTTTCATTGTCGCCCAAAACGTGATTCCTAATATAATAGTGGAATTCAGAAAATTAGAACACAAAATCATTAATACTCCCTCCGTCCTGTTACAACCTGCACACTCTTCTCATTAGGCGTTCCATTATAAATCGCACACTTTCTAAAATGGCAAATAATCTTTAATATTTCACCCACTAATTCTCTCTCCTACTTCACTTTTATATTCACAACACTAATCAAATCACTATTTTCTACCCCACTTTCTCCCTCCAACCTCACTTTTCATACTCACAACACTTACTTTACTATTTTTTTTTTTAATTTGCGTGTAAACAGTAACTGTGAACTTTGTAACGAAACGGAGAGAGTAGATATTCAAAAGATAGAGAGAAAATGAAAATGATGAATAAACCAGAAAATCATTAGTAAGTAGATATTCAAAAAGAAAAAGAAACACGACAATGATGACAAATAAAGCTCCTCAGATATCCTAGTCCAGAAATAATAAAATGAGCATTTTCTATTTGTATTCTAGCATGAGCTGAGCTGGTCGAGATCTCCAAAAATAAAAAAATAAAGAGAGCAGCCTATCCAATCCCCCTACCACTGTCAATTTTTTTTTCTCATATTAATTTTTTTATATACTCTCCCGCCGCCCTTCAACCCGCCCACCCCTTCCCCTGTCAATTTTTTTTCGCTCATATTATTTTTTATCAATTATTTTTATCAAATCTCATGCCGCCACTCCAACCCCACCTACCCCCATCATTTTTTTGCTCATATTAATATTTTTTTTATCAACTCTCTTGTTGCCCCTCCAAACCCCCCCCCTCCACCCCCGATCAAAAAAAATTACTCATATTAAAATATTTTCTGACAAACATTTTTCGTCTTGTTGCCCCTCCAAACCCTCCCCCAACCCCCAATCAAAAAAAAATTACTCATATTAAAATATTTTCTAGCAAACATTTTCCGTAGATATACGAAACAATCGAATGTCATATTCCGAAAAATATATTCATATTTCAGAAAATTAAAAGACAAAATCATTAATATATAGATATTCAAAAGATAAAGAGAATATGAAAATGATGAATAAACCAGAAATTCATTAGTAGATTTCCAAAAAGGAAAAGAAACACGACAATGATGACTAATAAAGCACCTCAGGTATACTAGGATCCAAAAATAATAAAATGAGCATTTTCTATTTGTAGTCTCGCATGAGTTGGTTCAGCGCTTAAAAAATAAAATAAAATAACTAAATAAATAAAAATAAAGAGAGCCTAAGTTTGTGACCCCATGACCTTGCTGTGCTTTAGCCGGTGTGTACGTAACCCATCATCGTTTTATCAAGATTCTTTTTCCCGAAAACTCAATGTAATAAATGCATTAATCTTTATCGGGCGTGTTGAGTTTAATGTCATTTAACTTGTAAACAAATTAGGGTATTGAACAAATGGCAAAAAGGAATTCCTATGACTGAACGAAGGTGGTGAACGCGTCCAGCAAAGGAAGCGATCACGCGGGGTTACTGTGCAAAGGGCGCGATCACGCACTCCTTTTGGGGCGATCGCGCGGTACCCCGTTATTCGCCTGATCAGCGGCTGTTTTGTGCAAAGTTAGAAAACTCTGTAGGGCTAGAACAGTATAAATAAGCCATATTACCAAACAGTTTTTTAATTTGTAATTCCTATTGTGATATAGATAAATAATTCTAAATGTTTCGGGTTTTTTTCTTATTTTTCTGTTTCTCTATGTTTAGGGTTTGCACGGTTGTGAATTGTTCTGATCAAGAAGTTCGTGAATTAGATTAAAGATTGTATTTGGTGATTGCCCGTTGATAATAATAATTTTTCCCTCTATTTATATTATTTACATTATAATTTTAATATTACAAAGATTACACCAAAGCATATGAAGTAAATCATACAACAACAACAACACGATCCCATGTTTTATCACATGAAAAAACATAAACTGTAATTTAATCTCTCTCAAGCTCAAATTATACATAATCACTCAATATTTTACAAAGAAAAAATGGTCACACTGTTGTGAAAATCACGTTCTTGCGCAGCGGAATAACGGATCAAGCCTTGAGAATGAATAAATAAGATGCAACACACACGAAAAATAAATCACACACAAAGGAACACACAAGAATTGTTAACCCGGTTCGTTGCAACGACAACTACGTCCGGGGGCGCTACCAAGCCAAAATATTCTCACTATAATATTTTCAGATGTTTACAATCACAGCACCAATTTGTTTCTAGGCTACCACATGTATTTATAGGATACAAGAAATCAAATCCTAGTAATAAAAGGATTCCTAACTGAAGAAAGTATTCTTCTTCCTTAACAAGTCTTCCCAAATATTACTGTCACAAGGAATCCCAAATCCAAGAGGAAATCTGATCAAAATAGGAAACTGAATCAGTCCAGAATCGTACCAAGCGCGGCCGCCCTCCCTACAAGCGCGTCCGCGCTAATATCCAGAAACTCCAGCTCCTTGCTCGACACTCCAGCCGCGGCCGCTCGGCCTCAGCGCGGTCGCGCACATGGTCGAAACCCGCCTCCCCGCGAAATTCCTTCACGATTTGACTCCAAACCCAACAATCTCCCACCCGGAGACAAACCATCCATGATACCTCGTCTTGAAACAAACAAATCTCGGTTTTCGGTGGCCGGCTAATGCGTTGGTAGCGCCCAGGCCTCTTGTCTAGTTATCCAAGTGAATTGAAGGCGAGCAATGCTTCAACATAGCTGTCGGTTCTACCATGCTCGAGTCTTCATTCCGAATGATCCTCCTGCACATCCCCGCTCACTTGCGTGCTAACTATCGATCTGAACGGCGCGAATCCACGTGCCCCACACAATCACAAGCTTGGAACCTTTGTGTGTTCTTTGCAACCCATCGCATCACCGTTCTAGATCTCGCTCCCATGTTGACCAAATTGGCTCCGCGTCGGCCGACTTCATTACCCAATTTTCTATCAACATACCGTTTAGTGAAATTTCTCCCACCATGGCGATCTCGGCCACCACCATTCATCATTGGGATTCGCCTTCGTTTCCCAACGATTCATGTTGCATGTGGTATACAACATATTTTCCACCCCGCCACGAGCCACCAAGCTAGCTCCGCGGTTTATCTTCCATGTCCCACAACCGAAGGTCACCACACAACCCTCCTTATCAAGTTGCCTTATGGAAATCAAGTTCCTCTTCAAATCCGGAATATGTCGCACATCACGTAGCCGCAAAACAGTCCCATCCGTTGCTTTGACCCGAACTACCCCCTTTCCAATGACCTTGACTGGATTATTGTCTCCCAAACGAACAACCCCAAAATCACCCGGAATGTCTTGCTCCATCCTTTACTGCACTAGTGCACGAATGAAACGTCGAGCCGAATCCAAAACCCACGAATCCGTTGAACTGCTCCCACCCAAGATTAATGCATCCGCTAACTCTTCAGCAACATTCAATTCCTTCGCTCTGCCTGACCGCTTCGGACAACTTCTCCTAAAGTGCCCCTTCTCCCCACAATCGTAACAAGTAATCACCTTCTTGCCACTCTTACCCTTTTCACCGATATTCAGTGCTAGCCTGATGTCCACTGCCTTACTCTTTCTACGAATTTCTTCGCCAAGAATCACATCAACGACATCCATGAACTTCAACTTCACTTTTCTGTTGAAACGTTAGCGCTATCGCGGTCGTATCCCAACTTTCCGGTAAAGAAGAAAGTAAAATCAATGCTAGTACCTCATCATCAAGAGTATGACCACGGAAGACAGTTGGGTCGCAGTAGATTTGAATTCACTTATATGCTTTGTTGCCGACATGCCCTCCACCATCCGTATATTCAACAGCTTCCTCATCAGATGAGCCTTGTTCGCCGCCGATGGTGCCTCGTACATGCTCGCCAACATCTGCAACATCTCCATGGTAGTCTTCGCCTCCAAAACATTCTTCGCGACATCCTTGGTCAACGTTTGCCTAACAAGCCCTAACGCTTTCCGATCCAAGATTTCGAATTTTGCTTCCTCTATGTCATCCGGCTTTTCTTTTAATGGTAGATACAAATCCTTGTTCCACAAAACATCCTCGATCTGCGTCTTCCAAAAATTGAAATCCGTCCCATCAAACTTTTCGATCAACACCACCTTATTCCCATCCTCCAAAGCTCCCAAGAAATCCATAGCAAAAGACCAGCCAACCAATGATTCGACAAAACCAAAGGCTTTGATACCAGTTGTTGTGAAAATCACGTTCTTGCGCAGCGGAATAACGGATCAAGCCTTGAGAATGAATAAATAAGATGCAACACACACGAAAAATAAATCACACACAAAGGAACACACAAGAATTGTTAACCCGGTTCGTTGCAACGACAACTACGTCCGGGGGCGCTACCAAGCCAAAATATTCTCACTATAATATTTTCAGATGTTTACAATCACAGCACCAATTTGTTTCTAGGCTACCACATGTATTTATAGGATACAAGAAATCAAATCCTAGTAATAAAAGGATTCCTAACTGAAGAAAGTATTCTTCTTCCTTAACAAGTCTTCCCAAATATTGCTGTCACAAGGAATCCCAAATCCAAGAGGAAATCTGATCAAAATAGGAAACTGAATCAGTCCAGAATCGTACCAAGCGCGGCCGCCCTCCCTACAAGCGCGTCCGCGCTAATATCCAGAAACTCCAGCTCCTTGCTCGACACTCCAGCGCGGCCGCTCTGGCCCTCAGCGCGGTCGCGCACATGGTCAGAAACTGCTCCTGCGAAATTCCTTCACGATTTGACTCCAAACCCAACACACACAATAACATTTCTTCTATTAATCTTATTAACCAGTAGATTGATGCAATATCATCAATTGGCTTCACATTCTTTCGAAACCATAGCTTCATAACCTCCGGTTTCTTTCTTCACAATTTAAATAGGCTTGTACATACCAAGTAATTTATCCCACCATACAAAATACGTAGACGAAAATTTATACTCAAGGCCATTAAGCTGGTGATGAGCATCGTGAAAGATTGTGTTGTTCTCAAATAAGATGTGGAACGGATGCCATGGAAGATAGTATCCAAAATGGTCATCTATGACCTTCATGGAAGCAAAGCAGAAGAATAAATGAGTGGTTGTAGAAGACATTGTTATATGTAGTAGTATTCACATATAATAATTGGTCATCTCCCATATTGAGTTTGTAAAGCAACCTTTCATTCATGATATAAAGTCTCGTTTTTCATTTCTTATTTTCTTGTGTCTTCTTTATCCCACATGTGATTACTAATAAAACTTGTGGAGCTAAACTTGTTATATAATAGCTAAGTTTGAAGAGTTCTTATAAGCTTGCTTGAGCTTCCCTCTATTATGGGAAATGTCAAGTATGACTTAAAGTTTTGAGTATTATATTATATTATATATATATATATATATATATATATATATATATATATATATATATATATATATAATATACTCCCTCCGTCCCAATAAAAGCTTCACTAATTACCCAAAAAGACATCATGTTAGAAGCTTCACCTTTCCTTTTTTGGCAAAGAATTTTTACTATTTTCTCCACTCATTCTCTCTCCTAATTCACTATTACACTCACAACACTTTTCAAATTTACTATTCCCTCCACTAATTCTCTCTCCTATTTTCAAATTACACTCATAACATTTTTTTCCCACCCATTTTCTTAATATTTGTGCCCACCCAAAAGGGTGAAGCACTTATTGGGACGGAGGGAGTATATAAGAAACAAAGAAATTAATTAATTTAAATATTAATTATATCTTAATATAGAATAGGGTATTAAGCGGGAGGAAGTAAACCAGTTTAAATGTTTAGGGTTGTGACTCTTTGAATGGACATTCGCTAAAGAGTATGACTGTTCGGAGAGGCACACCCGGATCGACCGTGCAAGGCATAGAATAGAGCACGCCTGTGTAAGTATGGAGCGGCCGTGCCAATTTTGGTGACACGCCCGTGCAAAGCATGTAGTGCAGTGCAAAGTTGTTGACTCGACCGTGCAGCTGAGGCACCAGTTCGGATAAGTTGTGTCTTTTCAAGACCACAACACCAACTCTATAAATAGGGTTGGACTCCTTGGAACTGATATACAGATATAGAAATTACTGAGTTAAATTACTTCCTGAGTCTTTCTTCTTATCAATCCTATCTTTCGAGTCAAACAATCAAAAGATTTGATTATTGTTCCATAGTTATTCAAAAGAGTGTAACTTTGAATAAGAGTGCTTAGGTTTTGTATCCTGGAGGTGAAATTCGTTGAGACCATTACACCATAGTGGGATGAATTAAATACCTTAAAGATAACATCTTTTGGTGTGCCTAACCTACTGATTCCTTACCCACAATCGAGTCATATACAATAGGTTTAAGGTATTTAAATTTCGTATAGATGGAGTCAGTCTTGATGAAGGGACAATTATCCGAAGCAGATATGTTAGAGAGGCTAAATGGGATGAACTAAAAGCGTTGGAGCTTGAAGATGGAATACCTTCTCACCATTGCAAAGGTATTCTATGTGCTATGTGATCCTTGTCCAAAGAAAAATGAAAATGATAAAGCAACCGAGGCACAGAAAACCGAGGATGCTGAAAAAGTGAAGAAATGCAAATCGAATGACTTCATTTGCCGATTCACCATTCTGCAAGCATTGAACAACACGTTGTTCAACGTGTTCCAAATACACAAGACCGCCGCTGATGTTTGGTTTGCAATCAAACGAAGGTACGTCAATGAAGATGCTGGTAATAAATCTTTTTTGGTCAATAAATTTGTTGAATACAAGATGGTAGACTCGAGGCCTGTCATTGATTAAGTTAATGAACTCAATGACATAGCCATCGAATGTGCCGATGCGGGTGAACCCATTTCCGAGACATTCCAAATTTCAACCATCATTGGTAAACTTCCACCTTCTCTGAAAGATTACCAAAAGAAATTGAAGTATAAGAAGAAGGCCATCTCTTTAGATGAACTTCTTCAAGGCATCCAAATTGAGACTGAAAGTCTCAAACGTGATGGCTCAATTTCTGAGAAGATTGATGGTGTAAACTATGTGGAAACTAAAAATGTTGTCGGAACATCCAAGGGAAACCAAGGAAAATTCAAACGGAAAAACAACTTTAAAAATGATGGAAAGGGTAAAGCTAAGAAAAAAGCAGAAGAGTTCTTGTTATGTTTGTGGAAAAACAAACCATTTGGCTAAGAACTGCTATTACCGCAAAGGGCAACAGAGAGATGAACAAGCAACTGTAGTTGAGAGCAACTTCATTAGCATGCTTTCCGAAATCTGTCTAGTCAACAATGTCGACTCAGATTGGTGGATTGATTCAGGGGCTACATGTCATGTAACTCCAAATCGAAGCTTGTTCAAAACATATGAAGAAGTGAAAGAGCCGAAAGCTATTTATATGGGAAATGCTTCTACAAGCGAGGTCTTGGGCATAGGGACCATTATTCTCCCCCTCACTTCGGGAAAGACTCTTACTTTGAAAAATGTGTATCATATTCCCTCTATGAGGAAGATTCTTGTATCCGTCCCTAAATTGGACGAAAATGGCTTTAAGGTAACCTTTCGCGCCCAACAAGTGAATATCACTAAAAATGGGACGTTTGTTGGAAAGGGCTACATTAAAGACCAAATGTATTTATTGAGCATTGATAATAAAATTATCAGTTCTTCTTACTTTGTTGATTCTAATTTTAATGTTGAAAAGCATGATTTTTGGCATTCTAGATTAGGACATATTGGTATGAATGCAATGATTCGTATGATTAAATATGAGTATATTCCTAAATCTTCGACTATTTATTCTATGAATAATTGTGAATGTTGCGCTCAATCTAAATTGACTAAAACATCTTTTAAAAGTGTAGTAAGATCAACTAGGTTACTTGAGTTAATTCATACCGATATTTGTGACAACAAAGATATTTTGACAAGAGGTGGAAAACGTTATTTTATTACGTTCATTGATGATTTTTCTAAGTTTGCATATGTGTATTTACTTAGAACAAAAGATGAAGCTTTTGACAAGTTTAAAATTTTCAATGCCGAAGTTGAAAATCAAACCAATCTAAGGATAAAACGATTAAAATCGGATAAAGGTGGTGAATATTTCCCAAACGAGATGATTTCATTTTTTCAACAAAATGAAATTGTTAGAGAATCTTCAGCACCTAATACTCCACCACAAAATGGAGTAGCAGAGAGGAAAAATCGATCCTTAATGGAGATGGTTAGTTCCATGATTATAAATCAAAATTACCAATGAGCTATTGGGGAGAGGCACTATTAAGTTATGTTTACATTTGTAACAGAATTGTTAATAAATATATGAAAACTCCATACGAATTATTTAATGGGCGTAAGCTTAATATTTCACATTTAAAGGTATGGGGTTGTGTTGCATATGTTTTAGATGCAACTTTGAAAAGAAATAAACTTGGGAGCAAAGCTGTGAAATCTATATTTATTGGTTATTCTTCAATAAGCAAAGCATATAGATTTATGAGAATTAATGACAATCGTGTAATTGAAGCTACGCGTGCTATTTTTTATGAACATTTGAACATAAAAAGTGTAGACAAGGTAGATATAAACCATGAATTGTCAAAAGAACTTGAAGTAGAAAATGCATCAAGTTCACATGATAATGGTGATGCCATTGCTAATGATGAAAATTTGGACAACAATGAAAATGATGAAATAGTTAGTTAAGAAGAAGCAAAAGACAAAGAATTGAAAAGAACCTTGGTCCTGGCATGTTTACATATATGTTAGAAGAGGATCCTAAAACTTTTCAAGAAGCTATGTCTATGTCTGATTCAGACTTGTGGAAAAGAGCCATGGATGACGAAATCAAATCTATACTTGATAATGAAACATGGACTCTAGTCAATCCTCCTCCTAATACTAAACCTATTGGTTGCAAGTGGGTTTTGAAAAAGAAACTCAAAACTGATGGTACTATTGATAAGTACAAGGCAAGATTAGTAGCCAAAGGTTATAGTAAAAAAGAAAAAATTGACTATTTCAAAACATTTTCACCGGTCACTAAATTTACATCAATTAGAACTATGTTTGCTATAGCATCCGTCTATGGACTAGAGGTTCATCAAATGGATGTTAAAACAGCATTCTTAAATGGAGATTTAGATGAAGAGATTTACATACAACAACCCGAGGGTTATATCTCTTAAGGAGAAGAACATAAAGTATGTAAATTAAAGAAATCTCTATATGGACTTAAACAAGCACCAATTCAATGGTACAAGAAGTTTAAGCAAGAAATTTGAAAGTTTGGTTTTAAGAGTAGTAAAGTAGAAAGTTGTGTTTTTACTAAAGTTACTCTTAATTATAAAGTTGTTATAACTTTATATGTTGATGACTTGCTAATATTTGGTTCTGATATTAATTGTATTAATGAAACAAAGAACTATTTAAAGCAAGTGTTTGAAATGAAGGACTTAGGTCCAGTAGATGTCATTTTGGGGGTTAAGGTGATCGAAAAGGATAAAACTTACATATTAACTCAATCTCATTACATTGAGGAAATATTAAAGAAGTTTAATTATTTTGATTGCAAAATAAGTAAAAGTCCTATTGACCCTCGTATGAAGTTAGTTCCAAATAAAGGTGAGGCCGTAAATCAAGGAGAATATGCCAAGATAATTGGAAGCATAATGTATGTGGTTAATCATACAAGACCTGATCTTGCATGTGCAATTGGCATACTTAGTAGATTTACAAGTAATCCAAGTGAAGAACATTGGACGAAACTAAAAAGAATACTAAGGTACTTAAAATTCACAATAAACTATGGCTTACATTACAAGTGTAATTCACCTATACTTGAATTTTATAGTGATGCAAATCGGGCATCAGATGTAACCAACTCCAAATCAACGAGTGGTTGGTTATTTACCATTGGAGGAGCCATAGTTGCTTAGTCTTCAAAAAGACAAACATGTGTTGCTTTGTCTTCTATGGAATCTGAGTACATATCCATGTCAATGGCTAGTAAAGATTTAATATGGTTTAGAAGATTTCTAAGAACCATACAATTTATTGATTCTAAGAAAGGAGCCACAACTTTATATTGTGATAATCAAGCTGCCATATTCAATACAAAGAATGAGGGAATATCAAATTATAGCAAACACATTGCTATGAGATATAATCATATTAGAGATATGGTTAAGAAGGGAAAGATAGCACTTGAGTATCTTCCTACAAATCAGATGTTAGCTGATCCACTAACAAAATCTTTATCAGGGGATAAAATTACAAAGGTCATGAGAGATGTGGAATTGTTACCGGTCTAAACAATGTCTTAATTGAAACAAACTTTATCTTTAGGTACAAGTCATAGATTTGTCACCTTATATTTAAAGTTACAAAGAAATTCAATATCAGACATTGGTGAAATGGAAATTTGATACATTTCGAGTGCATAACTTAAAAATAGTGGGGGTGTCACTATTTGAAAGTTTCATATCTGACCTATGCACTTTCATTACCACAATAAGATTAGGATGGATTCAAAATCCTTAATAGACTTATAGCTTTCGTAGAATGCGTTGTGGACATTCTCGATAAGTCTACATATACAAGTAAAGAAGTGAGAGGCCGCTTCTTATGGATTACTCCGGTAAAATTCCTAGAGTACTTGTGAACACCGGAATTAAGCACAAGGCCCAAGTACAAGGCGCTGCCAAGATCAAAAGGAACATGAAATCATACATGACGAGGATATGTCTCCTTAAAGGTTTCACATTCAACCATAAAGTTTAAGGCTCGTCCACTTAATGGCTATTCGTTATGTAAAGAAGCTGAAATTGTTTAGTGTCTTTATATGTAAATAAGTGCGGGATTGTTATATGTAGTAGCATTCACATATAATAATTGGTCATCTCCCATATTGAGTTTGTAAAGCAATCTTTCATTCATGGTATAAAGTCTCGTTTTTCATTTCTTGTTTTCTTGTGTCTTCTTTATCCCACATGGGATTACTAATAAAACTTGTCGAGCTAAACTTGTTATATAATAGCTAAGTTTGAAGAGTTCCTATAAGCTTGCTTGAGCTTCCCTCTATTAATTAATTTTTGAGTATTATATTATTATATATATATATAAGAAAGAAAGAAATTAATTAATTTAAATATTAATTATATCTTAATACTGAATAGGGTATTAGGCGGGAGGAAGTAAACCAATTTAAATGTTTAGGCTTGTGACTTTTTGAATGGACATTCGCTAAAGAGTATGACTGTTCGGAGAGGGACACCCGGATCGGCCGTGCAAGGCATAGAGCACGCCCGTGCAAGTATGGAGCGGTCGTGCCAATTTTGGTGACACGCCCGTGCAAAGCATGGAGCGGCCGTGCAAAGCTGTTGACTCGGCCGTGCAGCTGAGGCACCAGTTCGGATAAGTTGTGTCTTTTCAAGACCACAACACCAACTCTATAAATAGGGCTGGACTCCTTAGAACTGATATACAGATATAGAAATTACTGAGTTAAATTACTTTCTGAGTCTTTCTTCTTATCAATCCTATCTTTCGAGTCAAATAATCAAAAACTTCGATTATTGTTCTATAGTTATTCAAAAGAGTGTAACTTTGAATAAGAGTGCGTAGATTTTATATCCTGAAGGTGAAATTCGTTGAGACCATTACACCATAGTGGGACAAATTAAATACCTTAAAGATAACATCTTTTGGTGTGTCTAACCTACTGATTCCTTCTTCACGGATTTTTAAAGAATTACACCGAGCTTCCTTGAGTGAGAAAATCCTTGAGTGTTTTTGTTCTTGTATCTTGAAAGATCATACATTGTATTCTCAAGATTGTTTCGTGTTTAGTAGTTCTAGCCTTAGAACTCTTTTGATCTTTTGTAATTTTTTTTTCAATGTAAGTTTTGTTACAACTTGTTCTCAACAAGGTTGTGTTTTATGAAAGGTTTTCAGCAAACATAGTCTTGCTGAAGTGTTTAATTCGTTGTTATTCCGCTGCATTTAAATTCTGCTATTTATTTTATTTTCTGGAAAATTCTGTTCTGTAAGTTGTGCGAACAACTGTACAGACGAGCCATCGCACAACTGGTTACAGTCCTAGCTACAAATCTTTCAATAAATAGTAATATTGGTGGTCATGCAATGTGAACATATTTATTTTTCACTAAAAGATAAAGAGAATAGGTGACCCTAAATGAATAATATAAGTCTAGGAACTTCATTCAGGAGTACAAATACGTCCTACTAGAAAGATTTCATATACTCCCTCCGTCCCACGTGAATGCAAACTTATTTCCATTTTGATCCGTCCCACGTGAATGCAAACTATCCAAAATAGAAACAAATTTATTATTTTATATTCACCCTATACCCCACCCACTCATTCTCTCTCTTCATTTTTCACCATACAATTTATTCAACCAACCTACTATTAACTTCATTCATTCTCTCTCTTCATTTCCTACCACACATTTTCATTATCTTAATAATATTTCTTAATTATTGTGCCCGAAAAAATGGTTCACAATGACGTGGGACGGAGGGAGTATCTGAAAAGGCGCACAAATTATTTTGCTTTCTGAAAAATCTCAAAGTAACTATTACCTAATTAGTAAAAAAATATTTTACTATGATTTTTTAATCACTTTGATAGTTAGTTTATCACGTTTAAGCATCCTCATGAAAATTAGAAATTGTTGTTGACGGTGAAATATAATTTTCAGAATTTTACAAGGATCGACAATTACCATTTTGGAATTATTATGAACATCTATACAATAAGTATTTTAAAGTAGGCCAAAATGAATAAGGTGTTGCCACATCACCCTAAATGGGTGAATCTTGAACTCTCATGCTTCTACCTCAAATGACCTTTGGTTTACTTATGATGATTCGGATTCGGCCTATTAGGTATTAATATTCACTGATTTTAATAGGTATGCAAATGGACACTATTTATAAGTAACATGCCATAGATGAAGTGAATAATTACATAAGCTAATGTAACTAATAATAGATAAACTGATTAAGTATATAGTGTGTTTAATAATATATTATCTCTAATAAAAATGATTGAATATATACATAAATATAACTTCTTTTAAGGTGACTATTCATAGTCTCTATTGATGTTAATGAATTAGGATGACTATACGTGGTATCTATTAAGGTCAATATTTAATATTACCTATTGAGGTACATGCACATTTAGTTTCCTGTTATTAGGTATATATGAATACATGCTAATAAGTATTTTATATTAGAGAATTACATAATAATAAGATACATTTAGTTTCCTGTTATTAGGTATATATGAATACATGTTAATAAGTATTTTATATTAGAGAATTACATAATAATAAGATGAAAGAAATAAGTAAATATATCTATTTGACATGAAGAAGTCTAATAGTTTTAATGTGTTAATAATAACAAGATAAAGGCTAATTAATTATATTAGAAATACTTTCATCTTATACCTATATATTACATGATTAGTATTATGAAAGGGAGTCTATACCTAATAAGCGATTGCAAAGGGAAAGCACAAAAGACACAATAGTTGAAAAGTCACTCATTTTCTCATTCAAGTATATATACAAGAAGAATTTGTCATTTACGGTTTGCTACTTTCAATCACTTTTCTCTAAGAGGTATTCATCAGAAAAAAGAAAGAGCGTCAAATCGCATTCAATATACTTCTACTTTAGAGCCACACATTCGGTAAACACTCCACAATTTTACTGTTTTTAATACTTTATTTTATTCATTTTTTATTTATTTTCTTATTTGGACAATTTACTCTTGGCATAAACTTTTCTTTTAACTACTTTTGCGAATGTTTTTCTTTTGATTAAAACTTATTTTTATATTTGTGTTTACTTTATATTTTTCTTATATTCTTGCACTTGATATTGATGTTATTTTTAGCTTTTATTCTCATTTGTGAATATTCACATTTGATGTGACTTTATTTGTTGCTTTTTCCTATTCTTTTTTATTTTGTGAATGTTTATTTCATTGTTTTTATTAACTTTAAATATTTATAATTCTTTTTACATTTTATTTTGCTTCTTTTTTAAAAAAATTTCTTTCAATAAATCCAATTTTTTCTTGATATTGCCTTTTTAGCCAATTTAAAGCTTGATTTAAATCAGACATGTATTTTGACTTCGTAAATTTATTTCTCTCTTTTGTTTTTCTTATGTTTAATATTTTCATATTGATTTTAGTTTTAATTATTTTTTCTTATGTAAAATTTCATAATTTTTATTATATCTATTTTTTATCCATTTTATTTATTTTTATGAATGTTTTTTTGTTTAAATTAAATTTTGAATCGTATTTCTATTTAGATTTCATATTGATATTAATTTTCTCTTGCCTTTACATTTTTTGTTTTTCTTATTTTTATTTTTATTTTTTTCATAATTCTCCTTTTTATTATTTTCCATTTAGATTTTATTTTATATTTATATTTATCCTTTTACCTTTTTATGTTTTTTTGCTTTAATATTGATTTTACTTTGAGATTATACGTGTTGATTCTCAAATTCGATTATAATACTTGAATGGAAATTTTATATTTTTTATTGTTTAATATTTGATTTTCTAATTTTTTTATCTTTTTATTTGATTATTTTTTTATATTGAATTTAGTTTTATTTTTAGTTATATTTATTAATGAATCTTACCAAATTTCTAAAATTATGGAAATCATTAGAAGAAGAGAAGTATATTAACTGTCATATAAAAAGACTATATTGTAAAATTTTAGTTTAATATTTTTTTACTTATGTTTTCCCATTAACTTTAATTATTCATATATTCATTTGATTTTCCTTATTCTTAAAAATGAAATATGGTGACAAATTTTATTATATATTGATTAATTTAATTGTCATATTTATTAAAACAAAAAATGGTATCAATTTTTGTTCATGCAATTTTTTTGTTTGATTCTTATATTCTTTTACTATAAATTTCTTAATTTAATTTTTTATTATCATTTTGTTGCAGAATAAGTTTTGAAACATTGTGGCATCCCATTTGGTCAAAGCATATTCAAAGTCTGCTGCTATGTGAAATGAAAAGCCAATTAACCAAAGAAAAATTAAAAGTATGCTCACCAACATACAAGTATGTAATGGAAAAGTCAAGTGACAAATCAAGAGGATACATGAGCAACTAAAGGATTTAGAGTTCAAACATTTCAACCGTTACTTGTAACGACCCTAAACCTAGGCACTATTTTATTATCATACTATATGCTTTTAAAATTAATGTTAACTTTATGTGTTTATTTTATGTCATTAAATTCTTATTTTAAGATGAGATGGTTGGAAAATAATTTTAAAACATTTGAATTTCAAGGGAAATAAAATAAAGCATCTTGGGAGAAGTATAATAATAGAAATGGATAAAAGAAATAAAATGTGGGTAGTTAGGCTTCTTTGTGTAGGGGAAAGAAGTAAAGTATTTAAATGAAAAGATGTAAAAGGCTTTAAATAAATTGGTATGGGGGGGCCATTCCTTCCCCCTTAATTCCCTCCCTTCTTTTCCTCCTTAGTCAACAAGCCCCATACTCCCTCCCCATACTTCCTCCATCCTCCACATTCTCTTTAATCATTTCTTCTTCATCCTCCTTCATTCCATCCATGGAAGCTCCCATCTAGAAATCCTCCTTCAAAATTAATTCCAAGTTAAATTCTACTCCATTTTCCAATCCAAATGTACTTTCGTGTTCAGGGTGAAGAGAGGAGCTCATCAAGCTAAGAAGATCCTTAATCCACCTCATAATTTCTAAGTAAGTTATTATGACTTCCTTCTAATAATTTTTCACTTTATGTGTTAATTAATCTCTTGTTGAAAGAAAATGATTTTTGGTATTTTGAATAATATTATTTGAGTTGGAATTGATCTTAAGTTGTAAAGTGGTGATCTAAGTTGAAAGAAGAATAGTATAGAGTAATTGGGGATATTAATGGTTTAAGTGTAAGTATTGATTGTGAATTTGGCCAAGTTACTAGAGTTAGGAAGTGAGTTATTATAACCTTTTCCTTCTTTAAATGTTCATGAACTACTAAATGTTGTTATTGTTGTTCTAATGGCTATTTGATGCTTTGGGGAAACTTTCTTGGATTTGAGGAATTGGTTAGTGTCATGGAAAATGTTGATGTTCATGAAAGTAGTAAAGAATAGAAATAAATGGGTTGGGTTGGATTATAATGGAAATCTTGAGAAATGGTAGGAAATTGGGTGGAAAATCAAGTAGTAATGATCTATGTTTAGGACATGATACTTTGGAGTTAAATGAGTTAAAATGAAGTTAACAAAGTTAGAAATTCCTTTTAGGTTCACAAATTAGAGGACACTTGGTTGGAAATTTGGTTTCTTGGAAATGTGAATTGTTGCTGCTGCTGATGTCCATTTCTGGCCGTGGCACGAGTCGTGCCCCTAGGCACGAGTCGTGCCCCTAGGCACGAGTCGTGCCCATGGCCAACTCGTGATAACGAATCGTGAAGGAATAGCCAAGTCGTTCTGAGTAACGTAAGTGTAATTGGCACGAGTCGTGCCCTCAGGCACGAGTCGTGCCATGAGGAGGTAACGAGTCGTGCCCTGGCCTGGTAACATTGAACTGTTTTTGGAGCTGTTTAAACCTATTCAACCTAGACCACAATTGAACCCTCTTTAACTTAGATTAAAGTAGAAAACTTGGGCTATACAATGATGTCTTATTTGGTCAAATGGAATTATGGAAGTAGTTTGAATATTGTCCGGAAAAGGGTTGTTAAGCTTGATTTGTATTTCACCAAAGTGGTTCAAACTTGAGAAGTAGATCTTGAACTTTTATTAAAGTTATCTGAGGTTGTTTAATGAGTATGTAGGAATGGTTTATGATACATAGTGGCCTTACTTGCTCCCATATCCTTGGTGATTAATCTGAATAGTGTAGAAACTATAAGTTACACTATTACGTTAGTTGAGAACGTATATGTATTACATCTTTGTACTGCATGTATTCCCATTGTGGATTATTTGGCACATTGATATATTGTATCCCAATTGTGGATTATCTGGCATGTTGATTATATTGTATCCCGGTGTGGATTATTTAGCATATTGATATATTGTATCCCAATTGTGGATTATCTGGCACGTTGATTATGTTGTATCCCGGTGTGGATTATGTGGTTATATTGTTGCCTTAAATGGAATTCATATTCATTGATGGTATTATGCTTAGTGTATTAAATGAATGTTGCACTACAGTATTGATTTGACATGAGTATATTTTACCATGTTGTTATATTATTATCCCCTTTGTAGATTTTATTTCAAGTATCTATTATGTGCTTGAACGTGTTGATATTCGGGGGTATAATGGAATTCAATCAATTATTGATTTGTTCTATAAGTGATTGAAGGTTCATTATACCTGTGACCTCTCCCCTCTGTGGCCACAGAGTGGGTGTGCTAGCGACTGTATTGAGCCAAAAGCCTTACAGACCGCTGCGATTTGGTGATTAGGGGGAATGCTTCTGTATTAAGCCAAAAGCTTTACAGATTGCGGTATTGTTGTTGGATACTCTGATTTAGTATCTGATTTTCTTATATGGATCTCTGGAGTATGAGTCCTATAAGCAGTGAATGTGCTGGAGGCAGTTCACCAAAGAGAGGAGTTTCACTCCCACGTTGTACGACTTATTGTTCAGAGGGGAAAGGTAAAATGAGGTAACGTAAGGTGTTTACCGCTTTCATAATGTGTTATGTGTTACCATGCTATGTGTTGCATATTGTTTTGCATCTTGCTGCATTCATAATAGCTTATTGAGATTTATTCTCACCCCTTCCTTTTTTGATTGTGCTGAGACAGGTGACCTGAACCAGTGAGGCCGGGGATACGATTATGGATTGTTGCTTTTGGGACTTGTCAGGATAGGTATATGAGTGGGTTGTCGGGAGTCATATTTAAGTATTACTCTTTTATAAGTTGCAAGGAAAACTCTTTTGTTAAATAATGTTAATTAGGGTTTTCAATGTAATTAATCAAGTATGGTTCTTAAAGTAATTGTTTAAATTCCTCCAAGTGGAGATATTATTATTTGATTTTGTTTATGGGAAAATTGAGAATTGGTTTCTTGTAAAGGCAAATAAAAGTTTTAAAAAAATCTAAGATGGGTTTTCTTAGTTTGAGCTTCTCAAGCTCGGGACACGCGTTAGGTCCGGGTTGGGGTGCTCACAGTTAGTATCAAAGCTTAGTTTAGAGGTCAAGGGTAGATGTCTAAACTAAGGGGGAGTGTGTGGTAATTGACGCCGAGTGTTTAATGCAGGAGTTCGTTCTAATGGCCGGAAGCAATGATGATCAGCGAAAGGTTCTAGGAAGTGAAGGATATATGGGTATAGGTGGAATTCAAAATGAAGAGATGATGAAATTATTCAGGATGTTTGTACAAAATATGGAGACTCGAGGGTCAGCTCTGAATCAATTTAAAGGATGTCAAAGTGATGAATTGGAAAGGTTTGTGAAGATGAATCCACCGAGCTTTAATGGAGATCCGGATCCGTTAAAGGCAGAAAAATGGTTAACGGAAATGAATAGGATTTTTGAGGTTATAGAAAGTCCCAACGAAGAGAAAGTTAGGTATGCCGTTTTCAAACTTGAAGGTCCAGCTGATCAGTGGTGGCAGATTTCGAAGGGAAATTGGGAGCGGGATCATACACCCCAGACTTGGGATAATTTCACTCAGCAGTTCGAGGATTATTTCATTTCAATGGTTACAAGGGACAAGAAGGAGATCGAATTCTTAGGACTAGAACAAGGGGACATGACGGTGAATCAGTATTCAGTCAGGTTTGAGGAATTAGCTAAGTGTTGCCATCATTTGGTACCGCATGAAGCGAGAAGAGTTCATAGGTTTGTAAAAGGTTTGAGGATTGAGTTTAGGAAGAAATTAGTGATTGATAGCTTCACCAATTATCAGACAGTCATGGATAGAGCATAAAAGGTCGAGAATGACATTGAGGAAAATAGTGGAAGATCCGGAAGTGGGATTAGAAATAATCCAAAGTATCTAGGACAAAGATCCAAAATCACTAGAGGACAGCCAAGGGCTTTAACTTCAGGAAGTGTGAGAGGGGAACTTGTGGTAGCTTCTTTGTCTAGGCCAATATCCAAACAGTATGGGATGATTTGTAAATTTTGCAAGAAGATTGGGCATACCGAAGATCATTGTTGGAGTAAGCAAGGTAAGTGTATTAAGTGTGGAGAACTGGGACACTTTAGGAGGAATTGTCCAAAGTTTCAGCGGGGACGAGCTTCAAGCAGTGGTCAGCCATGTGGACGACAAAGAGGTGGTACCAAAAGAGATAACGAAGGGGAACCAAAAGAGAAGGTCTATGGTCGAGTACGTGTTTCGAGCCTAGGAGAGATAGCTTCCTCAGAAGTTACTAGAGGTATATTCCCTGTCTCAGAAGTAGGGGTCATATTTTATAGAACCTGTTGCATATCATTTATGTTTGGCATCACATTTTGCTTATATGTGACATACATTGTTTGAGATATTGTTTTATTGTTAGAGGATTCTGCTCTTATGAGAGGATACCTCGAATCTCCCTTGATTTACCACGATAGTGATGTGGTCATGGCTGAGCATGTATTGCCAGTTGATTTGGTATGATTACCAATTTATGATTTTTAGATATACTTGACCTAGATGAGTAAGTAGTTGTTGTGCATTGGTAGACTATCATAAGAAGTGAGTCTCCTTTTCTATAACTAATTTGATTACATTGGTATTTGATATAGATAAACCTTTATATGGTGCTCTTGTTATATAAGCATTAAAGGCAGAAAGTTTTGGTTAAAAATGTGAAGGGTAATTAGTATGTGTTAGACTTGCATAAGAAGTCTTTCCGAAAAATTTTCGTGCTAGTTGTGAGTAGATGGTAATTGTGTTTCCATTAAGGTATCTCATGTGTTGATTCTAAGTATGATAATCAGAATTTTAATCCTTATTTTGATGACTTTATGGTAATTAGGATTGATGGTCTCTTTGTTAATTAAAGTTCCAGGAAGATCATGAAAATCATTTGAGAGTTGGGTTAATGATTCCTTGTGAGGAGTCCTTGTATGCAAAGTTTAGCTAGTGTGAGTTGGCTCGCAGAGATTTACATTTTGGGCTATATAATTTTAAGCTTGAAGGTTACCATGGATCTTGCGAGGATTGAGTCCGCGATCTTTGGGTTGGTAGGTGCTATCGAAGGAATTTTTAAGGAGTTCTTGAGAATTGAAAAATAGTTGCTTTAGTTAACTCTAAAGGATGTATAAATGGTGTGGGATGTAATAAGGATGAATCATAGTGATAGAGAGGGAGAATAGATTGACTATGGATCCGATCCTTACCTTACCTAGTGGATGTGAGGACCTTGTGAAATTTTAAGTGTGTATTAAAGGAAGATTAGGGTGTGATATTATGCGAAATGGGAAAGTGATAGCGTATGTTTCGAGGAAGTTAACTTAGATAAAGCAAAATTTTCTTACACCCCTACCCGAGAGTGGTTGCAATTGTTTTTCGTTATTTAAAGGGAACCTTATCTTTTGAAGCTTCCTTTTGGGGATTGTTACCGATCCTAAGAGTTGGAGGATTTAGTTAGTCGAAAGGAAGAGATTAGAATACTATTTAGATTTTTGATGGAATAGGCTGTGTGTGGGATGGATCTCCTCTCAAACTCGGGAATTTTAATCAACCTTCGCGAGTTGTGGATAATAGCAGTTTTTAGTTTAGCATTGAATGGGTATTGTATGAAGCTTGGTGTTCTTTAACTAATGTGGATTAAGTGAATTTGACTTATGCGGGAGTACCATTGAGAGTTATTAGAATTACAATTCCGGGATAAAATTCTAGAACGTTGGATTGTGAGAATGTATATAAGAATCATGACTTTGAGGAAACTATTGGAAGGTTGTAAATTGAAATGCTTGGGGAAGTACCCTTTGTTATTGATCCTTAAGGTAATCAAGTTTAAATTCTACTCCATTTTCCAATCCAAATGTACTTTCGTATTCGGGGTGAAGAGAGGAGCTCATCAAGCTAAGAAGATCCTTAATCCACCTCATAATTTCTAAGTAAGTTATTATGACTTCTTTCTAATAATTGTTCACTTTATGTGTTAATTAATCTCTTGTTGAAAGAAAATGATTTTTGGTATTTTGAATAATATTATTTGAGTTGGAATTGATCTTAAGTTGTAAAGTGGTGATCTAAGTTGAAAGAAGAATAGTATAGAGTAATTGGGGATATTAATGGTTTAAGTGTAAGTATTGATTGTGGATTTGGCCAAGTTACTAGAGTTAGGAAGTGAGTTATTATAACATTTTCCTTCTTTAAATGTTCATGAACTACTAAATGTTGTTATTGTTGTTCTAATGTCTATTTGATGCTTTGGGGAAACTTTCTTGGATTTGAGGAATTGGTTAGTGTCATGGAAAATGTTGATGTTCATGAAAGTAGTAAAGAATAGAAGTAAATGGGTTGGGTTGGATTATAATGGAAATCTTGAGAAATGGTAGGAAATTGGGTGGAAAATCAAGTAGTAATGATCTATGTTTAGGACATGATACTTTGGAGTTAAATGAGTTAAAATGAAGTTAACAAAGTTAGAAATTCCTTTTAGGTTCACAAATTAGAGGACACTTGGTTGGAAATTTGGTTTCTTGGAAATATGAATTGTTGCTGCTGCTGATGTCCATTTCTAGCCGTGGCACGAGTCGTGCCCCTAGGCACGAGTCGTGCCCATGGCCAACTCGTGATAACGAATCGTGAAGGAATAGCCAAGTCGTTCTGAGTAACTTAAGTGTAATTGGCACGAGTCGTGCCCTCAGGCACGAGTCGTGCCATGAGGAAGTAACGAGTCGTGCCCTGGCCTGGTAACATTGAACTGTTTTGGAGCTGTTTAAACCTATTCAACCTAGACCACAATTGAACCCTCTTTAACTTAGATTAAAGTAGAAAACTTGGGTTATACAATGATGTCTTATTTGGTCAAATGGAATTATGGAAGTAGTTTGAATATTGTCCGGAAAAGGGTTGTTAAGCTTGATTTGTATTTCACCAAAGTGGTTCAAACTTGGGAAGTAGATCTTGAACTTTTATTAAAGTTATCTGAGGTTGTTTAATGATTATGTAGGAATGGTTTATGATACATAGTGGCCTTACTTGCTCCCATACCCTTGGTGATTAATCTGAATAGTGTAGAAACTATAAGTTACACTATTACGTTAGTTGAGAACGTATATGTATTACATAGTTGTACTGTATTCCCATTGTGGATTATTTGGCACATTGATATATTGTATCCCAATTGTGGATTATCTGGCATGTTGATTATATTGTATCCCGGTGTGGATTATTTAGCATATTGATATATTGTATCCCAATTGTGGATTATCTGGCACGTTGATTATGTTGTATCCCGGTGTGGATTATGTGGTTATATTGTTGCCTTAAATGGAATTCATATTCATTGATGGTATTATGCTTAGTGTATTAAATGAATGTTGCACTACAGTATTGATTTGACATGAGTATATTTTACCATGTTGTTATATTATTATCCCCTTTGTGGATTTTATTTCAAGTATCTATTATGTGCTTGAACGTGTTGATATTCGGGGGTATAATGGAATTCAATCAATTATTGATTTGTTCTATAAGTGATTGAAGGTTCATTATACCTGTGACCTCTCCCCTCTGTGGCCACAGAGTGGGTGTGCTAGCGACTGTATTGAGCCAAAAGCTTTACATACCGCTGCGATTTGGTGATTAGGGGGAATGCTTCTGTATTAAGCCAAAAGCTTTACAGATAGCGGTATTGTTGTTGGATACTCTGATTTAGTATCTGATTTTCTTATATGGATCTCTGGAGTATGAGTCCTATAAGCGGTGAATGTGCTGGAGGCAGTTCACCAAATAGAGGAGTTTCACTCCCACGTTGTACGACTTATTGTTCAGACGGGAAAGGTAAAATGAGGTAACGTAAGGTGTTTACCGCTTTCATAATGTGTTATGTGTTACCATGCTATGTGTTGCATATTGTTTGGCATCTTGCTGCATTCATAATAGCTTATTGAGATTTATTCTCACCCCTTTCCTTTTACAGCTTTAGATTGTGCTGAGACAGGTGACCTGAACCAGTGAGGCCGGGGATACGATTGTGGACTGTTGCTTTTGGGACTTGTCAGGATAGGTATATGAGTGGGTTGTCGGGAGTCATATTTAAGTATTACTCTTTTATAAGTTGTAAGGAAAACTCTTTTGTTAAATAATGTTAATTAGGGTTTTCAATGTAATTAATCAAGTATGGTTCTTAAAGTAATTGTTTAAATTCCTCCAAGTGGAGATATTATTATTTGATTTTGTTTATGGGAAAATTGAGAATTGGTTTCTTGTAAAGGCAAATAAAAGTTTTAAAAAAATCTAAGATGGGTTTTTTTAGTTTGAGCTTCTCAAGCTCGGGACACGCGTTAGGTCCAGGTTGGGGTGCTCACATTACTTCCTTCATCCCAAAATGAATGTTTGATTTAAAAAAAAATATTTGGATTAAAAAAAATTAGATTTGTTTTTAATATTCATTGTGGGATAGAATGGGTATTTCACTGCTTGATCTTCATTGATGTATAAACATGTATAGATGTCAAAAATAAAGTGGATAAGTTTTTGTATTATCAATTGTGTAATTATTTTTTTGCATGTAAAACTCGAAATGCAATTTAAATACATCTACAAGGTTTACCATTGTCACTTATTCGTCTATGATTTTTATATGCTATACTCCCTCCGTCCCACCGATCTTAAGAAAACTTTTCATTTTGGGCGTCCCACAAATCTTAAGAATTTCCAAAATGGAAAGTTTTTATCACTATTCTCTCCACTCATTCTCTCTCCTACATTATTTTAATACTCACAACACCATTATAATTTACTATTTCCTCCACTCATTCTCTCTCCTATTTTACTATTACACTCACAACATTTACTTTTTCCTTAATCCCCGTGCCATTTCAAACTTTCTTAATATCGCTGGGACGGAGGGAGTATATTGAATGTCAATTTTTTTAGTTAGACAAGCACAAAGATGTTTAAATATAAAATTATAAGTTACACTATTATATATGAACTATACATAAAACATAATCCATATGAACATATTACAAAAAAAAAATGATAAAAAAAATACAAGTTCAATGTTGTTGAGCTCTTTCATATTTCCTCCATCCTATTTTAAGGTTAGAAAAGTTGGTTGGATATAAGAATTAAGGAAAATGAAAAAAAAAAATGTGTTGTGAGAGTTGATAGTTAAGTAGGAAAGAGAAAATGGGGTATAAAAATAACTTTTTTATTTAAAAAATTTGAATCTTAAAGATAGAACAACCTTTTGAAAAAGAAATTGAACTTTAAAATGAGACGGAGGGAGTATTCACTTTTAAACATATACTCCCCCCGTTCCACATGAGTGTGGATTTAATTTCCTTTTTCGTTCGTCCCATGTGAGTGTGAACTGTCCAAAATGACAAAGAATTTTTACTATTCCTCCACTCATTCTCTCTCCTATTTAATTTTTCATACTCACAAACATCTCCTTCCACTACTTATCTCTTTTACTTTTCCTTAATTTGTGTGTCATAATTTTTGGTTCACTCACGTGGGACGGAGGAAATATATACTATAATTTAAAATTTTAATAATTTAATGTTAAAAGTAAGTTATCTTCGCTTTGCTCACTAGAAGTAGTTTTAGTATGTTTATATAAATTCAATTATACTGATTGATTTAAAATATAAATGATTAAAATTACAAAAATCACATGTGAGAATGAATTTAAACGATATCTGGAAAGAGTCCATCTAATTTTTTTATTAATTTTTTTTACGATGTACTGAGCCAGAAGTTTAATGAAGATCATGTTTATGTGATCTCGACGACAGAAGTTTAAAAAACTAAATATGTATCAAATTTAAGTCTAAATTAAATTAAATTTAATTTGCCTAATAAATTTGTTTTTACTTATAACTAGAAGACTTGGCAATATTTATTAGACCGTTATCATATATTTCAATTTCAAGCCTTTCGTAATTCTTAAATGGTTGTTCCAATACTTCATTAATCAAAATATAGATAACTCATGATTAATACTCTATATAATGTCATTAAATATTCTATGGCAAAATCAAAGGTTGCAAGTATATTTACGTTCATGTATACAAAGGATGAAAGTAATTGATACTTGAAAAGTCATCACTTTGTATTTACTACATACATTAGTCTATCTAATTAGATAATTATTGATCATTGATTAAAATAACTCACTTAACCATATTTAGCTATTGAAAGGTTTTTACGTTTCTATTAATTTATTTTATGAACTTTAACAAAAATAATGGTATATCAATAAATGATATTAATATATCATTTGAACTTACACATATTAATAAGACAACTCTAACAATTCAATTATTGACGCTTAAAGAAAAATGATTCAATTAATGACTGAATTTTTTTATCCAAAATTAACAAAATATTAAGTCAGTTAATTGATCAAAGAGTTGGTCTGGTGAAAAACGCGTTTCTCCATCTCTGTATGAAGAAACGGGTTTTTTAATATATTCAAAAATCGGCAATCATTTGAATTAAACCGGTTCTATTATCCAAAAACCTACAAAAACCTAGATAAATTCAATATTTTCGTAGATACACACAGAGACACACTACAACGATCACAGAAAATGGAGACGAGCAGGACAGTTCAATCAAAATGAATATCAAGAAACAATACAGAAATCGATATTGATTAAATCAGGTAATATGAACCAGATCAACAACTACTGTTTTTAATTTTAATCAACGTTTATTGTACTAAGGTCGATTGTTATTGTACATTTCCAGAGATTGATCTACGTAATTTTGGATCTATCCATCAATAGCATAAATGGAAGCTCAATTACATGACAGATATTCAGAAATATCACAAATCGATATTCTCCAGGCTACACAAATCGATATTCTCCAGCCTACAGGTTTGATCTCTATATCCATACGCAGATATTATATAAATTATATCCAGATATTTATATAAATGATATCCAGAAGTACCAAAAATGTATATCCAGAAATGTGTAAGGTACATATCCTGAAATTTATATTAATGATATCCAGAAGTACCAAAAATGTATATCAAGAAATATGTTAGGTACATATCCAGAAATTGCTTATTGGCTTTGGCATTGACCTTATCCTTGACCTTATTTTGTACTTAGCCTTGGCCTTGACCATGGCCAAGTCCAAAAGCCAAGGCCAATTATATATCCAGAAGTATGTGAATTTATATCCAGAAATGTGGTAGGTGCATATCCAGAAATAAATGTGTACAGTTGGTAAGTGCATTGATATCCAGAAGTCCAAGGCCAAGGCCATGGTCAAGGCCAAGGCCATGGCCAAGCCTCGACTTGGCCTTGGCCTTGGCCTTGCCATGGACAAGTTGGCCTTGGCCTTGAACTTGTCATGGATTTGGCCTTGGCCTTGGCCTTGGCCAAGTCCAAGGCCAAGGCCAATTATATCCAGAAGTATGTGAATGTATATCCATAAATGTGTTAGGTGCATATCCTGAAATTGATGATAGTTTCTGGATATACATTTGTAAGTTTCTGGATATAGAATTGATAGTTTCTGGATATAGAATTGATAGTTTCTGGATATACTTACTATTGAATTCAAAGAGTAATAAATGTGTACAGTTGGTAAGTGCATTGATATCCATAAACTATAAAATGAGTATCCAGAAACCTTCAAATGTATATCCAGAAACTATCAAATGAATATCCAGAATCAATAAAATGTATATCCAGAAAGTACCAATTTGAATATCCAGAAACACACAATTAACCATATCCAGAAACAATAAAATGTATATCCAGAAAGTACCAAATTGAATATCCAGAAACTTTAAACTGGCAATGTACTAGGTCAAGGGATATGGCCATGTCCTTAGCCAAGGCCAATGCTATATCCAGAAACTACAAAAATGTATATCTAGAAACTATCAAATGAATATCCAGAAACAATAAAATGTATATCCAGAAAGTACCAATTTGAATATCCAGAAACACACAATTGACCATGTCCAGAAACAATAAAATGTATATCCAGAAAGTACCAAGTTGAATATCCAGAAACTTTAAACTGGCAATGTACTATGCCAAGGGATATCCAGAAACTACAAAAATGAATATCCAAAAACCTTCAAAATGAATATCCAGAAACTAACTAACTACTGCCTTTTCTTGCAGAATCATATTCTCCTATTGATTTAGAATCTCAAATTCAACGACCTACAGATCATGAAACTGGGCTACAAATAGGTTTTCTCTCTTAACTTTATTGACATATTGCTTTAGAATTACTGATTTCATATAACATTATTCTTTTTAATATATTTTGTGTATGCAGTAACTGTAACTGAGGACCCTAATATTGATATAAGCAAAAATTTGCTGGGAACAAAAGCAAAGACATGGGAGGAATTGTACAAACTCTATAAACTTCATGCAAATGCACTAGGATTTAGTATTAAGTTGTCAACAAATCATGTTTCAAAAAAGACTTCAAGGATATTAGACAAGCTATTCCGTTGCTCATGTGAAGGAGTTACCAGATCAACCCAAGAGGATAAAATCAGTGTTCCATCACCAGTTGATGTTAATGAAGTTCAAATTCCTTCACCAGTTGAACACCTCGATGTTACCAAAAAACAACAAAAGAGAAGGAGAAATTACATAAAGAGGACTCAATGTAAGGCTCTTTTGAGGGCGAAATTGCTAAAAGAGGAAGATATGTATGTTGTTGACCGCCATGTTATAGAGCACAATCATCCAATGACAAGGACAGATTGGAACCATTTGAAGCATAGTGAAAGGTGTATCTCAGAAGATCAGGGTGAAATAATTGAAATAATGGAAGAAAGTGGTATAAAACCAACCGATGGATATAGTCTTTTGGTAAAAGCGGTGGTGGAGAGGAACATGTTGATCACACAAAGAAAGATCATGTCAATTTTGTTCGAAACTTAGAATGGAAAAAATTGAAAATGGTGATGCTTTCGAATGTTGTTGATAGGCTTTTTGAAATTTCACTTTGGAAGATCGAGGGTTCTATTTTAAAATCAAATTTGATGATGAAGGAAGACTTGGGGCTATATTTTGGAGAGATAGCATGATGAAGGAAGATTACAAGCTCTATGGAGATCTGGTTATATTTGACACAACTTATACTACAAAGTGATACAATCTTATTTGTGCCCCAATAGTTGGCATTAATAATCATTGGAACACTGTCATGTTTGGTTGTGCTTTCATAGCAAATGAAAAAAAAGAAACATTTGTCTGGTTGCGTAAGCGGTTTAGAAAATCAATGGGAGGCAAAGAACCAAAAACAATATTTACAGACCAAGACCAAGCAATGTCAAATGCAATTGAAGAGGTATGATTATAAAATTCCATAACCGGTTCTTTTATAATATTTCTTATCTAGTATTTTATTTGTGCTATATAGTTCTAAAAATAATTCGAGATGTGCCTTAACTTTGCCCAAATGTCATTGGTGTTTATATCCGAAACTACTGATTGAATATCCGGTAGCTAGTCATTCTAAAGTATCTGGTTATTCAATATAAAGTTTCTTGGATATTCAATTTGGTAGTTACGGATATTCTTTTGGTAGTTTCTGGATATTCAATTGTTAGTTTCTGGACATGGCCAAGGCCTAAGCCATGACAAAAAAATTGGTCAATGAAAATTTATTGTATGTTAATATCCAGAAGCATATAATGTTAATATCCAGAAACTTTATTATAATACAGGTATTTGAAGGGCGGACGAGGCATAGGCTATGTTTATGGCACATCCAACAAAATGTTGTATCCCACTTTGAACAATTGAAGACAAATGAAGATTTTAAAAAAGAATTTGATCATTGTTTAATGGGATGTACCAGTGAGGATGAATTTGAAAGTTGTTGGGAATCAATGCTGGAGAAATACAATCTCGTTGAAAATTCCTGGTTCAAGCGTCTATATGGACTACGGAAGAAATGGTGCACAACTTTAAGCACAAATTTCTTCTCGGCTGGAATATTTTCATCCCAAAAAAGCGAGAGCACAAATCATGCCCTTTGTTTCAAAGCAAATAGAAACACATCCCTCACTCAGTTCTTTGACATATTCAATGAAACAGTTAAACGTTGGAGGAATACTGAACAAGAGAAGGAATTTCAAGCATCAATCTCAGTCCCTCAACCAGACATGTATGGTGGTATCATAAAACAAGCAGCTGAGGTATACACACCACAGATATTCAAGTTCTTTGAGATTGAGGTAGAACGAGTTTTTCCTGCTGTATACAAATTTGGAGATGAAAGTGATGAAGATTGCAGATTCATACATGTTGCTCATGAGAAGTACCCGAGATAAATATGAGAGTGTACTCTTTGTTAGGAATGATGGAAGTGTAACGGTTGTATGCGGTGCAATCAGTTTACTACAGTCGGTTGGTTGTGCTTTCATTGCATAAAGGCTGAATTTGTCAAATGTCACAATGATACCAGATATCTACATTGAAAAAAGGTGGACAAAGATGGCAAAAAAAGATGTATGGGACAAAGTCTATCAAGGAAAAGATAATATATCAACATAGAAAAATGAATTCATTCCCTGGAAACAAAAGATGGCAATGAAATACCACAATCGATGATGGCTTGTCATGAAAATGTAGCCGCAAAAAGATACTGGAAGATGGGTTCAATAGAGACTCACTTCTTATAAAACAATTGTTGTCAGAAAATCAACAGGAATGTAGATCTACGACAAGTGTTAATGATAGAGTTGGTTCAGAAAGTATAACAAGTGCTCCAGCTGTTATGGATCCAATTCGTGCAAATACAAAGGGCAGAAAATGAAAGCTAAAGACAAAGTTTGATAGAAGAAAGCCAATCACTGATGAGTTTGGTTCAAAAACACCAAATGAACATTTGATTTAATAGTTTTTAGATTGAAGTACAATTTATTAAGTTGACTAGTTAAATATTTTATATACAAATATTTGATGTTTTTATGTTCAGAAATGAAAGAAATTGATATCCAGAAATTGCTTATTGGCTTTGCCATTGACCTTGTCCTTGACCTTGACCTTGATTTTGTACTTAGCCTTGGCCTTGACCATGGCCAAGTCCAAAGGCCAAGGCCAATTATATATCCAGAAGTATGTGAATTTATATCCAGAAATGTGGTAGGTTCATATCCAGAAATAAATGTGTACAGTTGGTAAGTGCATTGATATCCAGAAGTCCAAGGCCAAGGCCTTGGCCAAGCCTTGGACTTGGCCTTGGCCTTGGCCTTGCCATGGACAAGTTGGCCTTGGCCTTGAACTTGTCATGGATTTGGCCTTGGCCTTGGCCTTGGCCAAGTCCAAGGCCAAGGCTAATTATATCCAGAAGTATGTGAATGTATATCCAGAAATGTGATAGGTGCATATCCAAAAATTGATGATAGTTTCTGGATATACATTTATAAGTTTCTGGATATACAATTGATAATTTCTGGATATAGAATTGATAGGTCCAAGGCCAAGGCCATGGTCAAGGTCAAGGCCATGGCCAAGCCTTGGACTTGGCCTTGGCCTTGGCCTTGCCATGGACAAGTTGGCCTTGGCCTTGGCCAAGTCCAAGGCCAAGGCCAAGGCCAATTATATCCAGAAGTATTTGAATGAATATCCAGAAATGTGGTAGGTGCATATCCAGAAATTGATAATAGGTTCTGGATATAGAATTGATAGTTTCTGGATATACTTACTATTGAATTCAAAGAGTAATAAATGTGTACAGTTGGTAAGTGCATTGATATCCGAAGTCGAGGCGAAGGGCCAAGCCTTGGACTTGGCCTTGGCCTTGGCCTTGCCATGGACAAGTTGGCCTTGGCCTTGGCCAAGTCCAAGGCCAAGGCCAAGGCCAATTATATCCATAAGTATTTGAATGAATATCCAGAAATGTGGTAGGTGCATATCTTGAAAGTTATGATAGGTTCTGGGTATTCAATATGGTTATTTCTGGATATAAATTTTGTTAGTTTCTGGATATTCAAATTAAGAGTTTACGGATATAGAATTGATAGTTTTACGGATATTCATATTGAATGTTTACGGTTATACATTTTGTAGTTTCGGATATTCAAATTAAATTTTACGGATATAGAATTGATAGTTCCTGGATATACTTTAATGGTCAAAAAGCATTCAAACTTACTATTGAATTCAAAAAGTAATAAATGTGTACGATTGGTAAGTGCATTGAATTCATTGACCAACTTTTTGACTGGTTTCAAGTACTGCCTATATAAATCTGTCAAAGGTAAGCATATACATCAAGTTCAAGAAAAATTATACCTTTAATAATTTTTCTAGTGATGAACAAAGGCAAGGGAAATTACAGGGAGCCAAATTTGGGTGATTCAAATGATGACAAAAGTTGGAAAATATACATGGTGTGCTACCAAAAATTGCTCAATGGTCATCTTGTTGTTTTGCGGCCTTCTTACGCAAATGGAACTACCTCATTTCGTTGTCCATTGGAGCCATGTAATGGACACAATTGTAGGGATAAGGATTATGTGGGAATAGTCAATCATGCTCATGAGTTTAGCAACGCTCACAACATTGATGAAGCTGCTAGGATTCACCACAAGGCTTTGGAAATGTATTTGGAATATATTTTGAATGAATATGATCCAAAAAACAAATTGAATGACAATGTAGATGATGATGGAGCAGGTGGTAGTGGTAGTGTTTAATGGTTACTAAATTCTGTTTTTAATAATGTTGAGTTTGATGTATTTTGTAATATAGGTGATGTATTGTTAACCGTGACTGTTTTTGTTTGAAATTTGGCACTATTGAATCCATGACTGTTTTTGTTTGAAATGTAGTTAACTATTGAATCCATGACTTTAGCCAATCAATGTGTCTTTTCACTTTGAAAACACATGACTTTAGCCAAGCAATAAGTCTTTTCACTTTGAAAAGACACATTGAATTCAAAGAGTAATAAATGTGTACAGATGGTAAGTGCATTGAATTCATTGAATTTAAAGAGTAATAAATGTATATGCATTGAATTCATTGAGCAACTTTTTTGACTGGTTTCAAGTACTCATCCTATATAAATACCATACAACACCACTCCTACCATCACAACAAAAAAAATCAAATTTCTCAAAATGAATAACAACAACAACAACCAAGCTCGGCGGGACGAAAGTTCGATTCGATATAGGGTTTCGGCTGAGGAGGTTGAATATGTAGATGATATTGTGGATGTTCCGCCTAGGGTTCCGCCTAGGCTTAGAAGAAGAATGGACCACTGGAGCAAAAAGTTGCAAGTCACAAGCGATCAATCAAAATGGGCGTTTTCCCCTCTATAATGGGGAAAATAAATTGCAATGCCATTACGCCCCTTTGAGAGGAGCTTTCTAACAAGAACATTGACTTGGGACCAACTCTTTGCACATCTTTGTTCATCGTGGATCTATTTCTTCGTATGGAGAAATATCCAAGGAACAACACATGGCACTAGAGCAGCATATGACAGAAGTCAATGATGCGAATTAGGGGATGTTGATGTTTGTTCTTGTTGCTGTTGTTGTTCTTTCTCCTCCCCTTGTTGCAGATGTTTTTGTTGTTATTGTTGGTTTTTTTTTTTTGTAATTATATTTAAAATAATCTACTTAGTTTGTTTTCTTTCAATTTTATATCCAGAAACTATCCAAAAGTATATCCAGAAACCATCAAAAAGTATATCCAGAAAACATCAAAAAGTATATCCAGAAACCATCAAAAAGTATATCCAGAAACTATCAATATGAATATCCAGAAACTATCAATTTTATATCCAGAAACTCTTAGTTTGAATATCCAGAAACTTTCAAAAAGTATATCCAGAAACAACTAAGTAAATTATATTTAAAATAATTTACTTAGTTTGTTTTCTTTCAATTTTATATCCAGAAACTATCAAAAAGTATATCCAGAAACCATCAAAAAGTATATCCAGAAACCATCAAAAAGTATATCCAGAAACTATCAATATGAATATCCAGAAACTCTTAGTTTGAATATCCAGAAACTTTCAAAAAGTATATCCAGAAACAACTAAGTAAATTATATTTAAAATAATTTACTTAGTTTGTTTTCTTTCAATTTTATATCCAGAAACTAACAAAAGTATATCCGAAACTAACAAAAGTATATCCGAAACCATCATCAAAAAGTATATCCAGAAACTATCAATATGACTATCCAGAAACTATCAATTTTATATCCAGAAACTCTTAATTTGTATATCCAGAAACTATCAAAAAGTATATCCAGAAACAACTATATTGAATACCCAGAAACTTTAATTGGCCTTTGTCTTGGATATATCCACAAATACCATAAAGTATATAAAAAATGTATATCCAGAAACTATCTATATGCATATCCAGAAACTTTCAATATGAATATCCAGAAACTATCAATTCACTAAATACATTAATTACATCACCAAACCAGATTCCTAATTACATAATTACATACACCTATGAATCTTGTACATTACTTTGTTCTTCTGTTCTTTTTGTTTTCTTCTCTTTTTCAAAAGTGTTTGTTTCAATCATTAAATTATGCTTATCTCTGTTCAATTGACTAAGCAAAAGTGTTGAAAGAATTTCAGCTCGTAGACGGATCCTTTGTTTATCCTACAAAGCAAAAAAAATAAAAAAATTGTTAAAACATATATATACAAACTCATATAATATAAATATGAATAAAAAACACTTTAATAGTACCTGACATAACTCAGGGCAAGAGTACTTTGATCCTTGAAAATCATTCATCTCAGACATCACATAAACTCCACAATCATGGTTAACATCATTTTCTTTAAGAACCCAATCACATTCCATGTATTCGAATTTATATGTTTTTTTGTCTTCAAAATCATTATAACATGGATGATGAATCTTCTTCAAAAAACCTTTCATGGGCACATACTGAAAAAATTTAAAGTATAAAATATTAGATAACCAATGAAAACAAAAATGAAAAATATAAAATTGCTTTCGTAAGTTTCAAAACATATACCAATGCTTTCGTAAGTTTCACAACTTCAGCTTCTTTTGCTTCATTCATTGAAAGGTTGTCAAAATAGTGAATGGATTTTGAATCCATGTTGTACACATATAGTGTAAAGTGCCCACTTTTATTGCTTCCTTTAAAGTATGGGAAAAAAAACTGCAAAAAAATAAGTATATCCAGAAATATATTAGGTGACTATCCAGAAATTTCTTATTTGTCTTGGACATGGCTAAATTTATGGCATTGGCCATGGCATTGGCCATGGCCTTGGCCTTGGTCATGGATATATCCAGAAATACCATAAAGTATATCCAAAAGTATCATAAAGTATATCCAGAAATTACTATGACTTGCCATAGGCCTTGGCCTTGGCCTAGGCCTTGGTCATGGATATATCCAGAAATACCATAAAGTATATCCGGAAATATTATAAAGTATATCCAGAAATTACTTTGGCCATGGCATAGGCCTTGGCCTTGGCCTAGGCCTTGGTCATGGATATATCCAGAAATACCATAAAGTATATCCAGAAATATATTAGGTGACTATCCAGAAATTTTTTATTTGTCTTGGACATGGCTAAATCCATGGCATTGGCCATGGCATAGGCCTTGGCCTTGGCCTTGGCCTAGGCCTTGGTCATGGATATATCCAGAAATACCATAAATTATATCCAGAAATACCATAAAGTATATCCAGAAATTACTATGGCCATGGCATAGGCCTTGGCCTTGGCCTTGGCCTAGGCCTTGGTCATGGATATATCCAGAAATACCATAAAGTATATTCAGAAATACCATAAAGTATATCCAGAAATACCATAAAGTATATCCAGAAATTACTTTGGCCAAGGCCTATGCCATGGCCTTGGTCATGGATATATCCAGAAATACCAAAAAGTATATCCAGAAATTTTCAATATGAAATTCAGAAATGTATTGACAAATGAAAATACATACCAGATCTACTTCTTTCAGATCCATTAGATTCCCATCTACATTAACATCATTTTTCCAATACAAAAAAGTTTGAAGCATTTCTCCAGCACCAACACGAGTATTGCAAGAACGTTTTGCCCAAGTAGCCTGTTAATATAAATGATAAACAATATCTTAAAGAAATTTCATGGATATATACCCTGCAATAGATATATACTTGTAAGTTGTTGAAAAAAGTAAACTTACAGAATGTTCAACACCAAACATAAATCTCTTCATTACACCCTTTTTATGTTCCATCTTGTTCAACAACATTGCCCAAGCATTCACAATTACACCTGTGATATCTGTGTTTTATCTCATACTCAAAATATCGTCTGCTTCCAGTCCAATGAGATCACTAAACTGAAAAAAAGCACTGAAAAAAAATAATATTAGAATTTGAATACCATATTTAATTTCAACTGTAATAATATTGAAATAAAAACGGGATATTACTTTTTTGACTCTGGAAGAATCAATTTTGAGAAGCAATAATCAACCACTTCCATCTTTATCTTTGGCATACCAATCATTACTTCCTTATTCTTCACCATGAATTCAGATGAAAGAATAATCTCACCATTCACAGGTTCCAAATGCACTTCATCTAACATCTTGTCAAACTTCTCACCATTAACACCATGTTGAAAAATTTTATCAACCAAATTATCAATATCACCAAAAATTTGTGAAGAATATTCTTCTTCCACGTCAACTTCTTTAATAACAGACATAGGCTCAATCATTGGTTGTTTAAACAGATGGGAATCAGTAACTTGATCCTCTGTATTAAGCCTAGCAATTTGATGCTCTGCAGATTGATCTTCAGTTGGTTGATCAACATTGGTAACATATTGATCCTCATAATGCTCATGCACATATCTGTCATCAAAATCCTGAAATTTTTCAACATTATCATCGACTCTGTATGCTCGTATTCTTGACTACTGTGAAAGAATCCTAAATGTTGGCAATGGTCCAACCTTCCCTTTCACCTTCAAATTTCATCTTTTGAAGTTTTCAATTTATCAATAATATCATCAATCTAATCAAAACCCGACTTCCCAAGGTTCACTATCACCAACCAAATCCTCCTCTTCAGCAGATCCTTTCTCAACATCATCATTATTAACTTTTTCTTTCCCCTCCTCAATTTTTGAAATCCTTGCAATGTGAGCATTGATAGCAACTTTAATATCATTCTGAAATATTTCCGGTGACTCTTTAACAGAATCCAAAACTTCTGGAACATTTTCACTTGCAGGTATTTTTGTAGGATGACTTACATCCTCAACAAAAGGAGCAACATCAATCAGCAATCCAATATGTCCTTCATCCAAATCATCCTCATAGCTTGTAATAGGATAAACATTATCCAAATAAAGAACTCCACCCCAACCAATCTTGGCTTCATTCCCACTCGACGTAAATTTTCTCTTGAGTCCAATGTTGAATCAAAGGACGTGCAGTTGGTTCATGTTTACGCAAATATGGAAATGTATGAAAGTAAGCTATTAAAAGAATTGTCACACAACCACTGCAACACCTCACTTTACTGCCAGAAGAAGCCTTAAACTTCCTAACACCATCAGATAACTTATTCAAAACAAACTGGCACCAATCAAACTTTTTGATTTGAGTAACATCTTCAACCAATGCCAACAAAGAACAAGCCAATGCCTTTGTTACTGCTGGTGCAAGAAAGAAACTGACAAGAAACAATACATAGAGGCGTTTACACTCATCACCTCCATCAGGTAGTTCTTTGATGCGTTGACCAAGCAGACGGGCTGGAATACCATCTTTAACTTTCCCAAAAGTATTTTTATATCGTGCGCTCAACTCTTTGTCAATTCCTGTTGAAGAATTTATCTTCTCTTTTTTTAAGTTCCTTGGAAGACAAAGAATATCAAAAACATCATTTGTTGTTATATAATACTTGTTATTCTTGATTCTCTGAATAAAGCTCCCCGAATCAAATCTTTCAACAAGATATTCCACAATTCTCCCTGTTGGCAATCTATTCAACTTAAGTTCTAATAGTCCACCAAAACCTATAGATTTAACATCTTCTTTCGAGCATCGGTTAAACAAAGATCAATAAGCCTTTGCGGGACACAACAATGTTCAAATGCCCGTTTCTTACCACTTTCACCCACATCCACTGTTGATTTCTTATTTGAGTTCTTAACTTGACCTTCACTTAATTGATTCTTCTTATGCTTCTTACTACCTTCACCTTTATTTAAATTTGCAGCTACAAAACATAAAAAAAAAATCAAGAGGATATCCGTAACCTTTTTAATTGAATATCCGTAATAATAAAGAAAGGATATCGAGTAAATACATGAAGTGAATATCCGTAAACATACAAATGAATATCCGTAAACTATCAAAATGCATATCTAGAAACTACATAAATGAATATCCGTAAAACTACACAAATGAATATCCAGAAACTACACAAATGAATATCCAGAAACTTTCAAAATGATATCCAGAAAATATCCACAAATGAATATCTAGAAATATACAAATGAATATCCAGAAACAAGCAAATGAATATCCAGAAAATATCCACAAATGAATATCTAGAAACAAATGAATATCCAGAAACAAACAATTGAATATCCAAACACTTTCAAAATGATATCCAGAAAATATCCACAAATAATTAAAAAGGTTCTGGATATCGATTAAAAAGGTTCTGAATATAAATTAAAAAGCTTCTGGATATCAATTAAAAAGGTTCTGGATATAAATTAAAAAGGTTCTGGCTATAAAACATAAATATCCAGAAAGCTTTTGAAAGGATATCCAGAAGCTTTTGAAAGGATATCCAGAACCTTTTGAAATGTTATCCAGAACCTTTTGAAATTATATAGCCAGAACCTTTTGAAATGATATCCAGAACCTTTGGAAAGGATAACAAGAAGCTTTTTAATTTATATCCAGAACCTTTTTAATTGATATCCAGAACCTTTTTAATTCATATCCAGAGGCTTTTTAATTTATATCCAGAACCTTTTTAATTATGAATTAAAAGCCAAGAGACAATACTAAAACACATTGTTAAACATGACGAAAATTGTGAATTAAAAGCCAAGAGACAATACTAAGTAGAATGGTAAATCGTTAAACATAAAACACAAAATAGATACACAGAAATTGTAAATTTCAAACTAAAACATATTGTTAAATTCATATACAGATGAGTATGCTTAATATATCAGGAAATTTATGAAAATGCGAATCAAAACAATAATAACATGTGAACTCACAATCGGATTTTCGCTTGCTCCTGATTTCATCAACTGGATTTTCCATAATTCCTTCGATTGCTACTGATTTCGCTTGCTACTGATTTCTGGATATAGTTTCTGGATATTCAACTAGGGTTCCCTTGCTACTGATTTCGTTTTGGTATTGAACTTAGGGCAAATATGTTTTAATTAAACCGGTTAAGAAACCGGTTCGTTAAACGTTCAATTAAACCCGTTAATAAACCGCTAAGGAGAAACACGTTTCTCCTAAGCGCTAAGGAGAAACGCGTTTCTCTTTAGATTTTACGTTGATCAAAATATACATAAAACCATTACACGTCAAAATAGACATAAATACTACCCGTGCGAAGCACGGGTTTCCACCTAGTATGCATATATAGCATACTACGCCCTCTATTACACCAAAATTACACCAAAGGTAATCTACCATCCATTACAACATAATAATGAAATGTACTTTAATTTTTGATCAGGTTACAAATAATGCAAAGGGTTTGTATTATTTGGAAACAAAATATAAAACAATATTGCATTAAATTCTAATTAGGGAAAAATACCAGAAACTCCTCTAAAAACATTCATATCCAAAAAATCCAACAAATAATTCTCTTATCACAAAAATCCTAAAATTATATATTCAATACTGAAATGCCCAAAATTTAACGATTCAACTTTATCTTTAAGTTTGAAGCTTTTATGTAGATGAAATTTGTTTTTTTTTTTTTTAAGTTGTGACATGTTAAGAATGTAATTTAACATATGAAGATAAATTTATGATACCATGTCTAATTATTTTTAGAAAATCATGCTTATATAATGTAATTATTAAATTTCGTAATAAAATTATTAAATAATAGATATAAATAAGATTAAAAAAATCTAAAAATTATCACTATCATTATTATTTTTTAGAATTACTATTGAAATTATTACTTTGTTAGTCCTACAATTTTATTAATATTAAAAGTATTATTTTTTTAATATTTATTCTATAATTGCTTAAGATGGATAAATTTTATCTTTGTAAACTCATATTTGAAAAAAAAAATCATGTTTGAAGTAATATAAATTCTCAAATCTAATAACATCGGCTAAACCGTTAAATTTTGGACTACTTGGTAATGAATATGTAATATTAGGGTTTTTTTTTAACATGAAAATTATTTGTCTGTTTTTTGAATTTGAAAGTTTTTAATAGGGGTTTTTTGATATTTTTTCCTTCTAATTAAATATCTAATTAAATAATACAAATATAGCATTATTTGTAACGAACCGAAAAATACGTTACATTAATGTAACACTGTCAATTCGTAATACATTTAAATTATGGTAATAAATGTTGAACGGTATAAACCGAGATACGAACATGGGCTTGTTCGAGCTGGGCCCAAATGGATTGGGCCATAAACATAATCCAACACAAAAGTATCAGGGCCGAGGAACACCTTCCTAGTATGCCGAGGATCATTCACCTCGGCCTTATATCATCATGCTTGTGCCATCGTACTCCGAGATATCATTAGGCGACGAGGAAAGAAATGTTCTCACCTCGGCATATTATAAAATGACGAGGAGAGAGAATTATTTACCCCGGCATGTTACCTTGCCGGCCAATCACCAAATGACGAGGAATTAGAATCATTCACCTCGGTCTACTTTCCAAGGCCGAGATAAAACATTTATGTTCCTCTGCGTTCCGGTTAGCAGATTACACAGTCTTTATCAAACAAGGATTCTACAGTCATGATCCAATCAGGATTACAATTACCAACATCAATTCAAGTCGAACAATGACTCCTTAACTGATATAATTCTTTTAGGATTATATCTTATCTCCTTACAAGTTCATTCCAACATGGATTCTATCAATCCATCCCTATAAATACAAGACCCATGGCTCATTATTTGGTACGTTACTTTTTACATTGCAGAAACTCTGTCAATTTAGTTTCTCACATACAAAACGTGAACTTACTCTCACGCCGGAGGGCCTTTAGCCGGATCCGCCCCGGCTTAGTTTACGTGTTTTCTCTTATTTTCAGGCCTTGCAATCACCGGAGCATTCATCGCTTGGATTTGGGCTGATTTGACGATTTTGGCATCATCAAGTGGTTCCATTGCCGGGAAATCGATTCAAACACCCTTTGTTTGGCCTGGAAAGCGCTCGCTAAAAGCCAAATTTCTTGCCGGAATTTTTCTACCTTTGAACGGAATTTCTGAATCGTTTGGGCTCTGTTCTTGAAACCGCCGGAATCTGGAAATTTCAATCGGAATTTGCCCAGATTCCGTTGGAGACGTTTCAGCGTGAAATTCTGCCCCAGTTTTGGCCTGAATTTTTTGTGTTGGAAAAATCACGATTGGGTGTTCGTTTGTGGTCAAAATTTGCACTAATTTTGGGCAGAAATTCGGATCTGTTGGGAATTGTGATTTTTGGGAAATTTGCACTTGGCAATTTGTTGTTGATTCACAATGGACGGACAATTTACAAGTGTTACAGCTGAGGACCCAACCCAAGTGAATGGGGTGAACACTGGAGCTGAGGAGCTGCCTCCTCCTCCTCCTCTACCTTAGCCAGACGCCCCTCCTCCCCTCGCCATGACTCTTCGTTCCAAGGGTCAGGCGAATGCCGAGGGAGAGGGTGTCGAGCTTCCTCGGCCCACTTGTACTCGTGGGAAGCAAGTGGGAAGGAAGAAGACAAAGAATGCCGACGTCGGTCAAGCAGCAGGAACTCAACCCGTTGACCGACGCTCTTTGTTACATAAGAAAATGGAGACATTGCAAAGGATGTATGAAACACAGGCTGCTCTTTTGCAATTGGACCCAGATCATTCCATGGCTGAATTCATTAGGCCATCTATGGGCAACCCTCTCGAAAGGGAACAAGGTGAGCAACGAGCTCCTCTCCTCAAGACCGCTGAACTACCAAAGCAAGCACCCAGGGAACCTACCCGTCCACGGCATAACAGTAAGAAGAGGGATCAGGTGGTTGACCTGAGAAGCCAATTGACTCCCAGGGAAGAGGAGGTGAACTCAAGGGACCTAAGGATAAGGCTCAGTCTGAACAGGCGAATGTCACCACCTTGTCTAGTCATAGCACCCCGGCGTCCTGATTCTCCTCGTCGATCCCGCCATGATTCTCCTCGTCATCGACATCGTCGGGATTCTCCCCGTCCCCGTGCTCGTGAATTTGCTAGGCCGAGGACCCCGGAACCATATAGGATGATACTTGGTGGCCAAGACCTGGAACTAAAGCGTGATAAGGCCCCCTCCAAACGGGACAGCCACCGACATGACGCGGAGCACAGTAGGGTGAATGATCGCACCAAGGATAAATCCATCAGAAGCTCCCAATGAAGAACCCGCTCAAGCAGCGACAAGGGAGTGGAGACCAAGCAATGGGAGCTGTTGAAGCAAAGACTGGATGACATGGAGATGGGAAAAAAGTTCAATGACGATGACTATGACTGGGCAACTCGTCCGTTCTCCTTGAGGATAACTGCGGCTCCACCTAATCCTCACCTCAAGCTCCCGAATTTCGAGAAGTACAATGGCACCACTGATGCAAAAGACCACGTGCAAGGTTTTGAACAAACCATGAATCTCCTCACCACTGCTGATGACTTGCTCTGTAAAGCTTTCGCGAGCACCTTCTCCGAACGACCTGACCTGGTTTCGTGAGCTTAAAAGAGGTAGCATCCATTGCTGGAGGGGCATGAGGAGAATGTTCTTGGACCACTTTGCCACCGCTGGTAAGAGGAAGATGAGGCTGGCCGACTTGGCCAACATCGAGCAGGGAAAGGGAGAGACCACCTCGCCTACTACAACCGGTTCCGAAAAATGGCGGACTGTGTTGAAGAGAGCCTCACCGACAGGGAGGTCATTGTTTGTTTCAACTACGGGTTAAAATCTGGTCCCCTCATCTATGAACTCTCACTGGGAACCTAAATCCAAGTCCGAATTATACAAGGTGGCTTATGCCATTTCCATGGCTGAAGATAAAACAAAGAAAAGGGGAGCCGACAAGGCAGAAACAGAAACAACGGGCACTCGCCAGAATGACAATGAGAATGGTAAGGGATCCAAGGGGAAAAACAGAACAAGAGGCACAGAGAAACCTGAGGTGTTCACCCCCTGACCAAACCCATTTCAGAAATCATGCAGCAAGTAAATCTCCCTCCTACCCCCCGTCCACTAAGTGATAAACCGAAGTACCCTCGTGACGCTTCAAAATACTGTGATTTCCACAAAGACAACGGCCACACCACGGATGGTTGTTGGGCCTTAAAGAGGATAATACAACGGTGGGTCGACGAGGGAAAGCTGGACCGCTATGTCATGAAGAAAGACAACAACAAGCGGAAGCGGAAGGAAGAGGAAAGTGAAGATGATGATAAAAGTGAAGACGGAGAATGTAGGCCTCCTAGAGCCAAATTGCATGTGATCCGTGAAGAAGTTACTTCCACCAGAAAGCTGAGGGACCAGATCCATGAACTAAGCAAAGTTTACCATGTGCCTGCTTGGATTCATAAGGCGGAAGAGGTCATCAGTTTTTCACCAAACGAACTGGCAGGGAGCCTTGCTGCCCGTGAACAACCATTGGTGATAAAGGGTTGAATCGACAATGTGGAATTGGAAAGATTGCTTGTGGACACGGGGGCCTCCCGTGACATTCTGTATTATTCCGCTTTCCAACAGATGGGATTGAAAGACACTGTACTGGAACCATATCATGGTAGGCTCAAAGGATTCACCAACCATAAGGTTGGAGCTAAAGGGACCGTGGAGCTAGAACTTGAAGTCGGTGATCATCCCTTCCTAGCCAAAGCCACAGTCAATTTCGTAGTCATGGATTTGACTAGTGATTACCATGCAATCATAGGCATTCCAAGTCAAGCTAAACTTGGGATGGTGGCCTCCCTTCCCCACCAACGAGTTAAATTCCCCACTCGTGCTGGGATTGGATGTGTGAGGGCAACCCCCAAAGACTTCTTGGAACATATCGTGAAGAGCAGAAAGAAATCCAAAAGTGTGGACATAGATACCCCCGAGGAAAACATCAAGATCTCAAAGTCTCAGAAAACCACCAAAACTAGCTCCAGAATGAGCTATATCCGTGAGGTGCTTGATGATGAGGACGAGCCTATGGTCCTAGAAATTGCAGATGACCAAGGCATAGTCCTACCTGTACCTGAGGAAGAGCCTATGGTCCTAGAAATTGCAGATGACCAAGGCATAGTCCTACCTGTACCTGAGGAAGAGCCTATGGTCCTAGAAATTGCAGATGACCAAGGCAAAGTCCTACCTGTACCTGAGGAAGAGTCTATGGTCCAAGAAATTGCAGATGACCAAGGCATAGTTCCGCCCGTCTCCGAGGAAGACCTTATTCTCATCAACGGCCAGAACTCGGGGGCCAACCATGACCTAGGGAAGGTCAATCTTCCCGACGTTGATAAACTTATGGAGGAAGAAGGCCTCAATGTGAACGACAACGAAGGGAAGAGAATTAGAGAGATTATTATCGAGTCTCTGGAATTCCGAGACGGTCCTGAAATGAAGCCTGTAGATGAGCTGGAAGAAATAGTCATCAATCCTGACTATCCTGAACAAAAAATCAAGCTCGGGGGCCAACTATCTCCAGAAGAGAAAGAAAGAATCATCTCCCTTCTGAAAAACAGTCTCGACGTCTTTGCTTGGAGGGTCGAAGACATGAGGGGGATCAATGAAGAAGTAGCCCTCCACCGCCTAGAAGTTGATCCTTTGGCAAAAACCATCTCCCAGACAAGGAGAAACTTTGCAAGGGACAAGGAGGAAGCTATTAAGGAAGATGTGCAAAAGTTACTTAGCGCCGGAATAATTCGTGAAGTCAAGTACCCCGTTGTAGCGTTGTGAGAAAATTTCATCTTTTCATCTTTTTGAGTCGCCACCTATATTATTTGTTTGGAAACATAGGAAAACCATTTTGAAAGAGATTTGGGTTTGGGGCTTAGGTTATGAAATGGGTAGGTCAAGGAGCATCCATTTCACCCAATCCGGAGATCGGTCTTGCTAAAGAAAAGAGGGGTTTTCAATCTTTTTAATAAAATAATTAAAGAAGAACAAATAAACCCTAATCAATTTCTTGATTAGTAATGTCGGATTGTATGCTTCGAGATCGCCTTCATTGACTGAAGGGACTCTAGGCTAATCCTTTTGATGGGATTACACTACTCTAAAATCGATAGAGAGGTTGAGAAGAGAAACGAAAGTTTAAAGGATGATTACCTTTTGAGAAGAGATTCGGACAGAGTTTCGACTCAAGTTTAGAGTCGAACCTTGATTCGGACAGAGCTTCGCCTCGATCCTTGATTTGGATCTTGATGCGGACGGAGCTTCGCCTTGGTCCTTTGATTCGGGCTTCGATGTTCGTCAATCAACGTGGTTGAAGGACGAATTTAGGAGTTGTTTGTGAGTGATTTGAAGGGGTCTTTCGTGGAAAAAAACCAACAAATTGTGTGTGTTGTGTGTTTTCTTGATCAAGGATCAGAATTGTCGACCTCCCAAAACACTGAAAGTCATCCAGTATTTATAGGAGGTTGGAGAGATAAAATCCCCTAGGAAGGTTCCAGAACTCAGTTCTGATTGGATACCCGAATTGATAAGGTTTTATCGAAAAAGAGAGTTTGAAACGGAGAAGGAGAGTGATTTCTGCACATCCTGTCGAGGGGATATCTCGCGCGAGATATGATATCTCGTGCGAGATATCTAGTCTGATGACTATTTTGTCCTCTTCAGTTGTTCCGTTAGTCAGTTAGGTCCAAAACTAATGAGGTTAGTTAGAAACTTAACGAAACATGACGAAACTGATATGCTCTCATCAAAACATAAAAGAGAGATGAAGAGTAGTGTTATCATGTAATTATGGGTTCAGAATGGGGTGTCTACAGAGCCCCTCGGCGACAGGTCTTATGAAAGAAGAAATATAGAATTGATAGGTCCAAGGCCAAGGCCATGGCCAAGCCTTGGACTTGGCCTTGGCCTTGGCCTTGCCATGGACAAGTAGGCCTTGGCCTTGGCCAAGTCCAAGGCCAAGGCCAAGGCCAATTATATCCAGAAGTATTTGAATGAATATCCAGAAATGTGGTAGGTGCATATCCAGAAATTGATAATAGGTTCTGGATATAGAATTGATAGTTTCTGGATATAGAATTGATAGTTTCTGGATATACTTACTATTGAATTCAAAGAGTAATAAATGTGTACAGTTGGTAAGTGCATTGATATCCAGAAGTCCAAGGCCAAGGCCATGGCCAAGCCTTGGACTTGGCCTTGGCCTTGGCCTTGCCATGGACAAGTTGGCCTTGGCCTTGGCCAAGTCCAAGGCTAAGGCCAAGGCCAATTATATCCAGAAGTATTTGAATGAATATCCAGAAATGTGGTAGGTGCATATCCAGAAAGTTATGATAGGTTCTGGGTATTCAATATGGTTGTTTCTGGATATAAATTTTGTTAGTTTCTGGATATTCAAATTAAGAGTTTCTGGATATAGAATTGATCGTTTCTGGATATTCATATTGAATGTTTCTGGTTATACATTTTGTAGTTTCTGGATATTCAAATTAAATTTTCTGGATATAGAATTGATAATTCCTGGATATACTTTAATGGTCAAAAAAGCATTCAAACTTACTATTGAATTCAAAAAGTAATAAATGTGTACAGTTGGTAAGTGCATTGAATTCATTGACCAACTTTTTTGACTGGTTTCAAGTACTCTGCCTATATAAATCTGTCCAAAGGTAAGCATATACATCAAGTTCAAGAAAAATTATACCTTTAATAATTTTTCTAGTGATGAACAAAGGCAAGGGAAATTCTGGGGAGCCAACTTTGGGTGATTCAAATGATGACAAAAGTTGGAAAATATACATGGTGTGCTACCAAAAATTGCTCAATGGTCATCTTGTTGTTTTGCAGCCTTCTTCTGCAAATGGAACTCCCTCATTTCGTTGTCCATTGGAGCCATGTAATGGACACAATTGTAGGGATAAGGATTATGTGGGGATAGTCAATCATGCTCATGAGTTTGGCAACGCTCACAACATTGATGAAGCTGCTAGGATTCACCACAAGGCTTTGGAAATGTATTTGGAATATATTTTGAATGAATATGATCCAAAAAACAAATTGAATGACAATGTAGATGATGATGGAGCAGGTGGTAGTGGTAGTGTTTAATGGTTACTAAATTCTGTTTTTAATATTGTTGTGTTTGATGTATTTTGTAATATAGGTGATGTATTGTTAACCGTGACTGTTTTTGTTTGAAATTTGGCACTATTGAATCCATGACTGTTTTTGTTTGAAATGTAGTTAACTATTGAATCCATGACTTTAGCCAAGCAATGTGTCTTTTCACTTTGAAAAGACATGACTTTAGCCAAGCAATAAGTCTTTTCACTTTGAAAAGACACATTGAATTCAAAGAGTAATAAATGTGTACAGATGGTAAGTGCATTGAATTCATTGAATTCAAAGAGTAATAAATGTATATGCATTGAATTCATTGAGCAACTTTTTTGACTGGTTTCAAGTACTCATCCTATATAAATACCATACAACACCACTCCTACCATCACAACAAAAAAAATCAAATTTCTCAAAATGAATAACAACAACAACAACCAAGCTCAGCAGGACGAAAGTTCTGATTCTGATATAGGGTTTCAGCCTGAGGAGGTTGAATATGTAGATGATATTGTGGATGTTCCGCCTAGGGTTCCGCCTAGGGTTAGAAGAGAATGGACCCTGGAGCAAAAAGTTGCAAGTTACAAGCAATCAATCCAAAATGGGCGTTTTCCCCTCTATAATGGGGAAAATAAATTGCAATGCCCATTCTGCCCCCAGAGGAGCTTTCTAACAAGAACATTGACTTGGGACCAACTCTTTGCACATGGCCAAGGCCATGGTCAAGGTCAAGGCCATGGCCAAGCCTTGGACTTGGCCTTGGCCTTGGCCTTGCCATGGACAAGTTGGCCTTGGCCTTGGCCAAGTCCAAGGCCAAGGCCAAGGCCAATTATATCCAGAAGTATTTGAATGAATATCCAGAAATGTGGTAGGTGCATATCCAGAAATTGATAATAGGTTCTGGATATAGAATTGATAGTTTCTGGATATACTTACTATTGAATTCAAAGAGTAATAAATGTGTACAGTCGGTAAGTGCATTGATATCCAGAAGTCCAAGGCCAAGCCTTGGACTTGGCCTTGGCCTTGCCATGGACAAGTTGGCCTTGGCCTTGGCCAAGTCCAAGGCCAAGGCCAAGGCCAATTATATCCATAAGTATTTGAATGAATATCCAGAAATGTGGTAGGTGCATATCTTGAAAGTTATGATAGGTTCTGGGTATTCAATATGGTTATTTCTGGATATAAATTTTGTTAGTTTCTGGATATTCAAATTAAGAGTTTCTGGATATAGAATTGATAGTTTCTGGATATTCATATTGAATGTTTCTGGTTATACATTTTGTAGTTTCTGGATATTCAAATTAAATTTTCTGGATATAGAATTGATAGTTCCTGGATATACTTTAATGGTCAAAAAAGCATTCAAACTTACTATTGAATTCAAAAAGTAATAAATGTGTACAGTTGGTAAGTGCATTGAATTCATTGACCAACTTTTTTGACTGGTTTCAAGTACTCTGCCTATATAAATCTGTTCAAAGGTAAGCATATACATCAAGTTCAAGAAAAATTATACCTTTAATAATTTTTCTAGTGATGAACAAAGGCAAGGGAAATTCTGGGGAGCCAAATTTGGGTGATTCAAATGATGACAAAAGTTGGAAAATATACATGGTGTGCTACCAAAAATTGCTCAATGGTCATCTTGTTGTTTTGCAGCCTTCTTCTGCAAATGGAACTACCTCATTTCGTTGTCCATTGGAGCCATGTAATGGACACAATTGTAGGGATAAGGATTATGTGGGGATAGTCAATCATGCTCATGAGTTTAGCAACGCTCACAACATTGATGAAGCTGCAAGGATTCACCACAAGGCTTTGGAAATGTATTTGAAATATATTTTGAATGAATATGATCCAAAAAACAAATTGAATGACAATGTAGATGATGATGGAGCAGGTGGTAGTGGTAGTGTTTAATGGTTACTAAATTTTGTTTTTAATAATGTTGTGTTTGATGTATTTTGTAATATAGGTGATGTATTGTTAACCGTGACTGTTTTTGTTTGAAATTTGGCACTATTGAATCCATGACTGTTTTTGTTTGAAATGTAGTTAACTATTGAATCCATGACTTTAGCCAATCAATGTGTCTTTTCACTTTGAAAACACATGACTTTAGCCAAGCAATAAGTCTTTTCACTTTGAAAAGACACATTGAATTCAAAGAGTAATAAATGTGTACAGATGGTAAGTGCATTGAATTCATTGAATTCAAAGAGTAATAAATGTATATGCATTGAATTCATTGAGCAACTTTTTTGACTGGTTTCAAGTACTCATCCTATATAAATACCATACAACACCACTCCTACCATCACAACAAAAAAAATCAAATTTCTCAAAATGAATAACAACAACAACAACCAAGCTCAGCAGGACAAAAGTTCTGATTCTGATATAGGGTTTCAGCCTGAGGAGGTTGAATATGTAGATGTACATTGACTTGGGACCAACTCTTTGCACATGCTGTTCATCGTGGATCTATTTCTTCGTATGGAGAAATATCCAAGGAACAACACATGGCACTAGAGCAGCATATGACAGAAGTCAATGATGCGAATTAGGGGATGTTGATGTTTGTTCTTGTTGCTGTTGTTGTTCTTTCTCCTCCCCTTGTTGCAGATGTTTTTGTTGTTATTGTTGGGTTTTTTTTTTTTGTAATTATATTTAAAATAATCTACTTAGTTTGTTTTCTTTCAATTTTATATCCAGAAACTATCCAAAAGTATATCCAGAAACCATCAAAAAGTATATCCAGAAAACATCAAAAAGTATATCCAGAAACCATCAAAAAGTATATCCAGAAACTATCAATATGAATATCCAGAAACTATCAATTTTATATCCGTAAAACTCTTAGTTTGAATATCCGTAAACTTTCAAAAAGTATATTCCAGAAACAACTAAGTAAATTATATTTAAAATAATTTACTTAGTTTGTTTTCTTTCAATTTTATATCCGTAAACTATCAAAAAGTATATCCAAACCATCAAAAAGTATATCCGAAACCATCAAAAAGTATATCCGAAACTATCAATATGAATATCCGTAAACTCTTAGTTTGAATATCCGTAAACTTTCAAAAGTATATCCAGAAACAACTAAGTAAATTATATTTAAAATAATTTACTTAGTTTGTTTTCTTTCAATTTTATATCCGTAAAACTAACAAAAAGTATATCCGTAAAACTAACAAAAAGTATATCCGTAAACCATCAAAAAGTATATCCGAAACTATCAATATGACTATCCGTAAACTATCAATTTTATATCCAAAAACTCTTAATTTGAATATCCGTAAACTATCAAAAAGTATATCCGTAAACAACTATATTGAATATCCGTAAACTTTAATTGGCCTTTGTCTTGGATATATCCACAAATACCATAAAGTATATCAAAAATGTATATCCGTAAACTATCTATATGCATATCCGTAAACTTTCAATATGAATATCCATAAACTATCAATTCACTAAATACATTAATTACATCACCAAACCAGATTCCTAATTACATAATTACATACACCTATGAATCTTGTACATTACTTTGTTCTTCTGTTCTTTTTGTTTTCTTCTCTTTTTCAAAAGTGTTTGTCTCAATCATTAAATTATGCTTATCTCTGTTCAATTGACTAAGCAAAAGTGTTGAAAGAATTTCAGCTCGTAGACGGATCCTTTGTTTATCCTACAAAGCAAAAAAAAAAAAATTGTTAAAACATATATATACAAACTCGTATAATATAAATATGAATAAAAAAAACTTTAATAGTACCTGACATAACTCAGGGCATGAGTACTTTGATCCTTGAAAATCATTCATCTCAGACATCACATAAACTCCACAATCATGGTTAACATCATTTTCTTTAAGAACCCAATCACATTCCATGTATTCAAATTTATATGTTTTTTTGTCTTCAAAATCATTATAACATGGATGATGAATCTTCTTCAAAAAACCTTTCATAGGCACATACTGAAAAAATTTAAAGTATAAAATATTAGATAACCAATGAAAACAAAAATGAAAAATATAAAACTGCTTTCGTAAGTTTCAAAACATATACCAATGCTTTCGTAAGTTTCACAACTTCAGCTTCTTTTGCTTCATTCATTGAAAGGTTGTCAAAATAGTGAATGGATTTTGAAGCCATGTTGTACACATATAGTGTAAAGTGCCCACTTTTATTGCTTCCCTTAAAGTATGGGAAAAAAACTGCAAAAAAAATAAGTATATCCAGAAATATATTAGGTGACTATCCAGAAATTTCTTATTTGTCTTGGACATGGCTAAATCTATGGCATTGGCCATGGCATTGGCCATGGCCTTGGCCATGGCCTTGGCCTTGGCCTAGGCCTTGGTCATGGATATATCCAGAAATACCATAAAGTATATCCAGAAATACCATAAAGTATATCCAGAAATTACTATGACATGCCATAGGCCTTGGCCTTGGCCTTGGCCTAGGCCTTGGTCATGTATATATCCAGAAATACCATAAAGTATATCCAGAAATTACTTTGGCCATGGCATAGGCCTTGGCCTTGGCCTAGGCCTTGGTCATGGATATATCCAGAAATACCATAAAGTATATCCTGAAATATATTAGGTGACTATCCAGAAATTTTTTATTTGTCTTGGACATGGCTAAATCCATGGCATTGGCCATGGCATTGGCCATGGCATAGGCCTTGGCCTTGACCTTGGCCTAGGCCTTGGTCATGGATATATCCAGAAATATCATAAATTATATCCATAAATACCATAAAGTATATCCAGAAATTACTATGGCCATGGCATAGGCCTTGGCCTTGGCCTTGGCCTAGGCCTTGGTCATGGATATATCCAGAAATACCATAAAGTATATTCAGAAATACCATAAAGTATATCCAGAAATACCATAAAGTATATCCAGAAATTACTTTGGCCAAGGCCTATGCCATGGCCTTGGTCATGGATATATCCAGAAATACCATAAAGTATATCCAGAAATTTTCAATATGAAATCCAGAAATGTATTGACAAATGAAAATACATACCAGATCTACTTCTTTCAGATCCATTAGATTCCCATCTACATTAACATCATTTTTCCAATACAAAAAAGTTTGAAGCATTTCTCCAGCACCAACACGAGCATTGCAAGAACGTTTTGCCCAAGTAGCCTGTTAATATAAATGATAAACAATATCTTAAAGAAATTTCATGGATATATACCCTGCAATCGATATATACTTGTAAGTTGTTGAAAAAAGTAAACTTACAGAATGTTCAACACCAAACATAAATCTCTTCATTACACCCTTTTTATGTTCCAGCTTGTTCAACAACATTGCCCAAGCATTCACAATTACACCTGTGATATCTGTGTTTTCTCTCATACTCAAAATATCGTCTGCTTCCAGTCCAATGAGATCACTAAACTGAAAAAAAGCACTGAAAAAAAAATAATATTAGAATTTGAATACCATATTTAATTTCAACTGTAATAATATTGAAATAAAAACGGGATATTACTTTTTTGACTCTGGAAGAATCAATTTTGAGAAGCAATAATCAACCACTTCCATCTTTATCTTTGGCATACCAATCATTACTTCCTTATTCTTCACCATGAATTCAGATGAAAGAATAATCTCACCATTCACAGGTTCCAAATGCACTTCATCTAACATCTTGTCAAACTTCTCACCATTAACACCATGTTGAAAAATTTTATCAACCAAATTATCAATATCACCAAAAATTTGTGAAGAATATTCTTCTTCCACGTCAACTTCTTTAATAACAGACATAGGCTCAATCATTGGTTGTTTAAACAGATGGGAATCAGTAACTTGATCCTCTGTATTAAGCCTAGCAATTTGATGCTCTGCAGATTGATCTTCAGTTGGTTGATCAACATTGGTAACATCTTGATCCTCATAATGCTCATGCACATATCTGTCATCAAAATCCTGAAATTTTTCAACATTATCATCAGACTCTGTATGCTCAGATTCTTGACTCTGTGAAAGAATCCTAAATGTTGGCAATGGTCCAACCTTCCCTTTCTCCTTCAGCCTCATCTTTTGAAGTTTTCAATTTATCAATAATATCATCAATGTAATCAAAAACCCGACTTCCCCAAGGTTCACTATCACCAACCAAATCCTCCTCTTCCAGATCCTTTCTCAACATCATCATTATTAACTTTTTCTTTCCCCTTCTCAATTTTTGAAATCCTTGCAATGTGAGCATTGATAGCAACTTTAATATCATTCGAAATATTTCCGGTGACTCTTTAACGTAATCCAAAACTTACGGAACATTTTCACTTGCGGTATTTTTGTAGGATGACTTACATCCTCAACAAAAGGAGCAAGATCAATCAATAATCCAATTTATCCTTCATCCAAATCATCCTCATAGCTTGTAATAGGATAAACATTATCCAAATAAAGAACTCCACCCCAACCAATCTTAGCTTCATTCCCGACCTTAGAAATTTTCTCTTGAGTCCAATGTTGAATCAAAGAACGTGCGGTTGGTTCATGTTTACGCAAATATGGAAATCTATGAAAGTAAGCTATTAAAAGAATTGCCACACAACCACCGCAACACCTCACTTTACCGCAGTAAGAAGCCTTAAACTTCCTAACACCATCAGATAACTTATTCAAAACAAACTGGCACCAATCAAACTTTTTGATTTGAGTAACATCTTCAACCAATGCCAACAAAGAACAGTCAACAGCCTTTGTTACTACTGGTGCAAGAAAGAAACTGACAGCAAACAATACATAGAGGCGTTTAAACTCATCACCTCCATCAGGTAGTTCTTTGATGCGTTGACCAAGGCACGGGCTGGAATACCATCTTTAACTTTCCCAAAAGTATTTTTATATCGTGCGCTCAACTCTTTGTCAATTCCTATTGAAGAATTTATCTTCTCTTTTTTTAAGTTCCTTGGAAGACAAAGAATATCAAAAACATCATTTGTTGTTATATAATACTTGTTATTCTTGATTCTCTGAATAAAGCTCCCCGAATCAAATCTTTCAACAAGATATTCCACAATTCCCCCTGTTGGCAATCTATTCAACTTAAGTTCTAATAGTCCACCAAAACCTATAGATTTAACATCTTCTTTCTGAGCATCGGTTAAACAAAGATCAATAAGCCTTTCTGGGACACAACAATGTTCAAATGCCCGTTTCTTACCACTTTCACCCACATCCACTGTTGATTTCTTATTTGAGTTCTTAACTTGACCTTCACTTAATTGATTCTTCTTATGCTTCTTACTACCTTCACCTTTATTTAAATTTGCAGCTACAAAACATAAAAAAAAAATCAAGAGGATATCCAGAACCTTTTTAATTGAATATCCAGAATAATAAAGAAAGGATATCCAGAAATACATGAAGTGAATATCCAGAAACATACAAATGAATATCCGAAACTATCAAAATGCATATCCGTAGAAAGTACATAAATGAATATCCGTAAACTACACAAATGAATATCCAGAAACTACACAAATGAATATCCAGAAACTTTCAAAATGATATCCAGAAAATATCCACAAATAAATATCTAGAAACATACAAATGAATATCCAGAAACAAGTAAATGAATATCCTGAAAATATCCACAAATGAATATCTAGAAACAATTGAATATCCAGAAACAAACAATTGAATATCCAAACACTTTCAAAATGATATCCAGAAAATATCCACAAATAATTAAAAAGGTTCTGGATATCGATTAAAAAGGTTCTGAATATAAATTAAAAAGCTTCTGGATATCAATTAAAAAGGTTCTGGATATAAATTAAAAAGGTTCTGGCTATAAAACATAAATATCCAGAAAGCTTTTGAAAGGATATCCAGAACCTTTTGAAATGTTATCCAGAACCTTTTGAAATTATATAGCCAGAACCTTTTGAAATGATATCCAGAACCTTTTGAAAGGATATCCAGAACCTTTGGAAAGGATAACCAGAAGCTTTTTAATTTATATCCAGAACCTTTTTAATTGATATCCAGAACCTTTTTAATTCATATCCAGAAGCTTTTTAATTTATATCCAGAACCTTTTTAATTATGAATTAAAAGACAAGAGACAATACTAAAACACATTGTTAAACATGACGAAAATTATGATTTAAAAGCCAAGAGACAATACTAAGTAGAATGGTAAATCGTTAAACATAAAACACAAAATAGATACACAGAAATTGTAAATTTCATACTAAAACACATTGTTAAATTCATATACAGATGAGTATGCTTAATATATCCAGAAATTTATGAAAATGCGAACCAAAACAATAATAACATGTGAACTCACAGTCGGATTTTCGCTTGCTCCTGATTTCATCAACTGGATTTTCCATAATTCCTTCGATTGCTACTGATTTCGCTTGCTACTGATTTCTGGATATAGTTTCTGGATATTCAACTGGGGTTCCCTTGCTACTGATTTCGTTTTGGTATTGAACTTAGGGCAAATATGTTTTAATTAAACCGGTTAAGAAACCGGTTCGTTAAACGTTCAATTAAACCCGTTAATAAACCGCTAAGGAGAAACGCGTTTCTCCTAAGCGCTAAGGAGAAACGCGTTTCTCCTAAGCGCTAAGGAGAAACGTGTTTCTCCTTAGATTTTACGTTGATCAAAATAGACATAAAACCATTACACGTCAAAATAGACATAAATACTACCCGTGCGAAGCACGGGTTTCCACCTAGTATGCATATATAGCATACTACGCCCTCTATTACACCAAAATTACACCAAAGGTAATCTACCATCCATTACAACATAATAATGAAATGTACTTTAATTTTTGATCAGGTTACAAATAATGCAAAGGGTTTGTATTATTTGGAAACAAAATATAAAACAATATTGCATTAAATTCTAATTAGGGAAAAATACCAGAAACTCCTCTAAAAACATTCATATCCAAAAAACCCAACAAATAATTCTCTTATCACAAAAATCCTAAAATTATATATTCAATACTGAAATGCCCAAAATTTAACGATTCAACTTTATCTTTAAGTTTGAAGCTTTTATGTAGATGAAATTTGTTTTTTTTTTTTTAAGTTGTGACATGTTAAGAATGTAATTTAACATATAAAGATAAATTTATGATACCATGTCTAATTATTTTTAGAAAATCATGCTTATATAATGTAATTATTAAATTTCGTAATAAAATTATTAAATAATAGATATAAATAAGATTAAAAAAATCTAAAAATTATCACTATCATTATTATTTTTTAGAATTACTATTGAAATTATTACTTTGTTAGTCCTACAATTTTATTAATATTAAAAGTATTATTTTTTAATATTTATTCTATAATTGCTTAAGATGGATAAATTTTATCTTTGTAAACTCATATTTGAAAAAAAAAATCATGTTTGAAGTAATATAAATTCTCAAATCTAATAACATCTGCTAAACCGTTAAATTTTGGACTACTTGGTAATGAATATGTAATATTAGGGTTTTTTTTAACATGAAAATTATTTGTCTGTTTTTTGAATTTGAAAGTTTTTAATAGGGGTTTTTTTGATATTTTTTCCTTCTAATTAAATATCTAATTAAATAATACAAATATAGCATTATTTGTAACGAACCGAAAAGTACGTTACATTAATGTAACACTGTCAATTCGTAATACATTTAAATTATGGTAATAAATGTTGAACGGTATAAACCGAGATACGAACATGGGCTTGTTCGAGCTGGGCCCAAATGGATTGGGCCATAAACATAATCCAACACACAAGTATCAGGGCCGAGGAACGCCTTCCTAGTATGCCGAGGATCATTCACCTCGGCCTTATATCATCATGCTTGTGCCATCGTACTCCGAGATATCATTAGGCGACGAGGAAAGAAATGTTCTCACCTCGGCATATTATAAAATGACGAGGAGAGAGAATTATTTACCCCGGCATGTTACCTTGCCGGCCAATCACCAAATGACGAGGAATTAGAATCATTCACCTCGGTCTACTTTCCAAGGCCGAGATAAAACATTTATGTTCCTCTGCGTTCCGGTTAGCAGATTACACAGTCTTTATCAAACAAGGATTCTACAGTCATGATCCAATCAGGATTACAATTACCAACATCAATTCAAGTCGAACAATGACTCCTTAACAGATATAATTCTTTTAGAATTATATCTTATCTCCTTACAAGTTCATTCCAACATGGATTCTATCAATCCATCCCTATAAATACAAGACCCATGGCTCATTATTTGGTACGTTACTTTTTACATTGCAGAAACTCTGTCAATTTAGTTTCTCACATACAAACCGTGAACTTACTCTCACGCCGGAGGGCCTTTAGCCGGATCCGCCCCGGCTTAGTTTACGTGTTTTCTCTTATTTTCAGGCCTTGCAATCACCGGAGCATTCATCGCTTGGATTTGGGCTGATTTGACGATTTTGGCATCATCAAGTGGTTCCATTGCCGGGAAATCGATTCAAACACCCTTTGTTTGGCCTGGAAAGCGCTCGCTAAAAGCCAAATTTCTTGCCGGAATTTTTCTACCTTTGAACGGAATTTCTGGATCGTTTGGGCTCTGTTCTTGAAACCGCCGGAATCTGGAAATTTCAATCGGAATTTGCCCAGATTCAGTTGGAGACGTTTCAGCGTGAAATTCTGCCCCAGTTTTGGCCTGAATTTTTTGTGTTGGAAAAATCACGATTGGGTGTTCGTTTGTGGTCAAAATTTGCACTAATTTTGGGCAGAAATTCGGATCTGTTGGGAATTGTGATTTTTGGGAAATTTGCACTTGGCAATTTGTTGTTGATTCACAATGGACGGACAATTTACAAGTGTTACAACTGAGGACCCAACCCAAGTGAATGGGGTGAACACTGTGTTGGGTTTCGAGGGTCCATGCGCAGCGGAATAATGCAAAAACTCGAAAAACCCCAAGCCCTAGAATTCGTTCTAGATGATTAATTAAGAAGTATGAAATAGAATTACCAACCTTGTGTGCTTTTGTCGTTGATAAATGCGTTCCAACTCCAAATTGTTGATCTTGTGAATCCTCGATGAACGATCAATGAATCACGAACGAAAGATCTTGAATAGCGAAGATCCTCTATGTGTATCCACGTGATGAACGAACCCTAGAACTCTTCTAGGAGGATTGCTAGATCCTATTGATTGAAACACCTTTCAATCAATGAAGAACAATGGATTTGGTGGTGTTTGATTCTCAATTCTCAATTGAAATCTCTCACTTTTGATGTTTCTCTCAAGCCAAAACGTTCTCTTGACGGCTAGGGCAACCATGGGTAAGTATTTATACGTTATAAAACTTTTCCCCTCGTGAAAACCCTAGTTTTAAGTCAATTCTGCGTCAGTCCAGTGCCCAGGGGACGAGTCGTCCCCCAGGGGACGAGTCGTCCCCCAGGGGACGAGTCGTCCCCTGGCACCCAGCTTCTGAATCTGGCGTCCCCCTTAAGGGGAATAGTTGGTTCTGGCCTGGGGACGAGTCGTCCCCTGAGAACAAAAACTCCATATTCTTCATTTTTGACAATTCGTTCGATGCGTGTGACCCCATAGGACTATATTATGTTGGACATGAGTTCGATCACATCGATCCTCATAAGACATGAGCGGACTCTAGCAAGCCATTATGCCTACCCAAATAATATAATATCAAGTTCGATTTCCTATATAGAACATATCACAATCCCATTGTCACACGATGTTATATTGAACATGAGTCATGGTCCACGTCAACTCATATTGTTCAATGCTTTCTCGTTACCAAGTAAATTGATTAATCGAATGATATTAATCACATTAATTCATTCGGGCATGGCCATGCACTACATCAATCTTACTTACGAGTGGCCTAGCAAACATCTCTCTTTACGAGGGACAATTTTCCATCTTGACTTATCATTCTTCCCAACAAGAATCATACCATGCCAATGATAGCCCTTATTGTCATCCGGTTAAGGACAACGTTAAACTATATCAAACATGATATTCATTGAGCGAAAGACGATGATAATCTCAGGTCAAAGGATATCAATGATATGACTATATGAGATTTAATTATGACATTTGACCATGACATAAATCTCATAATGGGTCAAGTCCAGTACCTTGTTCTCCAACAAGTACCCATGAATTTAATGTGCATCCCTATGCATATAATCATCACATGATTATCCATTAAACTTCATACTAGTGCTTCATAAGTACTAGGGACACGATTATTATAACTAAACATGCAAACACATATAATAATCAAAGAAACAATCTCTTATATAAATGAACAATGACATTACATAAAGGTCTATCTCTATAGGCCTAGGGCACTTCACTTTTACATCTGCAGTCTCCCACTTGCACTAGGCCCAATCATTCATGTATCTTATACCCATGGACCTAACATGACCATCATGTTTAGCTTGTGGTAAAGGCTTGGTGAGAGGGTCCGAGATGTTGTCATCCGTTGGTACCTTGCATATCTTAACGTCTTCCCTTTCACAGATTTCTCAAATGAGGTGGAAACGTCTTAGAATGTGTTTGGATCGTTGATGTGACCTTGGTTCTTTTGCTTGCACAAATGACACCATAATTGTCACAACAAAGTTCCACCGGATTAGTGATACTTGGAACAATTCCAAAACACTAATGAACTTTTGATCCAAACTGCCTCTTCTAGCTACATCATATGTTGCTAAAATTCGGCCTTAGTAGTAGAATCGGCTACGATTTTTTTTCTGCTTGGAACTCTTCCAATAAAATCGCACCTCCAATAAGCATAAACACAAATCCTAATTGCGATTTTAATTAACTTTGTCAGTTTGGAAGTTAGCATCCGTGTAACCTATACAACAAGATTAACTTCCAACCTTTCAAATACCAAGAACGTATCCTTAGTTCTTCTTAAGTACTTTAAGGATCGTCTTGACTGCCATCCAATGGTTCTCACTAGGATCAGATTGGTATAGACTCGTCATGCTCAAAGCATACGAGACGTCGGGTCTAGTACAAATCATGGCATACATGACAGATCCAAATGTCGGAGCATATGGAACTTCGTCCATTCTCTTTTGCTCATCAGTTGTCATGGGACACTGAGTCTCGCTAAGAGTAATACCATGACCCATTGACAGGTTACCTTTCTTAGAATCATCTAAGAACCTTATCAATATGAGTATTTTGACTCAAACCAACTTATCCTTTTAGATCTATCTCTATAGATCTTGATACCAAGGATGTAAGCGGCTTCACCCATATCTTTCATTGAGAAACCTTTCCTTGACCAAGACTTGACAGTCTTAAGTGTCGAAACTTTGTTTTCAATGAGTAAGATATCATTGTCATATAACAATAGAAATAATACTACGCTCCCACTGAATTTCATGTATACACAAAGTTCATCTTCGTACTTGATGATGTCAAACTCTTTGACCGATTCATCAAAATGAAGATTCCAACCCCTCGAAGCTTGCTTCAACCCATCTTATGGATCTTTGCAACATGCATACTTTATTAGAATTTCTTGGATCGACAAACCCTTCAGGCTGTATCTGTATACATCCTCAAGTAGGTTTCCGTTAAGAAACGCTGTTTTGACATCCATTTGCCATATCTCATATTCACAATATGCGATAATGGCAATTGAAACTCTAATAGACTTCGGCATTGTAATGGGCAAAAAGGTTTCAACATAGTCAACACTATGAATTTTCCTAAATCCCTTTGCTACAATCCTTAGTCATGAAAGTATACACCTTCCATCCATGTCGGTTTTCTTCTTGAAAACCCATTTACACCCTTATGGTTTTTACACCTTCAGGTGGACCAATCAAGTTCAAAACTTGATCATCAAACATGGATTACAATTCGGATTCCATGGTTCATAACCATTTATCCGAATTAGGAGTGGACATCGTCTCTAGATAGGAAATAGGTCCGCCATTCTCAATGACTCCCACTTGATTACTTTCCGATATGAGAAATCCATATCTCTCAGGTTCGGATCGTATCCTATCAGATCTGCGAAGAACTTGTGTATCTTGAACCGGTTCCACAACTCCTTGTGAACTTGGTTCCGTCTCTACTCTTGGTTCCACGTTATTTTTAGGTTCTTGAACTCTTCAATATCAATTTTACTCTCACTAGATCCTTTATTGAGAAACTGTTTCTCAAGAAACGAATCATATAGAGCAACAAACACTTTGTTCTCATTGCGGTTGTAAAACTAATATCTGAAATTAACCCTGTCAGATTTGGTGCTAACTTATGAGAGACAAGTCTCTTTACATAAGATTCGCAACCCCAAATCTTTATGAAAGACATTCTTTCATGCCATATCTCATGTGGGGACTTAGGAATCGATTTAGTAGGGACACAATTCAGTGTAACCGCATTATTTCTAATGCATATCCTCAAAAGGAAATAGGAAAGTCAACTTGACACATCATCGAACGAACCATGTCATACAAGGTTCAATTCCTCCTCTCAGACACACCATACAATGTGGTGTTCCGGGTGGAGTCAACTCTGAAATGATTTCACAGTTTTGAGATGATTGTCAACCTCTTGGCTCAAATATTCATTACCTCGGTCTAATCGAAGTACTTTAATAGTTTTGCCAAGATTGGTTTTTGTACTTCATCTTGAAATATTCGAAATATCTCAAACGATTCACCTTTGGACTTCATCAGATAGACATAGTCATATCTAGATAAGTAACCGGTGAATGTGATGAAATACCGAATTCCTCCCCTAGCAATGCTACTTAATAGTCCATATACATCTCATGTATAAGGGCCAATAAGCCACTACCCTCCCACTACTCTTAGTGTAGGGTGGTTTGGTCATTTTACCAAATAAACGAGATTCACATACCTCAAATGATTCATAATCATATGAGTCTAAGTGTCCATGTTAATGGAGTTTAGATTATACGTTTCTCATTTATATGACCAAGCCGGCAATGCCATGTGAACGTGTTGTTCACATCATTCGGTTTAGATTTCACACTTATATTATAGATATCTTCAATATTATTTTGTATCTTAACATCAAGGATATGAAGACCATTCAATGATATATGCATTACAATAAGGCATATCATTAAATAAATATAAAGCTTCTTATTCTCAATAAGAAAATTATATTCTTCATCATCCTCATAAGAAACAAAATGATACTCCTGCTCAAATTCGGAACGTAGTCACACTTGTTCAAAACAAGTACTAGTCCACAAGGTAAAGTGACTTCATAAGTCCCTACGGCTAATGCAGCAACTCTTACTTCATTACCACGCATAGGTTTAATTTACCTTGTTTGAGCAGCTTTCTATTCTTTATTTCTTGCACATTTAAACAAATGTGGGATCTATATCCGGTATCATATACCCAAGAACAAGAAGTCGAAAAGAAAATATCTACCATATAGATACTTGAAGTAGTAGCAATCATATTGCCCTTCTTCACTTTTTAGGCCTTCCTAATAAGCCTTGCAACTTTGCTTCCAATTAACAATCTCATTGCAGCGGTAGCAAACTGCATCCTTTTGAGACACTTTGGGTTTAGCCTCTTCGGCTTTGGCAACTTTTGCCCTAGGTTTAGCAACCTTTGCTTTACCTTCTTTGCATTCCCTTTTGAACCCCTTTCTTGTGTTAACCATTAACACACTTGTGGATTGCTCCTTTTGCATCTCATGCATTAAAAGCCTTCACCACAACATATATCTTTTGTCTAGCTTCCACTTGGAACATTTCCTTTTGTGCGTTGTGCTAGAACAAAAGCAATTTCCACGTGTTCAAGGTTCTTCTTAAGAGCCTTTAAACATGGTGACAAGTATAGGGCAAACAACATCATAGGAATCATCTAAATGTTTCTTATGTTGCTCCTTACCTGTCCTTTACAACGTTTGCAGTGGGTTCAGCAGGAATAGATTCGTCAAGAACGTACAATTTTGCTTAAGAACTCTTCTTGAGCATCTGATCAAATCAGAATAACTTGTACCGTTCTTTTCGAACTTGTCCTTCATAAGGACGAATCACAATAATAAGGATTAATTATAGTTTAATGCTATTTCTACAACAAAATATGCAACACATATGAACACATATAAGTACCGATTTCATTTAAGAGATTAAATAACGTATTTCATAAATACTCCCACTAAATTATATAACCTTCTTATGCAAATATGCATAATATAATTTAATAGGCTAAGACCCAACTTTAATTTAATTTCAAGTCGGCTATGGCACGACTGCTCAAAATTAAACTAAAAAGCTAGATAATATTTATCAATCATATCTATATATGACTCTTAGATCATTATGAGATTATAGACATCATATGTCACATGTTTCAATCTCATCTTATGCCTTAGGCCCAAAACTGTTTTGATAGCCTAATTGAGTTCAACCATTTTAAACGTATAGCAATCACTATTTGCTCATCTTGATCATACAAAGATAGAATCAATGTACCTCGCTGTGGCGTAGCCTACATGAAACTATCCGTGTACTCACAAGTGTTTAAACATGGGTGGCATAAAACAAACTCAAATTACAAAGAAGGTTCAATTTTTCATGCTTATCAATTAACATGCCAAGGTTGATTCATGAAACTATATGAGCATAATTATGAACATGGAATGATGCAACACAAATCACATTTGGTCAGTAATTACTAGTACGCGGCCACGTGCTCCAAATTTATCCCACACTTCCATCGAAGTGCCTGTGGGGAAGGTTTTGGTGTCCAACCAATATACTAAGGTAATACTTCACAAATATCCTAGATTAATCACATTAATCATATTAATGAAATTGACATCCCATAATCTAGATTAATCATATTAATCATATATTTCAATTTCATAATCATGGTATATCATTATATACAATTACTTCATAAGCAAAACTCATACAATTTCACATTCTAGATCATGTACATCATGAAAATTAACATAATCACATTATCTAATTATCATGATTTTCTAATATAAACATCATGAACGGGGCTCTGATACCACTGTTGGGTTTCGAGGGTCCATGCGCAGCGGAATAATGCAATAACTCGAAAAACCCCAAGCCCTAGAATCCGTTCTAGATGATTAATTAAGAAGTATGAAATAGAATTACCAACCTTGTGTGCTTTTGTCGTTGATAAATGCGTTCCAACTCCAAATTGTTGATCTTGTGAATCCTCGATGAACGATCAATGAATCACGAACGAAAGATCTTGAATAGCGAAGATCCTCTATGTGTATCCACGCGATGAATGAACCCTAGAACTCTTCTAGGAGGATTGCTAGATCCTATTGATTGAAACACCTTTCAATCAATGAAGAACAATGGATTTGGTGGTATTTGATTCTCAATTCTCAATTGAAATCTCTCACTTTTGATGTTTCTCTCAAGCCAAAACGTTCTCTTGACGGCTAGGGCAACCATGGGTAAGTATTTATACGTTATAAAACTTTTCCCCTCATGAAAACCCTAGTTTTAAGTCAATTTTGCGTCAGTCCAGTGCCCAGGGGACGAGTCGTCCCCCAGGGGATGAGTCGTCCCCTGGCACCCAGCTTCTGAATCTGGCGTCCCCCTTAAGGGGAATAGTTGGTTCTGGCCTGGGGACGAGTCGTCCCCTGAGAACAAAAACTCCATATTCTTCATTTTTGACAATTCGTTCGATGCGTGTGACCCCATAGGACTATATTATGTTGGCAATGAGTTCGATCACATCGATCCTCATAAGACATGAGCGGACTCTAGCAAGCCATCATGCCTACCCAAGTAATATAATATCAAGTTCGATTTCCTATATAGAACATATCACAATCCCATTGTCACACGATGTTATATTGAACATGAGTCATGGTCCACGTCAACTCATATTGTTCAATGCTTTCTCGTTACCAAGTAAATTGATTAATCGAATGATATTAATCACATTAATTCATTCGGGCATGTCCATGCACTACATCAATCTTACTTACGAGTGGCCTAGCAAACATCTCTCTTTACGAGGGACAATTTTCCATCTTGACTTATCATTCTTCCCAACAAGAATCATACCATGCCAATGATAGCCCTTATTGTCATCCGGTTAAGGACAACGTTAAACTATATCAAACATGATATTCATCGAGCGGAAGACGATGATAATCTCAGGTCAAAGGATATCAATGATATGACTATATGAGATTTAATTATGACATTTGACCATGACATAAATCTCATAATGGGTCAAGTCCAGTACCTTGTTCTCCAACAAGTACCCATGAATTTAATGTGCATCCCTATGCATATAATCATCACATGATTATCCATTAAACTTCATACTAGTGCTTCATAAGTACTAGGGACACGATTATTATAACTAAACATACAAACACATATAATAATCAAAGAAACAATCTCTTATATAAATGAACAATGACATTACATAAAGGTCTATCTCTATAGGCCTAGGGCACTAACACCTACACACTGGAGCTGAGGAGCTGCCTCCTCCTCCTCCTCTACCTTATCCAGACGCCCCTCCTCCCCTCGCCATGACTCTTCGTTCCAAGGGTCAGGCGAATGCCGAGGGAGAGGGTGTCGAGCTTCCTCGGCCCACTCGTACTCGTGGGAAGCAAGTGGGAAGGAAGAAGACAAAGAATGCCGACGTCGGTCAAGCAGCAGGAACTCAACCCGTTGACCGATGCTCTTTGTTACATAAGCAAATGGAGATATTGCAAAGGATGTATGAAACACAGGCTGCTCTTTTGCAATTGGACCCAGATCATTCCATGGCTGAATTCATTAGGCCATCTATGGGCAACCCTCTCGGAAGGGAACAAGGTGAGCAACGAGCTCCTCTCCTCAAGACCGCTGAACTACCAAAGCAAGCACCCCGGGAACCTACCCGTCCACGGCATGACAGTAAGAAGAGGGATCAGGTGGTTGACCTGAGAAGCCAATTGACTCCCAGGGAAGAGGAGGTGAACTCAAGGGACCTAAGGACAAGGCTCAGTCTGAACAGGCGAATGTCACCACCTCGTCTAGTCATAGCACCCCGGCGTCCTGATTCTCCTCGTCGATCCCGCCATGATTCTCCTCGTCCTCGGCATCGTCGGGATTCTCCCCGTCCCCGTGCTCGTGAATTTGCTAGGCCGAGGACCCCGGAACCATATAGGATGATACTTGGTGGCCAAGACCTGGAACTAAAGCGTGATAAGGCCCCCTCCAAACGGGACAGCCACCGACATGACGCGGAGCACAGTAGGGTGAATGATCGCACCAAGGATAAATCCATCAGAAGCTCCCAACGAAGCACCCGCTCAAGCAGCGACAAGGGAGTGGAGACCAAGCAATGGGAGCTGTTGAAGCAAAGACTGGATGACATGGAGATGGGAAAAAAGTTCAATGACGATGACTATGACTGGTCAACTCGTCCGTTCTCCTTGAGGATAACTGCGGCTCCACCTAATCCTCACCTCAAGCTCCCGAATTTCGAGAAGTACAACGGCACCACTGATGCAAAAGACCACGTGCAAGGTTTTGAACAAACCATGAATCTCCTCACCACTGCTGATGACTTGCTCTGTAAAGCTTTCGCGAGCACCTTCTCCGGAACAGCCTTGACCTGGTTCCGTGAGCTTAAAAGAGGTAGCATCGATTGCTGGAGGGGCATGAGGAGAATGTTCTTGGACCACTTTGCCACTGCTGGTAAGAGGAAGATGAGGCTGGCCGACTTGGCCAACATCGAGCAGGGAAAGGGAGAGACCACCCTCAGCTACTACAACCGGTTCCGAAAAATGGCAGACCAGGTTGAAGAGAGCCTCACTGACAGGGAGGTCATTGTTTGTTTCAACTCTGGGTTAAAATCTGGTCCCCTCATCTATGAACTCTCAGCCCGGGAACCTAAATCCAAGTCCGAATTATACAAGGTGGCTTATGCCATTTCCATGGCTGAAGATAAAACAAAGAAAAGGGGAGCCGACAAGGCAGAAACAGAAACAACGGGCACTCGCCAGAATGACAATGGGAATGGTAAGGGATCCAAGGGGAAGAACAGAACAAGAGGCACAGAGAAACCTGAGGTGTTCACCCCCCTGACCAAACCCATTTCAGAAATCATGCAGCTAGTAAATCTCCCTCCCCCCCCCCCCGTCCACTAAGTGATAAACCGAAGTACCCTCGTGACGCTTCAAAATACTGTGATTTCCACAAAGACAACGGCCACACCACGGATGGTTGTTGGGCCTTAAAGAGGATAATACAACGGTGGGTCGACGAGGGAAAGCTGGACCGCTATGTCATGAAGAAAGACAACAACAAGCGGAAGCGGAAGGAAGAGGAAAGTGAAGATGATGATAAAAGTGAAGACGGAGAACGTAGGCCTCCTAGAGCCAAATTGCATGTGATCCGTGAAGAAGTTACTTCCACCAGAAAGCTGAGGGACCAGATCCATGAACTAAGCAAAGTTTACCATGTGCCTTCTTGGATTCATAAGGCGGAAGAGGTCATCAGTTTATCACCAAACGAACTGGCAGGGAGCCGTGCTGCCCGTGAACAACCATTGGTGATAAAGGGTCGAATCGACAATGTGGAATCGGAAAGATTGCTTGTGGACACGGGGGCCTCCCGTGAAATTCTGTATTATTCCGCTTTCCAACAGATGGGATTGAAAGACACTGTACTGGAACCATATCATGGTAGGCTCGAAGGATTCACCAACCATAAGGTTGGAGCTAAAGGGACTGTGGAGCTAGAACTTGAAGTCGGTGATCATCCCTTCCTAGCCAAAGCCACAGTCAATTTCGTAGTCATGGATTTGACTAGTGATTACCATCCAATCATAGGCATTCCAAGTCAAGCTAAACTTGGGATGGTGGCCTCCCTTCCCCACCAACGAGTTAAATTCCCCACTCGTGCTGGGATTGGATGTGTGAGGGCAACCCCCAAAGACTTCTTGGAACATATCGTGAAGAGCAGAAAGAAATCCAAAAGTGTGGACATAGATACCCCCGAGGAAAACATCAAGATCTCAAAGTCTCAGAAAACCACCAAAACTAGCTCCAGAATGAGCTATATCCGTGAGGTGCTTGATGATGAGGACGAGCCTATGGTCCTAGAAATTGCAGATGACCAAGGCATAGTCCTACTCCTGTACCGAGGAAGAGCCTATGGTCCTAGAAATTGCGTGCATGACCAAGGCATAGTCCTACTCGTACTCACGAGGAAGAGCCTATGGTCCTAGAAATTGCAGATGACCAAGGCATAGTCCTACCTGTACCTGAGGAAGAGTCTATGGTCCAAGAAATTGCAGATGACCAAGGCATAGTTCCGCCCGTCTCCGAGGAAGACCCTATTCTCATCAACGGCCAGAACTCGGGGGCCAACCATGACCTAGGGAAGGTCAATCTTCCCGACGTTGATAAACTTATGGAGGAAGAAGGCCTCAATGTGAACGACAACGAAGGGAAGAGAATTAGAGAGATTATTATCGAGTCTCTGGAATTCCGAGACGGTCCTGAAATGAAGCTTGTAGATTAGCTGGAAGAAATAGTCATCAATCCTGACTATCCTGAACAAAAAATCAAGCTCGGGGGCCAACTATCTCCAGAAGAGAAAGAAAGAATCATCTCCCTTCTGAAAAACAGTCTCGACGTCTTTGCTTGGAGGGTCGAAGACATGAGGGGGATCAATGAAGAAGTAGCCCTCCACCGCCTAGAAGTTGATCCTTTGGCAAAAACCATCTCCCAGACAAGGAGAAACTTTGCAAGGGACAAGGAGGAAGCTATTAAGGAAGAGGTGCAAAAGTTACTTAGCGCCGGAATAATTCGTGAAGTCAAGTACCCCGTTGTAGCGTTGTGAGAAAATTTCATCTTTTCATCTTTTTGAGTCGCCACCTATATTATTCGTTTGGAAACATAGGAAAACCATTTTGAAAGAGATTTGGGTTTGGGGCTTAGGTTATGAAATGGGTAGGTCAAGGAGCATCCATTTCACCCAATCCGGAGATCGATCCTTGATTTGGATCTTGATGCGGACGGAGCTTCGCCTTGGTCCTTTGATTCGGGCTTCGATGTTCGTCAATCAACGTGGTTGAAGGACGAATTTAGGAGTTGTTTGTGAGTGATTTGAAGGGGTCTTTCGTGGAAAGAAACCAACAAATTGTGTGTGTTGTGTGTTTTCTTGATCAAGGATCAGAATTGTCGAACTCCCAAAACACTGAAAGTCATCCAGTATTTATAAGAGGTTGGAGAGGTGAAGGTGGAGAGGTAAAATCCCCTAGGAAAGTTCCAGAACTCAGTTCTGATTGGATACCCGAATTGATAAGGTTTTATCGAAAAAGAGAGTTTGAAATGGAGAAGGAGAGTGATTTCTGCACATCCTGTCGAGGGGATATCTCGCGTGAGATATGATATCTCGTGCGAGATATCTAGTCTGATGACTATTTTGTCCTCTTCAGTTGTTCCGTTAGTCAGTTAGGTCCAAAACTAACGATGTTAGTTAGAAACTTAACGAAACATGACGAAACTGATATGCTCTCATCAAAACATAAAAGAGAGATGAAGAGTAGTGTTATCATGTAATTATGGGTTCAGAATGGAGTGTCTACAGAGCCCCTCGGCGACAGGTCTTATGAAAGAAGAAGTGTCGTCGATAGAAAAGACATCATTCTGAACACTGGGATGGTCGTGCCGCACGGCTGCCTACGTATCTCTATTGGAGAATCAGACCAAAACGTAGTTCGACTCCAAAACACGAAAAGGTTGCTTTAGGTATTTTGAAAATCATTTTTTTGAAAATCGAGGAGAATTTATTTTTGAAAAGGCAAATCCATACTGAGGAATCAAATCATGACCCAATTCTGAATATACCTGTTTGTCTGAAGATTCGCCTGTTTGGGCTCCGAACCTGCGGGGAAAGATGTTAGAAAACAAAGATTTACCTGTCCGGTCCTTTGCGTTCTGTTGGGTTTTCTTTTGAGACTGAAGTGAGGTGACGATCCTGGAGATTCGGGACCGAGCTTTTGTTGAGGTGACGATCCTGGCGATTCGAGACCGAGCTTTTTGTTGAGTAGTACTCGACGTACTACTTGTAGATGCTTGACACACCTACTTGGTGACGATCCTGGCGATTCGGGACCGAGCTTTTGTTGAGGTGATTACTCGACATACTACCTGTAGATGCTTGACACACCTAATTGTTGACGATCCACCTGTCTGGGCGTTGAATCGGGCTTTTTGGTAAGGTAAGTATTTGACATACTGACCCTAGATGCTTGACGCATCTTAGATGTTTGACACACCTAATTGTTGACGATTCACCTGTCTGGGCGTTGAATCGGGCTTTTTGTTGAAATATGCTTGACGCATGGCACTTGACGTGATGGATGCTTGACGCGATGATTGCTTGACGCAATGGTTGCTTGACGCGATGGTTGCTTGACGCAATGATTGCTTGACGCGATGGTTGCTTGACGCGATGGTTGCTTGACGCAATGGTTGCTTGACGCCATGGATGCTTGACGCTTTAAAAGATGCTCGACACACTTAATTGGATGCATAGAAAGGTATATGGTAGGAAAAAATCCAAACACTCAACATGTTTGATCTAATTCTTGAAAGTAGGCACTTGACGTGCTTTACGCATTTTAATTCCTACAAGAGGGTTAGTGAAAGTATTTGCATAACAACATATATTCACTTAAGCATTTGTTTGATCAAGACGATCAATGTGCACTCGACTCCAAGAATCAGCGGGGAGAATGAGTTCTATTATGTGAGAATTGAAAATCGTTTGTGTGATTTAGATTTTGGTTTAGAAGACCAACTCGTGAGGTCCATCTAAAGATCGAATGAGACAATCGTCTAATAGGATTCTGTTGAGATAACCGAAGTTCAACACTAAGGTTCGAGATGCTTCGAGGATTTTTCCGTTGTCGTAGGACTTTTTTCATCGTCAAGCCCCAAGTTTCTCATGTGATGATCATTGACTGAACAAGGTCCAAACCACTCCAATGGCTTTCGCTACGTAGAACTTATGCTGTCTAATCCAAAGCGCGTATTTTTCAAGGCTTCTCTTGACATTAAGCCCCAAGACTTCTTGTATGTTGTAGATGACTTCGTGAACATGCTTGTGAGGCTGCGTGAATTGAAGAAGGATCCCCTCCTTTTTCCCTTTGATTTTTTTTTTGTGACGCACCCTGGTTTTTGCCTAGACCGCCCTTTCGGGTTTTCAATCTAGCGGGCATCTCTTTTGCGTCTTTTGTTTTTTTTGTGCTCTAACTTTTGCCTAGGCCGCTCTTTACGAGTTTTCAACCTAGCGAGCTATTTTTTTTTCTTTTGAAAAGTATGTTTACTCGAAAGAGACTCAGTTGGAAGAATCTCATTGAGGAGAAAGATGAGATCTCAAGTTTAGTTGAGGAGAGACGGACTCTATTTTTGGAAGGTTATCCAAGCATTGAATCTTTTATGAGGGAGTGTATTCTCTAATGATGATAGTGAGAAGCGAAGAGGAAAGCCCCTAATGCAGATTTGATTACTCTTGAGAGTTTGAGTAGAGATTGACTGGGGGAGGAAAGGTTAGGAAGCCCCAGTTTTGCCGCTTGGATTTCAAGAGTGTGTATGAGAATGGCTAAGAGGAAGCCCCTAAACTCAACAAAGAACGCTATATGGCTCAAAGATCTAGAAAAGTTGTTCTACTTTTAATGGACCTTGCATCATCTAGAAATTTCTTAACGAGTTTGTAAAGAAAGCCAATCATTAGTACGACTTAAGGCTAAACATTTTTATTTATGGATTGATGTTGAAAGTCTTCTTCATTTGCGTTGCCATTCGGGCTTCATTGTAAGAGGATGTTGAGGAATCCTCTTTTTCTTCGTTGGTATCACTTGACTCTTCTCCTTTGTAGGAGAGTCCTTCTTGCCTTTGTTGAAATTCCATCCTTGTTGTGGGGCGATGAAGGCTTGAGAGTTTTTCCCTTTTTTTTTTTTTTTTTGATGCTCTAATTTTTTGCCTAGGACGATTTGAGGAGTTTCGACCTAGCGAGCTTTTTTTTTTTTTTGTACTCTCAAAGCCTTGAATTGAGTAGCCCCACTCTTCTTGGGATGAATGTTGATGGCGGCGCCTTTGCCTTCCTTCGTTTGTTGACAATCGACTTTCAACATGAGTAATGTTTAGCCTTAAGACTTCTAAGGATAGTTTTCATTTCAAACTTGTTTAGAAGTTTCTATTTTTCGTGATGATTTAAGGAATGAGGGGGTCCACTATTTGGCATGGATCAAATGATACTCATAAAGAAAAACAACTTTTGGGAAAGTGTTTAGGATAAAGAGATAACTTTTATTGATAAGGAAATTCGAAACAGACTCGATAGTTTACTTGACACAAACTAGAGAGGATAGAGATGGACTAGAATGACAGAACGACTCTTCGAGAACATACTAGGAAGCTATCCTAATCTCTCCTTTTTTCAAAGGAAAAAAGGAGAGGACAATCGGAGCCCCAAGGCGGTGATGCTTCAGTTGATCTTTCCGGCTTCATACAAGTCTTGGATGGCATCCCTCAAATTGTAGCAATTGTTGGTGTCATGACCACTAAACTGATGGTAATCGCAAAATTTGTCGTGGTCCCAATTTTCTCTCATTTTCTTAGGATGATAGTCTTCCATTGGCTTCAGTTTTCCTTGGCCTACTAGATCATCGAACATTTCCTTAAGAGTAGCCCCACCAAAATCATGATAGGTACGACCGGTGCTCCCCTTTGTTGGAAAATTCTCCTTTTCTGAATTCTTTCTAAGACGGATCAATTCATCAATTCTAATGCCCGATTTATGGAGTTCGAGGAAACTAGGAAAGTAATTGCCGGCAAGCTTCTCTTGGTACTCCTCGCGGAGACATTGAAGTAGGATATGAATTTGTTCGTCTAGGCTTGGCCTATCAACGATTTCAGTCAGTTTGGTCCTCCATCTTTTAACAAAATCGGCGAATGACTCATTTTGTTGTTGCTTAGTTTGCTCAAGGTCTCTCCTAGTAGTGCGGTAGGTAGTGTTGTCCTCAAAATGTTCTTGGAAGGCACGACTGGCGAGTGGCCAATCAAGTCTTGTGGAGAGTGGAAGATTCATGTACCAATCTCTAGCGGAACCATCGAGAGTTTGAGGGAAGCATTGAACTAGCAAGTTGTCATCGACACCCATAGGTAGCATGGCCCGAGAGTAGGTTTCCAGATGGATTTTTGGACAAGTAGTACCATTGAATTTTGCAAAGTCGGGTGTCTTGTACTTTCTAGGAAGCTTTGACATGGATTGACGAAGGGTGTCATAGTCAATAGAGAGCGAGGCTCCCTTGCTCACATCGAGGAATGCAAGTTTCTTTTCTAGCATTGCCATGGTGAGGGGTTCGTCCTTGCTTTCCCTCTTTCTTTCTTTCTTGGAAGCATAACTCTCATTGTCGGAGGAGGAAGATGATGAGCTAGACTCATACACCTTTTTCTTGTGCTTGCGGTGGTTTTTAGCCTTCTTAGTGTATGATACTTCATCATCGGAAGAGGTCTCATTCTCTTTCTTCTTTGAGCTTAATTCGGCCAATTGTAGTTTCATGGCTTGGAGTTCGTCAACCATGGCTTTCATTTCCCCGGCTTGGATTCTTCTTTCAAGTTCTAATCGGGCCTCCATTTCATCGGCTTGGGCTTGTAGCATTTCTTCATATCGAATCCTTTGATCCTCAATTTCCTTCTTGAGTGCTACAGAATTCATCGTGTCGTAAGGAAATTGAAATGCTACCTGTGATGTACCCGATTTTTTTTGTGAAAATCAAAACGGAGTCGCCACGCCATTTTTATTTTGAGAGCCAAAACTTTGAAAAAAGCCCGAGATCAGAAATTTAGGTTCGGAGGTCACGTTACGCGTCGGGAAGGACGTTAGTGTGCACCCGGCGCGCCTCGCAAAACGAGTCTTCCAAACATTTGAAATCCTTTGTTGTGTGTGTGTGTGTGTGTGTGTTTTGACCAAAATGAGTTCAAACTGAGAAAAAAAAAATGGGGAACTCTTTATAAGACTTTGAACAATCCCCAAGATTTTTGGTTTGATTTTTGGATTGAGTCTTGGCACTCAAAAGATTTTTGGATTTGAAAAGCAATTCTGCCAGAATGAAAGAAGGCAGTTGACCCTTGACTTTGAAATGGAATTAAAGGCTTCAAAACCTCAGAATCTGGGGAAAGTCCGAGAATAAAAGTTGCTTAAAACACCCTAAATAGGGTTTCTGAAAAGGAAATTTCCATTTTTGAAGTAATTTGAGGGGTCAAAACCTTCTGTAAATCTCAGATGTGAAATCTGGATTTCCAGAAGCTGATGAACTGGCCTCTAAAAGAAAAATTGAAAAAAGGATTTTTACTCACTCAAAAAATAAAATAAAAATATTTCTGGAAAGCTCTGGATTTTGGCTACAAAAAGTATTTTGTAGTCAACACCCAATTACAAGTTTTACTGGGTCCAAAAAATAGGAAAATGGACTGAGATCTCAGAACAATGCTACTGGACAGCAAGATGTTCTTGAGGGAAAATGTGATTTTTGGGGGATTTGCATCTATGTTCACCCCATTTTCATCCCTAGACTTGATACCACTACTTTTTGTTAAGTGGTTATCATATTCAAGTCATCCTTGGGGAATTTATGGGGTTTAAACATGTCCTTTGCAAAGGGAAAGGGGATATTTTGTAAAGATGAATTTAAAGAGAAAAAACAACTAAAGATTTAAAATGTGGACCATTTGAGATGGTCATTCATGAAGATGAACTTCAAGATGACCATCTTGGGTCAAAACTTAAGTGAAACTAGACATCAAGTAGATCCAAGTAAGAAGAACAAGATGATCAAGAAGTTAAAAGAGGATTTTAGGGTTTTGAGAAGGAGGGCTTTACCAATGGTGACACCCTATCTTCCTAGGCTTGGAATTTGACTTGAGGAGTATCAAGATTTGGTGTTTGGCTTGAGGAGTATCAAGGTTTGGTGTTTGGATTTGTGTTTGGAGTGAGATTGGGAAATATTCAAGAGAAAATGGTGACAATCTAGGGATTCCCACTGTTTTCTCTCTATATTTCGCCAGAGTTTCGTTGCTGTGATCCAATTGTGTTTTTGTAAACTGAGAGAGGAGGGTTCAATTTATAGGACACTGTGAGTGTCAATCATATCCACGCGGATAGGGTTCGACGTGTGACTTGTTCATCCGCTACGGTGTAGGCCGTTGGACAGAGGAATATTTTCGAAAATTCAAACCGATTCTTTGTTTTCAACTTTCTTAATTCGGATTTTTCCAATTTCTTTTGCTTTTTGAGATTCTTTTCTTGGTTTAACTTTAAATGGCAATGCCCATTTTACCCTTACTTTGTTAGAAAAGTTAGGAATGTTAGGAATTGTTGGAATTGTTATAACTTTCGTTAATTTTCTAACGAAAATTCTAACAAGCTCAAATTGGAGCACTTACAGTAGCCCCTCGGCGACGGCGCTTTCGAAGGAAGCGGGGTCGTCGATAAGAGTAAGGCTCCATATTTGGCAGGATGATCGAGTGATCGGGTGGCTGAACCTAGCGATAGGCTACCTACGTATCCCAAATGGGAATCAAGCTGGCCGTAGTTCGGGTCTTTGACCCTGGAGATGATGGCGTTTTAGGTGCCTCGAACCTGATGAGCGAGTTCTGCAGCTGGTTGCTGGAGAGAAACTCTGCTGGGGATAAGAGATGACCATTTTCGGTCGGATGGGTATCCGCTCCGCTGGGGATAGCAATGACCATTTTCGGTTTGATGGCTATCCGCTCTGCTGGGGATAGGAATGACCATTTTCGGTTTGGTGGCTATCCGCTCTGCTGGGGATAGGAATGACCCTTTTCGGTCTGATGGCTACCCGCTCTGCTGGGGATGATTGCGATTTATCGCTTTCCTAGTGATAGCGTCTTAGGTGTCTCGAACCTTGGAGATGGCATTTTAGGTGCCTCAGACCTTGGAGATGGCGTTTTAGGTGCCTCGGACCTTGATGATGGCATTTTAGGTGCCTCAGACCTTGGAGATGGCATTTTAGGTGCCTCGATCCTTGGAGATGATGGCTTTTTAGGTGCCTCGGACCTTGGCCTTTCGGTGGACTTTGTCTGCTGCCGAAGGAGAGGGTGACCGTTTTGGTCGGGGGGCTGGACCTAATGATAGGCTACCTACGTATCCCTAGTGGGAATCAAGCCCTTTCGTAGTTCGAGTGTTTAACCCTAAGATTGGACTATTTTTGGGAAGTCGCCCTGAGATCTGACTATTTTTGGGAAGTCGCCCTATGATCTGACTATTTTTGGGAAGTCGCCCTGAGGTTTTGACTGTTTTGGGGAAGTCGCCCTAAGATCTGGCTATTTTTGGGAAGTCACCCTATGATCTGACTATTTTTGGGAAGTCGCCCTGAGATCTGACTATTTTTGGGAAGTCGCCCTATGATCTGACTATTTTTGGGAAGTCACCCTAGGGTTTTGACTGTTTTGGGGAAGTCGCCCTAAGATCTGACTATTTTTGGGAAGTCACCCTAAGATCTGACTATTTATGGGAAGTCACCCCATGATCTGACTATTTTTGGGAAGTCGCCCTGTGATCTGACTATTTTTGGGAAGTCACCCTATGATCTGACTATTTTTGGGAAGTCACCCTATGATCTGACTATTTTTGGGAAGTCGCCCTATGGTTTGACTATTTTTGGGAAGTCGCCCGGGTAATAATTTTGGTTTGTCGAATTAGGGGATGATTACGATTTGTCGCTTTCCTCGTGTTGTGTGTTGAAATCGAAGTGATAGCGTTTTAGGTGCCTCGAACCTTGATGATGGCGTTTTAGGTGCCTCGAACCTTGATTTGAAGGGATCGGTCTTACTTTTGCTGCCGAGGATAATGGGAAAAGAAGCGGGATTCCGTTAACTTCGCTGGGGATTTTGTTAGCCTAAGTTGGAGTTTAGTTCAGGAGTATGAACCTAAATGGGGACCTAGTTCAGGAGTATGATTCTAAGTCAAGGTTTAGTTCAGGAGTATGAACCTAAATGGGGACCTAGTTCAGGAGTATGATTCTAAGTCAAGGTTTAGTTCAGGAGTATGAACCTAAATGGGGACTTAGTTCAGGAGTATGATCCTAAGTCAAGGTTTAGTGCCTGAGGGAGACTATTTGAAGGTGTTCTCGCTGGGGAAGATTCGGGCTTACGAGAACTATCGGGGAAAAGGGTGACCGTATTGGTCAAGCGGCTGGACCTATGGTAGGCTACCTACGTATCCTTAAGAGGAATCAAGCCAGTCGTAGTTCAAAAATTGCTGGGGATGGTCTTTGATGGTTTGACGGTATTTGGGAGTCACCCGAGGTTTGACTGTTTTTTGGGAAGTCACCCTAGGATTTGACTATTTTTGGGAAGTCACCCTAAGATTTGATGATAATGTTCTTTTAGAAAAGTAGTTGACTAAGATATGCTTTCATACCTGTGCTGTGCTTACCTGTAGCTGCCGGAAGGACTGAGGCTACGGCTGATGTTGATGAAGAGTTGTTGGGTTGCCGTTCGTGGGACGGTTTCTGCTGACGATTTGCTGTCTTTGAAGGCATTTTGACCTGAAGGAGGAGTTCGGTTGAGTCTGCATCTTGCTGGTGATCGCCAACCTTGTAGAAGTTGTTGAGTTTGTCTTCATATTGGGACTTCTTGCTTTTGAGAACTTGGTGTCTCTGACCGCATTGTATTTGAGAACTTGGTGTTTGTAACCGAATTGTATCTGAGAACTTGGCGTCCCTGACCGATTTGTATTTGAGAACTTGGCGTCCCTGACCGATTTGCCTTTGAGAGCTTGGCGTCTCTGACCGTATTGTATCTGGGAATTTGGCATTCCTGACCGATTTGCATTTGAGAGCTTGGCGTCTCTGACCGATTTGTATTTGAGAACTTGGCGTCCCTGACCGAACTGTATTTGAGAATTTGGCATCCCTGACCGATTTGCATTTGAGAGCTTGGCGTCTCTGACCGATTTGTAGACATTGGAGGTGGTCTTCATTGGGGGCTATTTTCATCCATTTGTGGACATTGGAGGTCATCTTTGGTGACGATCATCCTTACCGAAAAGGGGGATTTGATTTCACGTTTGAATTCCTGCATTCGTTAGTGAAGAGGAAGATGCATATATAACATTCATGATGACAGATGCATGCATAGAGCCAAAAATGATTGTGAGAGTATCACTGCATGTGTTCGCGAAATGATGCATTTACTTGCTTTCGAAGATGCACTTAGCCTAAGCTTTTGGCAGGGAATTTATGATCTTCAATCACTTAGGATTGTTCCTATTGATTCAAGTTTTGTGCATGCTACATGAGCCCTGGGGAGATTTTTGTGGGGATGCATGGTGATGAGAGGGGATGTATGTGTTTGGAGACTGTTTTGGGACAGGCTTTGAGCAAGTGGGGGAGGTGAGAGCCCTCGATCGCAGTTTAAACAGCGGTTGTTGATGAGGTTTTGTTGACAGTATCACATGGACCTCAATTTTGATGAGATTGGATTCGGATCCCGGGTTTTGGTTGAAATTTTCCCTCTCATTCTTGGTCATCGAAGCGTCTTGGCGAGCTCACAGGGCACGTCGATATGAGCGACGCTTCTTTCATTTGGGTGAGCTGTGACTTTGGCCGAAACCTCGTTCGGAGAATGATTTGATGGAATTGCTAATGCCGGGAGAAACCCTGATCTTGAATTCCAATGCTACGGGAAGCTGCCGTGTGCCAAGTTCTGAAGCTGAAATTCTTTCTTGATAAAATTTGGGTCCAAAAGACCATCTTGACAAAGTCCCCGGATCCTGAGTAGGCAAAGTCCAGATTTTGAAGAAGCGGTTTGGCGAGTCTATCTCGTAGTGAAGAAACCAATGTGGGCCCAAAGATGACTATAAAAGCCCCAGCTTGAAGAGGCGTACTGAGAGAACACAGGAGAACCGCTTAGCAAGCCCCGGCGTGAAGAAATTCATAGCGGTCTTACGTAGACGAGTCGTCATGTGACCAGGGAGGCACCCATCTTTTCGGATCTTAGTCAACCAGCCAATGGACCAGACTCAGAAATGTTTACGTGCAGGGGCACATCTTTCGAAAAGTGGGAATGAATCCCGATTTTGTGTATACACACTCGCTTTAGGTTTGACTCTTTTGAGAGAGTATAAGCATCACAAGGTGTGGAAAAGTGTCTGGAAGCCCTGGCGACGGAAAGACGATGTTTGGCTCTATTTCCCTATGATGTAGAAAGAAGACTCGCCGAGACACTTGAAAACGTGTCTTAACTGTTATGATCACAAAGCTGCTTAAAACCCTTTGTTAATGTTCGGGTTATTCAATTCCTAAATCTGATATGAACAAATATTTTGATTAATCACAAGGAGAAAACCAACTGATATCGAGAATCAAGCTCGGAAGGGCGGAAAGTGTATAGGGACGATCCTTGATGAGACCGGATTTTTTTTTCCTTTTTTTTTTTTTGAGATTTGTTTGTGATTTCGACCGGACCATTTCTGGTTGCCTACGTTCCCTCCATTATGAAGAGCTCAGGTCGCCGTAGTTCGGGCTTATCCCGAATGAAAAGAGAATGAATGTTGAAGTTCGAGGATCTGAGGACCTTTGGGGATTTTGAAGATTTGGAGGATTGAATAACATATCCCCTTAGAGTGTCCATGAAAGACACGGATGCGAAGCCCCAGTGGGACATCCACGGCAAGTGTTTGCGGAGTAGAAATGAATTATGCTCACATGAATCAAATTCGAATTTGCACAATCTTTGATTTGTAATTTTGAGTCAAAGTGGATTAGATTCCAATTTAAGCAAGCAATGAAGCGTTAATTTGATTTAGATCTTAAAGATATTATGATGAAATTGCTATCCGATAGGAATTGCAGTTGGGTTTCCGGGCTTCGATCGGCCATCGGGTAATTTTGGAAGTTATGACCTCTTAAAGTGAGAGGTCGGCTGGGCCTTTTGCTGACTGAACCTCTAAAAATGAGAGGTTGGCTTATAGGGATGTGTTTGGGAAATCTATGGCGGGGAAGATTGATTGCCTCTAAGAATGAGAGGTCAAATTTTGACTTTGGCCAAAGGCGAGGGTAATGGTAATGGGAATATCCTTTAAAGACGAGAGGATGGCTCGGGATTGATTTAAGGTAATGGTGAGAGGAATATCCAAGCTATTGACAACTTTTCGCGAACTTGCGAGAATTCAGGCTCATTTTTGATCATCGGAGAGCTTCTTGAGAAGTCGGGGACTTTTGAGTTCTTCTTTTTTTTTGTTTTTTTTTGGAAGGCTTCCTGAGGAGCTTGGAATTATATCCGAGATTGTGAGGATTTTAAAATCCTTCTTTTGAGAATTCGGAAGGCCTCTTTGAGGAGTTGAGAATTATCTTTCCTTCCTTCACAACGTGAACATTTTATGCATCGCCGACTCTTGAAGCTAACTTCTTTGGCGTTGCTTGAACTTCTCTCAATAAGGAGCAAAGGTGATGGCTAAACAGGGTTTCAAAACATGCCGATCTTGAAAAGAAAGGGTAGTGTTTAGTGAGGGTGAGGTAATGGCTTTCCTATGGGTGAAAGGCTTCAACCGCAATCCCTACCGGATGACCTAAACGAGATTAAGTCTTCATTGCTTGCTTAAGCTTTAAATGAGAAAAGATCCATGCAAATTCATCGAGCAACGAGGGGATGATGATGAAAGGGATGTGAGCATATGAGATGCAAGATGGGGAGTTGGTAAGCCCCAATTTGGGAAGGATATCAATTGATTTTCTCATTCCGATTAATTTAAATATTAATCATTTCAAAGAATTAGTGGTTGAGCAGCACAAGTGATCATTTTGGATAAAACCATTTCAATTAAGTGTAACGTGGGTGCGCAAGTGATGTCTCGAGTCTAGCAAGAAGAGAAAAAAGACTTATATTAAAAGTTAGGCATTTAACCACTATGTCCAAAATGGACTACAACGACAAATGTCCAGGAAGGACTTAGGTGAAAGAAAAGTACTAGACCCTACGAAGGTTGACTCAAAAGACTATTTTAAAGATAGGTAGCCCCGGTCTATCCGCTCTTTCTTTGTTGAACCATGCATGTATTCTTCGACGCTGGAGACGGGAGCTATTGGCAGATCTCTCCATCGGGATTTCCTTGGCAATCTCTTTCTTAATCCAAACACTTTCATCGCTGCGATGGCTGATTCACCGACCTCGCGAGGGGCGAGTCAAATTCCATTATGCCCACAAGGCTTGAACCACCAAACTCGATCATGTTGACACTCATGTTGTTAGGGAGTGGGTTATTGATAGTATTAGGCCCTTCGGGCATCTCTAACCTCCCTTGCTCAATCAACCCTTGAATGGCCTTTTTCGGGGACGCAATCATCCGTCGGTGCCCGTGGTGCGATGGAAGGCACAATGCTTGGAGGTATCCAAAGGAGCGTTGGGGTTTCTTGGGCGATAATTATCCAAAGGCCGGAGCAAACCTTCTTTTACCAATCCTCTAAAGATATCACTTAAAGGCATCCCAAGGTTTCTCAAGTCTTGGAGCCGGGATCTGGATGCATCGGGCTTCTTGGGAACAAAGGAAGTGGCATTGTTCTGATCTGTCCCGCGTAGCCGATCGCCTCTTTGCCTTTAGCGAAAGCGAGTAGTGTTGGAGGGAGGAGCCCGATATACTGTAGGCGGGTGCGGCGGTCGGCTGCGATTGTAAGCCTTTTCAAACTTAGCCCGGAATTAACCATTGCACGCAAGTCGGCGTAGGGGAAGTGGGCGAGGGAAGCTCTCAAATGCGGCTTCAAGCATGGCGAAAGATGTCTAGCTTGCTCCTCGTCGGAGGAGGAATGGCCATTTCTTGAGCTTTAAGTTCCACATCTTATAGAAATCCCCAATATTCTCATTAAGTATTTGCATCGTTGTTTGCGGAGTCAACTCTGTTTGTCTCCCATTCCAAGTTGGCTTTATACTTATACGTGAAAGTGCGGTAATCTGTTCCCAAGTAGCCCTAGCTTCAGTGCAATCGGAAAAACCATTTCAAAGCCCACGACTTCAAAGAGAGACTAAAGTAATCGGCCAGCTATTTGGTTTGTGCATCCCTTAGCCTTCATTGCCAAAGTATAGGTGTCCAAGTGAGTTTTAGGGCATGCACTCCCGTCAAACAATTCAGTGGGCATCACAAACTTGTGAGGCGGGGGACAATCGAGTCGGGATACGTAGGCCGAAGAGCGGTGTTCTTTTTGGCGATCAATTCGGCAATCTGTGCTTTCATTTCCTTGTGTTGCTCCATAAACCAAGCCAATTGGGGATACAAAGGTGGAGCGGGAATTCTGAGCCGATATTTGAGCTAGGAAGAGGACTAGCTGTTGGTGGTGCATTGGTGGAAGGAATACCATATCCGGAGCATAGGTGAAAACTTGTCCTTGGCCCAAATTTCCACTGGGAGTGTAGGTAGGAGCTTGGGCAAAGGGATAGAATCCGGCGACTTCTTTGTTGGCTTCCAATCGGCGGGGAAGATGGAGGCAGATCTGAGGTAGCCGAGATGGCTTGGATTTTCGGAGTGAGACCCATAAGTAGGCTTAAGTGCGAGGCTGCGTCCCCGGTTGTTGAATTGCATGGTGGTTGTGGTGAGGATGCATAACCGAGAGGATATTGTGGTCTGGTGATTCGATGAAACTGGGATGGGGGCTTGGTAACCCATTGAACCCCGAGTGAGAAATGGGTTTGCGGAAGCTGTGTGAGGAGCTTGGTGAGCTAGCATCATTACGAGGAGGGGCTCCTGTTGCCCCGAACCAAGCCGTGGTGGCATTCCAAACCGTTGCTGCGAAAGTCCGGATTGATTGGTCCCAAACCGAGGCGGGATCCCAATTTGCTGTGGCATTCCGGGGTATCCCCAACCATGGGAAGGCATTCCGTGCCGACTTTGTCCCAGCTGAGGCATTGCGGGCGCTCGTCCGTCGGTGCACGGATCCGGTGGTCCGAAGTTGGGAGTCGGGCGACCTAGAGATCGAGGAGCATGGGCTCGGTGGTAGTACCGTGGGAGGCCGGTGGTGGCATCCTAGAGTAGTCGGGTTGACCAAGAGCGGGATTGAGGTCTTCCTCTTCTTCCACAGTGAAGGTGCCATCCGGGTTGAGGCGGCGGCCAATCCATTGCTTTTGATAGCCTCCATAAGGCCGTTCAACCGTAGCTTCTGGCGCACTCTCATACATTCGGCTAGGCGATTACACCGTTGTTACGTCCGAGGAGTCCCGGGAGGCGGAGTGACGTTGTCCCCATCGTTACCACCGATGCGAGACATTCTTAAATTCGGAGTCGGAGCAGACGATGAAGGCGACGATGCGCTTGACTCTTCCCAGCGATTAAACGGTGACCCGGTGCCCGAAACCAACCTTTGTGAGGAGAGCTGCATGGGGAAAGATACGAGGGTTCAGATGTATGGGAATTGAAGGAGGGCGGTGTTTGGGCTTTGGGCTCATGCAACATGCGATTATTTGTTCACGTTTACTTAAAACATGTTTTATTAACCTAATCGGTTGGAAAAAATTTCTCTTCTTTTTCGCAAACTACTGGATCTGGATCGGTGGGCCCCGTCACTACGTCTATAAGCCCCTCGTATTCCACCCGTATTTCGACCTCCCGGGGTGGACGGCCCGGGCGAGGGTCCTATAGGGCAAGCGGGTCCCACCAACCGAAAGAAAACGATCTTAAAAGTCCGGCGGGTAATCGAGTCTTAACGAGCATTCGATGTAAATTACGGACAAGGCCGACGTCAAAAGTCAAGATCATGTCCGAGGGCTCGACGAAAAGTCGGCATGATTTGGGCGATAAGCGTCCACAATTGATCTTGACTTGTCGTCGGTTAAGCCGTAATTAGGCATGGAATAATCATTAATCCTTGATGACTCGGTGTCAATGCTTTGGGAGTCGGTGTATAATTTGTGCCGATCGAGCCGAAGTCAAGGCGCCGGTCAATATCTTGGTCAAAGTCTGCGGCGAAAACCGGCGAGAACTTCGGCGATTAGGGTCCCCGAAAGATATTGAGTCGGTATGCCGACAAAGGCTTGAAAGGAAAGGTCTATATACAGACAGGGCATGACACAGACCAGACTAAAAACCAACCGGGTCTCGGACAAAGTGTGTCACGGACAAGTGCATGGTCGACACGAGGCTCCATGGGATGTTTGGGTAGTCCTGTGCTCGTCCGAGAGGCGTAATAAGACCAAACGGACCGCGACAAGGATTTCCCCGGGTTAGGGACGTAGTGTGCAGTGTACGGTCACGTGCGCGTAGTGTGCAAGCAGTCTATCTTCTTTTTCTGAGTAAAATAGAGATTTTTTATGTGTCTTAAAAGGCATGATGCATGATTGATTTTTTTTTTTGAAAGTTTTCGCTTCTTTTTTTTTGAAAAAAAAATTTTTTGAAATTTTTTTTTTTAAATTTTTTTCTTGAAAATTAATGAACTCATAAGCACATAATCACAAAAATTCTAACAGTTAGGGACATGATTTCCGACAGTCAAAATTTTGACTTTTTCCGTGGCGGTCAAAACAAACACGAAAATGTGCGAAAATCAACACACACAAAACAAAGGATTTCAAATGTCGGGACGGAAGCTTGACCCTCAAAAGTTTTTCTCTTTTTTATTTTGAAAAGATAAAACCTGATTATCCCCAGCGGAGTCGCCACTGTGATGTACCCGATTTTTTTTGTGAAAATCAAAACGGAGTCGCCACGCCATTTTTATTTTGAGAGCCAAAACTTTGAAAAAAGCCCGAGATCAGAAATTTAGGTTCGGAGGTCACGTTACGCGTCGGGAAGGACGTTAGTGTGCACCCGGCGCGCCTCGCAAAACGAGTCTTCCAAACATTTGAAATCCTTTGTTGTGTGTGTGTGTGTGTGTGTTTTGACCAAAATGAGTTGAAACTGAGAAAAACAAAAATGGGGAACTCTTTATAAGACTTTGAACAATCCCCAAGATTTTTGGTATGATTTTTGGATTGAGTCTTGGCACTCAAAAGATTTTTGGATTTGAAAAGCAATTCTGCCAGAATGAAAGAAGGCAGTTGACCCTTGACTTTGAAATAGACTTAAAGGCTTCAAAACCTCAGAATCTGGGGAAAGTCCGAGAATAAAAGTTGCTTAAAACACCCTAAATAGGGTTTCTGCAGAGGAAATTTCCATTTTTGAAGTAATTTGAGGGGTCAAAACCTTCTGAAAATCTCAGATGTGAAATCTGGATTTCCAGAAGCTGATGAACTGGCCTCTAAAAGAAAATTTGAAAAAAGGATTTTTACTCAATCAAAAATAAAATAAAAATATGTCTGGAAATCTCTGGATGTTGGCTACAAAAAGTATTTTGTAGTCAACACCCAATTCCAAGTTTTACTGGGTCAAAAAAATAGGAAAATGGACTGAGGTCTCAGAACAATGCTACTGGACAGCAAGATGTTCTTGAGGGAAAATGTGATTTTTGGGGGATTTGCATCTATATGTTCACCCCATTTTCATCCCTAGACTTGATACCACTACTTTTTGTTAAGTGGTTATCATATTCAAGTCATCCTTGGGGAATTTATGGGGTTTAAACATGTCCTTTGCAAAGGGAAAGGGGATATTTTGTAAAGATGAATTTAAAGAGAAAAAACAACTAAAGATTTAAAATGTGGGCCATTTGAGATGGTCATTCATGAAGATGAACTTCAAGATGACCATCTTGGGTCAAAACTTAAGTGAAACTAGACATCAAGTAGATCCAAGTAAGAAGAACAAGATGATCAAGAAGTTAAAAGAGGATTTTAGGGTTTTGAGAAGGAGGGCTTTACCAATGGTGACACCCTATCTTCCTAGGCTTGGAATTTGACTTGAGGAGTATCAAGATTTGGTGTTTGGCTTGAGGAGTATCAAGGTTTGGTGTTTGGATTTGTGTTTGGAGTGAGATTGGGAAATATTCAAGAGAAAATGGTGGCAATCTAGGGATTCCCACTGTTTTCTCTCTATATTTCGCCGCAGTTTCGTTCTTTGTGATCCAATTGTGTTTTTGTAAACTGAGAGAGGAGGGTTCAATTTATAGGACACTGTGAGTGTCAATCATATCCGCGCGGATAGGGTTCGACGCGTGCACTGTTCATCTGCTACAGTGTAGGCTGTTGGACAGGAGGAATATTTTCAGAAAATTCAAACTGATTGTTGTTTTTCAACTTTCTTAATTCGGATTTTTCCAATTTCTTTTGCTTTTTGAGATTCTTTTCTTGGTTTAACTTTAAATGGCAATGCCCATTTTACACTTACTTTGTTAGAAAAGTTAGGAATGTTAGGAATTGTTGGAATTGTTATAACTTTCGTTAATTTTCTAACGAAAATTCTAACAAGCTCAAATTGGAGCACTTACACTACCGTTGGAGAGGTAAGGGAGCTTGACGACCTTAGAGATGAACTCGAGATATCCTAACGAAACGTCTTTTCGAATATTAGCCCCAAACGATCCTAGATGGAGAAAAGGATGATGGTTAAAATTACCTCACGAGTAATTTTTTTTGAAGTTTTATTTTTATTAGAGACGGAGTTTTGACTCAAGGAGGGAGCGCACATCGATTATCAATCACAAACACGAAATCTGCAAATAATATCTCGCGCGAGACTTGGTGATCTCGCACGAGACAACCATTCGGAAAGATGGATTTTTCTTCTTTTTATTTCCTAAATTCATGGTCGGACGGACAAATATCCGTTTTCTATCTAGCATCCTAGGTAAATCTTGCAGGCATACGTAATTCGAATCAAACCTAGGGACTCGATAATTGACCATTCTTTGTAAAATAAAGCCATGTAAAATTGACCGGAAGGATTTTTTTTCTTTAAAGGGACTTCCGAAAGGGTCATTCCGAAGGGACATTTCCGAAGGGACTTTTTCTTTTTCCGAAGGGACTTTTCCGAATCCTTTCTCGATAGTCAATTTTACATTAACTTTATTTTGGTCAAAGACAAGAAAACTTACCGAGTCAAAACCGACCGGTCACGGAGTGTTCCTAGAAAGACAATCTACATGAAAATGTGGCGATGCAGGGCTGGAAGGCTAGGCTCCCCGCGATATGACAATCTAGGTGGATTGAATACGCGGAGTGGGATGATCCAACTTCGGAGAGACCGGCGACTAGGTGGTTACCGTCATCCGTCCTTAGTGTGGGTCCCGGGTTTATAGAGGGTATGTAGTGCAATGACAGTTTTATCATGAGTGCGCGTGTGTGAGAGTCAATCTAGGTGATAGAGTAAAATAGAGATTTTATTTTGAAAAAACAAAAGAAAAACAGATAGTGGCCGCACCAAGTGGTTGCCTACGTTTCTCCCAAATAAGGAAGACTCAGGCCGTCGTAGTTCCACATAAAGAGAGATAAAGAGAGATAAATAGACTAATTTACAACTCCCGAATCCCCAATGGACCGGACTTTAATTAAATAAAACCCAATCGCACGCAGTTCATAAATAATAATCAATTATTTAAATGAAATAAAGATTCGAGTTCTACACCTTAAGGGAGGCCTTAAGATGTGGGAACTCTGCAGATAATGAATTCTGGGATCCCCCTTGCGTGTTCGGCTCTCGTCTTGGATTATGAGATGAACGGGAGAAAGCAGAAAATAACCAGATTGCCGAGGCGATATCTCGCGCGAGATATGATATCTCGTGCGAGATATGCCTCATCCGAGAGCAGAAAATCGAATTTACAATTTTTTTTTTGAAAACCTCTCTTTTAATTTTGACGCAAGTTTAAGCCTCTTAATTTTAAGTCCCCAGCGGAGTCGCCACTGTAGCGTTGTGAGAAAATTTCATCTTTTCATCTTTTTTAGTCGCCACCTATATTATTCGTTTGGAAACATAGGAAAACCATTTTGAAAGAGATTTGGGTTCGGGGCTTAGGTTATGAAATGGGTAGGTCAAGGAGCATCCATTTCACCCAATCCGGAGATCGGTCTTGCTAAAGAAAAGAGAGGTTTTCAATCTTTTTAATAAAATAATTAAAAAAGAACAAATAAACCCTAATCAATTTCTTGATTAGGAATGTCGGATTGTATGCTTCGAGATCGCCTTCATTGACTGAAGGGACTCTAGGCTAATCCTTTTGATGGGATTACACTACTCTAAAATCGATAGAGAGGTTGAGAAGAGAAACGAAAGTTTAAAGGATGATTACCTTTTGAGAAGAGATTCGGATAGAGTTTCGACTCAAGTTTAGAGTCGAACCTTGATTCGGACAGAGCTTCGCCTCGATCCTTGATTTGGATCTTGATGCGGACGGAGCTTCGCCTTGGTCCTTTGATTCGGGCTTCGATGTTCGTCAATCAACGTGGTTGAAGGACGAATTTAGGAGTTGTTTGTGAGTGATTTGAAGGGGTCTTTCGTGGAAAAAAACCAACAAATTGTGTGTGTTGTGTGTTTTCTTGATCAAGGATCAGAATTGTCGACCTCCCAAAACACTGAAAGTCATCCAGTATTTATAGGAGGTTGGAGAGGTGAAGGTGGAGAGGTAAAATCCCCTAGGAAGGTTTCAGAACTCAGTTCTGATTGGATACCCGAATTGATAAGGTTTTATCCAAAAAGAGAGTTTGAAACGGAGAAGGAGAGTGATTTCTGCACATCCTGTCGAGGGGATATCTCGCGCGAGATATGATATCTCGTGCGAGATATCTAGTCTGATGACTATTTTGTCCTCTTCAGTTGTTTCGTTAGTCAGTTAGGTCCAAAACTAACGAGATTAGTTAGAAACTTAACGAAACATGACGAAACTGATATGCTCTCATCAAAACATAAAAGAGAGATGAAGAGTAGTGTAATCATGTAATTATGGGTTCAGAATGGGGTGTCTACACCCGTTTGGTTGGCCAATGTAGTTATGGTGAAGAAGCAAAATGGGAAGTGGCGTATGTGTATAGACTTCACTGATCTGAACAAGGCCTGCCCCAAAGACAGCTATCCTCTCCCCAGAATTGACAAATTGGTTGACTCCATTGCGGGACTCCAAACTCTCAGCTTCCTAGATGCCTATTCAGGCTATCATCAGATAAAAATGGCGGAAGAGGATATCGAGAAGACAGCCTTCCAAACACCTGGGGGAAACTACTGTTACATCATGATGCCTTTTGGGCTCAAGAACGCGGGCGCCACGTACCAGCGAATGGTGAACAAAGTATTTGAAGCTCAAATAGGTCACAACATGGAAGCTTATATTGATGACATGGTCATAAAAACCAAGAAGGGCAGTCACGCTCCTGACCTGGAAGAGACAATTAACAACCTTCGAGCCAACAACATGAAGCTAAACCCAAGCAAGTGCGTATTTGGAGTAACGGCTGGAAAGTTCCTAGGCTTCATGGTATCACAAAGAGGAATAGAGGCCAACCCTGAAAAAATTAAGGCGCTCATTGACATGAAGGAACCTACCACGATCAAGGAGGTTCAAAGACTAAACGGAAGAATAGCGGCCCTTGGAAGATTCATCGCCAAATCCGCCGAAAAGTCACTGCCCTTCTTCAAGGTATTGAAGGGTACCAAGAGCTTCTCCTGGACTCCCGAATGCTCTGAAGCATTCCTCCGGTTGAAGAAGTACTTGGGTTCCCCTCCCTTGCTCAGCAGTCCGACTACCGGTGAGATGCTATATGTCTTCCTAGCTGCCACTGATTATGCTGTCGCAGCTGTCTTAGTTCGGAATGACGAAGGAATTCAGAAGCCTGTCTACTATGTCTCTAAGGCACTGTCCGACGTGGAAAGCAGATACTTTAATGTGGAGAAGATAGCGTACGCGCTAGTCATTGCCTCAAGAAAATTGCGTGCCTATTTTTCTGCACATCCTATCACCGTATACACAAATGAACCATTGAAGAAGATACTACATAAGTTGGATGGCTCCGGACGTCTCCTTAATTGGTCCATCGCTCTCACCGAGTTTGATATCACTTACCAACCAAGGAAGACCCCTCCTGGCACAGCCTTTGGTTGACTTCATGGTCGAGACTGCCTTTATGGGTGAGCATCTCCCCACCTCTCGGAAGCAAAACGCACCAGAGGAAAAAGACTCTCCCATCGAACTCCCACCCAACTGTTGGATCCTGTATACGGACGGATCAGCCACAAGGGAAAGAAGCGGAGCTGGAATTGTACTAGCAAGCCCGGAAGGAGAATACACTATGCAAGACGCCATCCGTTTCAAGTTCCCTGCCTCCAATAATCAAGCTGAATATGAAGCTCTAATATTTGGCATTGAGTTGGCCTCCTTCTATGGAGCAACTAAGGTGGCGGCTTTCTGTGACTCCCAACTCGTTGTCAAACAAGTAAAGAGAGAGTATAACACCCAAGACCCCACCCTTGTCAAGTATAGAGACCTTGTCCTAGATATGACGAAGAAGATGGAATTTTTCGAGCTCAAACAAATTGGCAGGGAAGATAACCAATTCGCAGACGTTCTCTCCAAACTGGCAACTATGAATGTGTCTAAGACCAGTCCATATGTAGTTTATGACGAGGAACCTGCGTACGAAAGACTACAAGTCATGCTCTTAGATGGAGAGGAAAGATGCTGGATCGATGACTACATTGAATACATTGAGAAGGAGAAACTCCCCGAAGATGAAGCTCAAGCTAAACTCATCAAGAATAGGTCCCCAAGGTTCGTGGTAATGAGCGGAGTCCTCTATCGAAGATCTTTCACGAAGCCCCTGCTAAGGTGTGTCTATCCCAAGGAAATTGAGAACCTCTTGGCAGAAGTACATGAAGGCGTTTGCGGCGGACACCCGGGGGCCAGAACCTTAGCTGACAAGATCATATCGCTAGGTTACTACTGGCCAAACCTAAGGGAAGACGCGCACGCCTATGTTAGAAAATGTGACAAGTGTCAAAGATTCTCTAACATTCCTAGACTACCGGCAGTTGAGCAAACACTTGTAATACCTACGTGGCCATTTGATATGTGGGGGATAGATATCATCGGACCCTTCCCTCCTGCCCGTGGTAATTGCAAGTACGTGATAGTAGCTGTTGATTACTTCTCCAAGTGGATAGAAGCCAAGGCATTAGCCAAGATAACGGAAGAGAACGCAATCAACTTTGTCCATGACAACATCTGGTGCAGATTCGGCCTTCCACATACAATTGTCTCTGATCATGGACTGCAATTTTCTACGGCATTCACTACATAGTTGGGAAGAGTCAAAGTCCGCCATGCAAAATCTTCAGTTAGCAGACCCCAAGGCAACGGTCAAGCAGAAGCTGCCAACAAACTGGTCCTAACCGCCCTTAACAAGAACCTTGAGGGACGCGAGGGTAGATGGTTGGACGAACTTCCCCTAGCCTTATGGGCTGTTCGCACAACCACCCGGGGGCCAACCGGGGAAACCCCATTCGCACTAACCTTCGGTTCTGAGGCGATGGCACCAGCGGAGATGGCCATCCCTACCGTGAGAAACTCCCATTATGATGAGCAAGTCAACAAGGTTAATAGGCTCCTAGACCTAGACCTGATAGATGAGAAACGACTAGTTGCGCAGATGAGAATGGTGAATTACAAGCAAAGGACCAAGGCATATCACGACAAAAGTGTCATCAGAAGAGTATTCCAAGTAGGCGATTGGGTACTTAGAAAGATTGAGGCCACTGGTCGGAAGGCAGAACAAAACAAGCTCTCCCCAAATTGGGAAGGTCCCTATATCATCATTCAAGTCATTCGAGAAGGGACCTACAGATTGAAGACCAAGGAGGGGAAAGATCTCAAGCATCCATGGCACTCCGACAACCTTAGAAAATATTATCACTAGTCTAGTTTATTTTACAGTAGATTAGTTTCTTGTTTTCTGTCTTTTATTTTTGTTAGTTTATAGGATTGCAGTTCGGTGTAATCGCATTTCAGTTTTACGAAAGCAGTTTCTTCCAACATGCAAAGCAACTATCAACTCTTCACACAGACACCAGAAGATGAGGACCTTATCCCCGACTCTTCGAAACATAACAGCCAAGACCGAGGGTCCTCCTCGGCCTGATGGCTTACCATACATCCTATCAAGGGTCCGCCTTGATTCAGGATTACAAACAGCCAAGACCGAGGGTCCTCCTCGGCCTGATGGCTTACCATACATCCTATCAAGGGTCCGCCTTGATTCAGGATTACAAACATAACGGCCAAGACCGAGGGTCCTCCTAGCCTGATGGCTTACCATACATCCTATCAAGGGTCCGCCTTGATCTAGGATTACAAATCACAGTCAAGACCAAGGGTCCTCCTTGGCCCAATGACTTTACATCCTATCAAGGGTCCGCCTTGATTCAGGATTACAAACATAACGGCCAAGACCGAGGGTCCTCCTCGGCCTGATGGCTTACCATACATCCTATCAAGGGTCCGCCTTGATCTAGGATTACAAATCACAGTCAAGACCAAGGGTCCTCCTTGGCCCAATGACTTTACATCCTATTAAGGGTCCGCCTTGACCCAGGATTACAAACATAACAGCTAAGACCGAGGGTCCTCCTCGGCCTGATGGCTTACCATACATCCTATCAAGAGCCCGCCTTGATTCAGGATTACAAACCAACAGTCCTTCCTCGGCATAATGACTTGCCTCACGTCAAGACAATGAAACACCTTGTCGCTACGACTAAAAGGCATCACGTCTGAAACATGTGCACGACTCATCTTCCTCGGCATAAGGAGACGAAAAAAAAGAAATCACCCAACACTCAAAGCCGAGGAGTACTTCCTCGGCCATCACGACTTAGAGCTCAGTTAAAGCCGAGGAGACCTTCCTCGGCCTAACCACTTGCTCAACAACTGGGGAACGTGGGGCCCTCCCCGTTCCCCACCTTCACAAATTTGGTGCCTATGCCTGGCATACAAACAATTCATTGAAACAACATGAATAAAGACAAAAGGATTTTTTTTCATTGATATTCAAAGAAAAGTTACAAATCCTACCATCTATTACAAAAAAGGAAAAGAAAATTCCTATCTAAGCTTGCTTGCCATCATCAAAAGGCTTTTCAAGCCAATCTGCTTGGATGGAGCCGGGGGGAGGAAGAACAGTTTGGTCAGTGTGAGCATCAACCTTCTCGGCCTCTTCTCCCCCTACCTCGGTGTCCATGACCTCAGGCTCTCCCTCGTCCTGGATAGCCTCAACCAGGGCTTTGAGATTGCTAGGAACAACAGAGGTTGGCCTCCACACTTCCCTGCATGCTTGAGCATCCTTCTCAGCAATTATTTCCAAGTTATTTTCAGAGAAGGGAAGCAAGTGGTGGAGAGCCCTAACTTCCTCGCCATATTGATCCCGGCAAATCAACATAGCTACCTTGTTAATGTCCAAGCCGGTGGAGGGGTCAGCCAGGATGCTACGGGCAAGGTGGAGATACCCGTCTTCAAACATGGTTGCCGTTTGCTCGTCCACATCATCTTGAAAGGCCGAGCTGGCCATCATCGAGTCCTTGAAAGCTTGGCTCTCCTTGAACCGGGCAACGGCCTCCTCCTCCCTAGCAGGAAGGGTAGCTTCTAACCCTCGGCACCGGGCTTCAGCCTCATCGGCCCTAGTTTGGACCTCAGCCTTTTCCTTCCTTGCCGTAGCAAGCTCTTCTTCTTTTAGCCGGAGATGCTCCTCGGCTTTGGCCTTTTCTTCCTCATCCCTCTTCACTTCAGCCTCTACTTTGGCCTTATCTGCATCGAGCTCAGCATCCTTGGCCTTCAAAAGTTTGACCAAGGAAGCCTTATCAGCCGCACCCTTCGCCTGGGCGGTCTTGGCCTCATTCAGGCGCCTGGCTTTTGTCTTGGCCAAGACGTTCTCGTAAGCCGTGACGGAAGCCAACTGAAAGAGAAATCAATGTTAACAAACCAAGCAAATCTCAAAAATCAATATGACTGAGATGAAGAGACATTCACCTCGGCAATTAGGAGCCCTCTGCGGCAAAGCAAGGAGTCCTCACTAGGAGCCTCTTTGACGAGGGCCTCGTAAGCCTCCTCATCCATAGCTCGCTGAACGGGAGCTCGGCCTAGCCTCACCAAGGGTCCCTCCCTAATTTGCAGAGAATACCCCTAAGACAGGGAACATTGAGGGCCATGCTCTTAGCTAGCTCGTCGACCTCTTCATCAGTTTTGATGGTCTGGATGGATAAGGGGGGAGGAGCCTCAACATTGGGGGCCCCACCAACAGTTGCCCGCTTAGCTACGGGCTCCTCGGCGCTGGCTGCTTGAGATATCTTGGAGCCTGAACGTCGGCCTACGAGGCCTATTTCCTCGGCCACCTCCTCCTCGGCATCAACATGGAGGCTATGCCCCTCTACAGTTGATGGGTTGGTTTGTTCCTCAGTTGCCGGTTCCTCGGCATTTACCTCCCCATGTGGTTTGAAAGGAAGAGGATGGTCACCCTGGGCACTTAGCACCAAGTTGCGGACATTGGCTTCTTCTCTTCTCTCTACCAAGCCAGACTTCTTGCTCTGCTTCCTCTTCTGTTTCACCAGCTCCATGGGACTTAGTCTCTTCATGACTAGTTTTGCTTCTTCCTCGGTGGTTAAAACTGCAAAGACAAGGAAATGGTTAAATACGAGCAGGAGGAAAAATTACAGCAATGCTAAGAAATACAAGTATGAGTTAAATGTTTACATCCAACCACATTAGTCTCTTCCAGGCATTGGTCCAAGGGAGGGGTCTTGCACCTCGTACAGTCCTCATGAAAAACGAGGCCAGGGTGTGTTACCCAATCATTAAAATGCCTCCCCCTTTTTACGGTAACGAGGGGAACCACCCCGTCCTTTGGTCCCGGCATCAATCCAGCCTGAACGTAGAAGTGATCAGTGGATTCTATTGCCGACCAATCAAGGAGCCCCACCTCGGCAAATACCTCTAAGCGCTTGATCAAAGCCTCGGTCCACTCATATTGCTGAACAGGAAATGATGAAGTGGGATCCTTGCAAGGAGATTGGAACTCCCAACCTTGGCGACTCTCAACCCTAATAACATGATTATACCAACCTGCAACTTTGCTAGACATGGGGAGAAGCATCTTTGGTTTCTTGGGTGCACTCCTAATGACGAGGAGCCAACTTTCCTTGACAAATTGGACATTGTAGAAATGCCGAAAAGCTCCCATGGTCGGCTCATAACCTAGGCTGCGGCAAAGGATAATGAAGCTAACAAGAACCCTAGTACCATTGGCTCCTAGCATGGCCGGCACTGCCCTTACATCATCCAAAAATTCATTGATGAAGGGGTCTAAGGGAAGACGGAGCCCCTGTTGAAACTGTTTGAAGTAAAGGTGGATATAATTTTCATTATAGTAAAAATTCCTCTCCTCCTTGTCAGTTTTGAGATCAAGTTTGCCCATATAAGTTAACCGGTACTCAGATTTATCTACCCCGTATTTGGAGTATAGTTTTTCCAGCATGGGATCCCCGGCCCTTGGGGCCTTCTCCTGTCGCTTCCCCGTACCTAGGCCTCCTTTTCCTCGTCCTCGACGTATCCTGCCTTCAGCATGGGCACCTTCAATAAAGGCATCTACTATGCGAGCAGACGAGGAGGTCTCTTCTCTTCCCGTCATATCTGCATAAAGACGAGGAGATAAAATCAGTTACCTCGTCAATGGCTGATCTAATGACGGGGAAGGGAGATATCCCTCCTCGTCATTACATAAGGCCGAGGAGGGAGCCTTACCACCCAGACGCTCACACATTTCACGATCTGAGGCCGGATATAACAATTCGATGTGCTCCACTATCTCGGCCCTATTTTCAAGCAACACAACATTACGAGTTGACGAATCAATTCGGTCAATCCTTGTGTTATCTGGGTATTGGATGAACATCCGAGTACGACCATAACCCCTCAAAATCTTTCCTATGTCATCCAGGGTGAGCATCAACCATGGACCTCTCTCCCTCCGATAAACCCTCAGGTTGCCGGTGTGATATCCGTAACAGAATCGGGGGGAATGGTCCCAAGAACGAGCCATTTCTAAGGGGAATCAGAAATTAAAGGGGGAGTTCATTCAAATATTCAAAGTAGTTCAACAAAATCCAAAGAAAATCAAAGATTTAAAGTGTTGGTGAGTTGAAAACAAAAGATTCATAGAGAAAAGCTTCAACCTTCAACAATGGAAGATCATTTTCTTGGCACAATCAAGTTCCTCCTAAAAACCCTAGAAGACGCTAAAGCATGAATAGAATTCGTGAGAAGGGAATAAAATTCGTACCTGAGTTTGAAATGTGATCTAAATCACAACAGAAAGCAACGTCGCCTGAAGGATCGAGCTCGCCGGAAACTGGGAAGGAAGAACGTTGTGTTCGCCGGAGAATTCTCTTGCCTTCGCTCTCAAACAGTGGGGGTTTGTAAAGATTGAAATAAAAAGGGTTTTAGTTTTTATACTCCCTTAATCGGGTCAAACCCATGGGTAAAGAGAAAATTCGGGTATGGCGCCCCCTAAATTAAATGTTGTCAACAGTTTTCGAAGCGTGACAAGACTGGGGGGCCCCATGTAATCATCAGAATAGCAATCGTCAGTTACATGAAACGACGCCGAGGACACGTGTCAAAATCTGTTCGTATCCCATTAGCCGAGGATGAGATAACTTTCTCCTCGTCCTAAGCTGAGCTAGAAAGTCGGGGGCCACTGAACGGTATAAACCGAGATACGAACATGGGCTTGTTCGAGCTGGGCCCAAATGGATTGGGCCATAAACATAATCCAGCACACAAGTATCAGGGCCGAGGAACACCTTCCTAGTATGCCGAGGATCATTCACCTCGGCCTTATATCATCATGCTTGTGCCATCGTACTCCGAGATATCATTAGGCGACGAGGAAAGAAATGTTCTCACCTCGGCATATTATAAAATGACGAGGAGAGAGAATTATTTACCCCGGCATGTTACCTTGCCGGCCAATCACCAAATGACGAGGAATTAGAATCATTCACCTCGGTCTACTTTCCAAGGCCGAGATAAAACATTTATATTCCTCTGCGTTCCGGTTAGCAGATTACACAGTCCTTATCAAACAAGGATTCTACAGTCATGATCCAATCAGGATTACAATTACCAACATCAATTCAAGTCGAACAATGACTCCTTAACAGATATAATTCTTTTAGGATTATATCTTATCTCCTTACAAGTTCATTCCAACATGGATTCTATCAATCCATCCCTATAAATACAAGACTCATGGCTCATTATTTGGTACGTTACTTTTTACATTGCAGAAACTCTGTCAATTTAGTTTCTCACATACAAAACGTGAACTTACTCTCACGCCGGAGGGCCTTTAGCCGGATCCGCCCCGGCTTAGTTTACGTGTTTTCTCTTATTTTCAGGCCTTGCAATCACCGGAGCATTCATCGCTTGGATTTGGGCTGATTTGACGATTTTGACATCATCAAATGTGATACTACATTGCATAGGTTAGTGGCAGGGGGTGGTACCAACAAGTCTAAAAGTTAACCTTTTTACTAATGCCGTTATGATAGGTTCCATTATAAGGTTAAGTTGTTAACCATAGAATACTAATTTTCAGTGTTCTTAAACGCGGTCTCCTATCCTATGCGTCTAGGCAATATGCGGCACACACCCGACGCGAATAACACCAAATTGGACAACTTAGACATTAAAGTCATTTGGCGGTGATTAGGCGCCCTAGGCGTGAGCTAGGTGCCTTAGGTGTAACCTAGGCGTTGTGTGCCTATTTACTAAAAAGACAAAGGCCCCAAAATTTATACTACTCCCTTTTTTTAGTGCTTTAATATATAATCGATATGAGATATGTGTGTCTATTCACAAAAGAGTCAAATGTCCCGCAATTTATACTACTCCCATTTCTAGTGCTTTAATACATAACCGTTGTGAGATAGTCTATTCACAAAAGAGTCAAATGCCCCACAATTTATACTACTCCCATTTCTAGTGCTTTAATACATAACCGTTGTGAGATATGTGTGTCTCTTCACTGGATAGCCAAAGACCCCACAATTTATATTACTCCCATTTCCTATTGCTTTAATAAATAACTGATTTGTGATGTGTGTCTATTTAATAAATAGTCAAAGATCCCACAATTTATACTACTCCCATTTTCTATTGCTTTAATACATAAACGAGGTGGGATATGTGTACATTTTCACTAAAAAGTAAAATGCCCCACCATTTATACTACTGACATTTACTAGTGTTTTAATACATAACCGAGTGGGATATGTGTGATTTTTCACTAAAAATTCATTTTATATGGAATATATTTATAAATTTGTTTAATTTTTCGGCCCCATCTAGGCCCTGCTTAGGCTCCGCTTAGGCAATAGGCCTGATTTCATTGTATATTATATGCCTAACACTTTATAGAAACTTGCTAATTTTACGTCTATATTACTTTTGTCGAGTTGATCTCCAAATTGTACTCTATTCCTTTTTTAGTTAACAGTCATGACAATTCAATACTCTCCTGGTTCCATTCAAAAGAAACAAAATTTAATTTTGGATGTCCCATTTGAAAATGTACAATTCCCGAAATAAAAAGTTTTTATTACTTTTTTATTCATGGGATCTATTCATACTCATAATAAATATTCACTTAATATTTTCTACCCCACTTCCTTTCTTGTATTTCACTTTTTATACTTAAAACACTAATTACACTATATACTCCCCTTAATTTATGTGTAAATCTTATTTTATACATTTTTGAATGGGAGGTAAAGAGGATAAGTTTACTGAACATACAAACTATAACTATATAGAGTATTGAGATACGTACGTAATGCTAAAAAAAGCATATCATAAATTCCTCAAATATTATTCATCTCTCTAACTAATCTCCAAATATAAGTTTTACAACTAAAATAAAATTAAAAATATTTTAAGGGTGAAATGAGATTATTCTGTACATATATTATAAAGATAAAATCTATTAGATGATGTTTTTTTTTTCTTTAATTGATTGTAATAAACTTTGTTTACAAAATTAATTATTTGGTTGTTACATTGATGGAAGGATGCTTTTCTGAATTGTGATATATATATATATATATATATATATATATATATATATATATATATATATATATATATATATATATATATATATATATATATATATTTGAAATTAAATATCTCTACATATATAGAGTTTCAATCATTAGAAATAAAAAAATATTTACTTATTTATTTAAGTCACTATTAGATTTATGCATAATATATTTTTCTTTTCAAATGATTAAGATAATTATGTATGTATAATTGATTAAGTGGGAAAGAGATGTGAAATATTTTAGGAGTGAAATGAGATTACTCTGTATATATATTAAGAAGATAAAGTCTATTAGGTGATGTTTTTTTTCCTTTAATTGATTGTAATAATCTTTGTTGTAAGTTAAAAGATTGAACTACTATTGATATTTGAGTTGAGCTTTCGACGTTTGTGTAGTGTCGTCTATTATATTATTGTGAATGCAGTTGATTTGTCGTTTGATAAAAAATATTATTAACAAAAAGTGGATATAATTTTTCAGTAATATATGTGAGATGAGAGACGCATTTGAAAATTTTAGGGAGATAGATGAATTTGTGATAGGTGGATGGGGGTGGGGTATCGAAGGGGGAGAGATGTGAAGTTAACAATTTAATATTGTCACTTTCTTTTTATTAACATCTCTCTATATATAGTGTTGCAATTATTTAAATGAAAACTTTATTTATTTAATTATTTCAGTAATTATTAAATTTAGCCATAATTTACTTTTCTACATAGGGATAAAATAGGGATAAAGTTGTAATATTTTGAATATGTTACAAAGAAATTAAAACTTTTAATTTACGAAATAAAATTTTGTGTTTACTGGGGATGAGAAAATTGGGGTTTTGAGTTGTCTAAAAAAGTTGGGTTTCCTTTTCCGTTTGTTATTTTTAAACTAATACGGATTTGCTTAATATATATGTATTTAATGTCTTTAAGTATTTTCGATTCAAGATGTTATTTGGTTAAGGGAAATTGTTTACATAATCGTATTCTTTGTTGTTCTCCATGTTATTTCCCCTCTATTTACGTTAAATATCACTAACTCATAATACATTATTTAACTTTAATCGGTATTTAATTAGATATATTGTTGTAATAATTTTAGTTAGGAAAATTGTTTACGTAATAATCGTATTTGCTGTTGTTTTCTTTGTTATTTACTTTCCTATATTCAAGTTAAATATCACTATTTCATATTATATTTTTTAATTTTAATTGATATTTGATTATATATATTTTTGTACTAATTTTAATTTAAGGTAAATTATGTTATTTTTGTGCATCGCACGAGTGTACTGCTTGCTAGTAGTATGATTAATTATAGAGTAGATTACATTTTAGAAATGCGCGGAGTCCTCAATATTGTGTGTCAAGTTGTGTTAGAGCCAAGTTGGATTCTAGCGAAGCTCAATAAACATCTAGGCTCACGACCCTAATGGGCCGAGTCCATGATCTCATATTTTGATTTGTTTGAAAATGGTGGGAGTTTAGCTCATATTTAGTTCATACTTGGTTCATCTCATTTGAAAGCTTCACCATTTAGTTTGAAAAAAAAAATTAAATATATTTTTATATAAAAAAAATATTATCTCATTTAAAAGTTTCACCATTTAGTTTAATGAAAAAAATAATAAAAATAAATATTTATATTAAAAAAATATTGTGAGTAAAAAATGAGTTATTAGTATAATATGTGAGTGAAATTTACAAGTGAGACTCTTGACATCCACACCTCACAACTATTTTAGTGCACCCACCGGCATATGAGGAGCGCATGATGGAGAAACGTGATAATTACGTGTTAAGAAGCAGACAATCGGCCTACTATCGAGCCAGCCAACTGACTAGCACTCAGCCAGCCAGCTTGTCGACCATGCACTGGGTTGGGGGTATTTTATCACGTTTTTGGTCGAGTGATGTGGCTTAATCAAACCCTAACGTAACCTCCACTCCTCCTCGATGCAGTCTGGGAAAATAAGAACGATCTTTCGCAAGAATAGTTCCCCGCTCCAGCCGTTTCTTCCCTCCATCACTATAGAAAGACCCCTTCACCCCTTTGGAAAACACACTACATCTTCTTGCACCTAGAGAATACACTATGAATACACAATCATTTCACTCAGATACACAATTTTTTCACGACAAATCTCTACTCACACAACACCCGTACACACTCTCTTTCCACATCAAATCCCTTTTTTCCCAGAAAATTAAAGTCTTTCCATACTGAATAATAAAGTTCACTCAAAAACTCCATCTCAAAAGATCATAAACTCCATCTTAAAAGGTCATTCTCTTTGAGATTTCGCCCATCATCAATGAAGAAGACCAAGGTTCCGCAGTTGTTTCTCGATATTCGATTGACATACGAAATAAGGTATAAAACCTCATTAAATATCTTTATTAAATCTTAGAAACACTATCGCATGCTAACACATACATACAAACTAGAAAAGTCGATACTAACGAACCAGGCGGGGTGAATGTATAACACCTTCCTATTCCATAACGAGACCCCCAAACTTATAATATCTTTCTGAGGTTTTTCTATTGTTTTTTCTTAAAAACAATGATGATGACTCTTCTGACTTAAATTAAAGTTAAACTGTTATAAATGATCATATCAATAACCGGAGAAACTGTCCATCTCTCCCACGGTGGATCGGGTTATCCAAAGAGACCCATAATTTAAGTGTGTGAATATACTAAGTAGGCACAATATTATAATAATAATTTTTAGCCATTTTTTTAAAAAAGATGAGAAATTTCAAATGAAATACCCCTTGAATAAGTGGTGAAGCTTCAATTTCACCCTCACATAGCCCCAAGGTTTTGTTTTCCATTTCGGTTGGTAGCGGGGAGAATTCGGGAGGCAGGCGCCTAAATCTGTCTATGGTAGGTAGCCACATTGGCACATAAAAGGGGGGGGGGGGGGCACTTTCACAGTACAATTCCTAAGATCCGGTTGTGAACTAGGCCCTCTCTCTGTCCTTATTTACCGAAAGTCGAGATAGGAACCCCCTTATAGTAGTTTCATCGATAATTCAAACATTAATTTTAACACCTTATTTTCATTTTTATCACTAACCTTTATAAGGTTTAATTATTATTCCATTATTCAATCTTCTTCCTTTCTTGACTCTCATCCTCGTTTCTCTCCGCCTCTTCTTCTTTAATTTAATTGACAATTTTGAAAGTTTAATGATTTTAATCTAACAATTATGGCAAAAGTATATCTATCAATATATAATAACAAGGTTTCGGTAAATTTTTTGCCATTGAGGGGTATTTTGGTCATTTCACGGGGTGGCAAAATTGCAGTTAACTAGGCCAAAAATCCACGTGGCAATCAGTTATTGGGAGTTTTTTTTTTTTTTTTAAAAGACTTTGGCCACATGTCGCCCGTATGGCAAGGGGCATTTAAGACATTTACTTGGCGCGTGTATGACACGCGCCGACAAGGACGCGTTTCTCAGGTGTTTTTCCTTTTTTTTTTTTTTTAATAAGACATGTGTCACTGTGTGATTCGCTGGATGGATTTCAAAAAAAATAAACTATCCCATTTCTTTTACCTCAATTATTATATATTAATTTAATTTTTTAAAATATTTTTTTACACCAAAATTCATAATTTTTTTTCTCTTTAAATAGAGACTTCTTTCATTTGATTTGGCCAAAAAAAAATATTCTTTTTTAAATATAAATTTGTTAATTATCCTTTAGTATTTTTTCATTTTCTTTTTAGTGAAAATTAATTAAGTTTGAAGTAATTATTTTAATTATAAACGATAATAAAAAAAATATTATTTTTTAATTTTTTTTTTAACACCAAAATTCATAATTTTTTTTCTCTTTAAATAGAGACTTCTTTCATTTGATTTGGACAAATAAAAAAAAAATTAACATAAATTTGTTAATTATCATTTACAAATATTTCAATTTCTTTTTACTGAAAATTAATTAAGTGTGAAGTGATTTTTTTAATTATAAATGAAAATAAAAAATATTTATCTATATATAATAATAAGGTTTTGGTAAATAGAAGGCCATTGAGGGGCATTTTAGTCCTTTCATATTGTGGCGAAATGGCAACTAAGAAAGCCAAAAATCAACGTGGCGTTGTCTAATTGGGTGAAAATAATTTTTTTTTTTTAATCACTTTGGACACGTGTCGTCCGGCTTGTGAGGGGCATTTCGGTCATTTCCTTGGCGCGTGTATGTCACGCGCCGACAAGGGCACGTCCATCCAGTTTGTGTTTTTTTTTTTTTTTGGAATTTGACATGTGGCATCGTTTAATTGGCTGAATGGATTTCAAAAAAAAAAAATTTATCCCATTTCTTTGACCTCAATTATTATATATTAAATTAATTTTTTTTATATTTTATTTTACACCAAAATTCATAATTTTTTTTCTCTTTAAATAGAGACTTCTTTCATTTGATTTGGACAAAGAAAAAAAATCCCATTTTTTAAATATAAAGTTGTTAATTATCCTTTACTAATTTTTTTCATTTCTTTTTAGTGAAAATTAATTAAGTGTGAAGTCATTTTTTTAATTATAAATGATAAAAAAAATAATCCTCTTTTTTAAATTAATTTTTTTTAACCAAAATTCATAAAAGAATATTATCTTTGAAAAACCGGGCCTCTTTGGCCCGGCCCGTTAGGCCCGTGGGTTTAGGTGACCTGAACATGAAAAGTTGCAAAAGCCTGGCCCGGCCCGACCCGACCCGATGAAAAGTTGCCATTTAAAAAATTAAATAACTAAATAAAACTAAAGAAAAAGTGTAATAATAAAGCCACTGCAATAAAAAATAAAAATAAATAAATAAAACTAAAGACAAAGTTGACATTTAAAAAAATAAATAAAAATAAATAAAACTAGAGGAGAGAGAATTAGTGGAGGGAATAGTGGATGGGATAATAGAATATTAATAAAATATTTCCTTTTTGGGAAAGGTGACGCTTCAGACGGGATGTCATTTTGGGTAAAACCTAAAAAGTGACACATCTAGCGGGATGGAGAGAGTATATCCATCCAGATTCCATTCCAGTTCCAGCCTCCGGCCATCAACCAAGCAAGCTTGGCCCTTGGACATGGCCCTTGGCCCTTGGCCTTGGCCGGGGAGATATCCGACATGGGAAATTAAAGAAACTTATTGCCTTGGCTATTACTATATATTCAAGCTTCAGCCAGGGTTTGCCCCTAACCTCTCGGCCGTGGCCTTCGCTTAGTCCGGCTGTGGCCTTGGCGTAGGCCCATAAGTTTTCTATTTTTGTTTAGTGAAAATTAATTAAGTGTGAAATATTTTTTATTATTATAAATGATAATAATAATAATTTTACTAATAAAAAAATAAATAATATAAAATAAAATAAAGTATACTCTCTCCGTTCCAGCGGAGTGTGAATTTTTGGTCAAAATTTTGACAATTATTTGAAAACATAATAATGATCCTAATAAATATCCAAAAAATGTTATTGTTAAATATTATTAAACGTGAGACAATAACAAATTTTTAAATTTTTATTAGGATCATTATTATTTATTTAAATTATTGGTCAACGTTGGTGTTGGTCAAAGTTGACCAAAAATCACACTCCGCTGGGACGGAGGGAGTATATGGTTATCTATCTATATATAATAACAAGGTTGCGGTAATTAAAGGGGGATTCAATGGCAATTTCGTCAATTCACGCAGTGGCAAAATGGCAAAAATTTCGGCTGAAAAGATTTGTGGCGATCTATGATTGGCGTATATTTTCTTTAAAAAAATTTTTCATTTAACGAAATTGTTAGTATTTTTATTTTTCTTCTAAAAATTAAATAATTTAAATTGAAAATAAATATCATAATTATGTTCATAATGAGTTAATGTAAATAATTATGACATAATTATTTTGATGTACGAGCATGAGTTAATTGAAAGTTTCCATTTGAAAAAGTATGATATTAATTTTTATTAGATAACTGTACTATCCTTTTGGTATGATCAAAGCTTTTGTTTTTATTTAAAAATTTCTCTTTATCAAAAAGAAATAAAAATTCACCTTTCTTTTTACTAGATTTTCAATCTTCACCTTTTTTTAACTGATTTGAATAACTTCTTTCGTAGTTCATAAACATGTTCGTGTGTTTTATTTAAATTTTTTAAATGATAAAATACTACAGAATTGTATATAGAGAAATGCATAATCCTTATAATTTTTGTTTTATTTCTATTTTATTTTTTTCTAATTTTTATGTACTTACAATGTAGTCTTTAAAAAAGTATTTCATAATGTATAAACGAATTGAGTTCTTGGTTTATTTTAGTTCAATTTTTGTCTTTTGAATATATAGTAAGCCCCGTGCATCGCACGGGAGTCAATCTAGTATGTTTAAAAAAAAGGTAAATGAGAATTATATTTTACTCCCCCCGTTTCTAAAACAATGTTGTTAAAGCTCAAGCACTACAAGAAAAACGACAGTTACCGACGGAAAAATCCGTCAATAAATGCCAAAAATCCGTCACTAAATAAATTTAGTGACGAATTTTAGACGTAAAAAATCCGATGTTAAAACGTGCGTCGCTAAATTTTTCGACGGATTACTGACGGTTCTCAATCAGATTTAGCGACGGAAATTTCCGTCGCTAACGTTTTAAAATCAGTCGGTATTTTGGTAAAATAAACGACCAATTTAAAGCATTATGTCGACGGATTAGCGACGGAAAATTCCGTCGCTATTTAAATGATCGTTTTATTTTTGGACCATTTTCGTGACGGATTATCGAAGGATTATTCCGTCGTTATTTAAATGGTCATTTTATTTTTTTGGACCATTTTAGTGACGGATTATCGACGGATCATTCCGTCACTATTTAAATGGTCGTTTTATTTTTTGGACCAATTTAGTGACGGATTATCAACGGATCATTCTGTCGCTAAAACTCAAAAATCCGTTGCTAAATGTTGAAGAGGAACGACAAAATTAATGTATTGGCGTCATTAATAACGACGGATTTAACGACGGAAATTTCCGTCGCTAAAATTTATTCCAAATTTTCCCAATTTTATTAATTTTTTTAAATTTCCTTTTTTCAATATTTTTTATTTTTGATATATCAAATTACCGACGAATATTTCCGTAGCTAATTTGATATTTTTTATTAAAAAAAATGATATATATATATATGTATGTATATATATATATATATATATATATTCTCAAATCAATCCCTCAACTTTTTTTTATTCTCAAATTAGTCCCTTAACGTTTTTTATTCTCAAAACAGTCACTAAACTTTTTTTATATTCAAATCAATTCTTGCATTTTTCAAAAGTTCATTTTGCTCCACCACCGTCCACCACCATCCACAACCAACACAAATCAAACAAAAGTTTGTACAAATCAAAATAAAACACAAAATACATTAAAATGAACAAATTAAAATCGAAATCGAAATCGAAATATGAACAAATCGAGAGAGAGATGTAGAGGGAGTAATATAAACAAATCAAAAGAAATTTCTACAAATCGAAATCAAAACTGCGCCACCGGCCTCCTTAGTCTTCCCCTCGGCCGTCTTAGAAATGAGCTTAGCCTTCACAACAATCGGCTACGACTGCGGCAAGACTCCCTTTCTTAGAACCTTGAAGTATCCAAACTGAGTGACATCCAATATCGGAGCTTTATCGGCGGTGGCGTTATCCTTGGCTTCCTGCGGGATCATTGACCACAGCTTGTCGACGTTGACGATTGGTTGGTTGTGCATACCTCCGGCGTTACCATGACCTCCGGGATGCTTCCTGTGCTTTTCGATACGTCCATGACCGGCGCTCACGTTGCCGGCTCCAGATCTGAGGGAGGGAGGCGAAAAGGGAGAGATGGAGTAGAGAGAGAAAGTGTGTGTGTGTGTGTGTGTGTGAGAGAGAGAGTGTGTGTGTGTGTAACTGGGAAGAGAAAGTGAGTGTGTGTGAGGAGTATATAATATTAACAGAAATATATATATATATATATATATATATATATATATATATATATATATATATAATGATGAATTAGGACCATTGAATTTGAGTGAAATTAATGGTATAGATTGATTTATTGATAATCCATGTGAATATTAAAGGGCCAATCAAATGAAAGTGTGTTTTTGTTTTTATGGGATGAATTTGGACCATTAGATGTGTTGCATTTAATGGTGAAGATATTGATTGGATAATGATCCATGTGAATATTTGTATTTCTTCATGATTATAATAATTAATAAAAATAATTAATAATAATAATAATTTAAACTATAAAATAATATTATGCCTAATATCAATAATAATAATATCTATTATCAATAATATTTATTAATGAATTATTAATTATATAATTGATTAATTAATTAATATTAATATTAATTATATAAACAGAAATAATATTAATAATAGTACTAATAATAATTAGTAATTTTTATTATTTTATATTGACTAGGAAAAAATATTTTAGACTTTTTTTATTACTGAAATTTAAAAAAAGTTACCTAAAATATTTACATGCTTTTATTTGATTTACCCAAAATTTTAATTAAAGTAGTATGTCTAATATCAATTTTTTTTTAAATAATTTTCTTAAAATAATTTTTTTGAAAAAAACTTTCTTACTAAAAAAAGTCTAAAACATTTATCTCTATTAAAAAAAAATTAAAAAAATTCTCATAGTGAAGGATATTGTCTGTCCCTCATTTATTTAGTTAATTTCTAACTTATTTTTTTTAATATTTTTAAAAAACTTTCTTACTAAAAAAAAGTCTAAAATTTTATCTCAGTTCAAAAATAAATTTTAAAAAAATAATTATACTTTTAAAATATTAATAATTCTTATTAATATACTCTCATACCCTAAACCTCATACTCCCTCCGTCCCGGTTCACTTGGCACCAACTTTTTGGGTGTAGGAATTAAGGAAAAGTGATGTAAGAAAGAGAAAAAGTTAAATGTTGTGAGTATGAAGAATTAAATAGGAGAGAGAATGAGTGGGAGGAATAGTTAGGAGAGAGAATGTTGTGAGTGTAAAAGTGAAGTGGAGAGAGAATGAGTGGAGGGAATAGTGAATATTCTTTTCCATTTTGGGCAGTGCCAAGTGAAGTGGGACGACCCAAAATGAAAATTAGTGCCAAATGAAGTGGGACGAAGGGAGTATACCCTAAACCCTATACCTCATATACCCACATACCCTAAACCTCATATACCCTCATACCCTAAACCCAAACCTCGCATATACCCTAAACCCTAAATCTCATATACACAAAACCCTATACTCTATACCCTATACCCAAAACCCTAAACCCTATACCCTATATAGAGTATAGGGTATAGGGTATAGGGTATAGGGTATAGTATATAGGGTATACAATATAGGGTATATGGTATAGTATATAGGGTATAGGGTATACCCTATAGGGTATATGGTATAGGATATATGGTATATTTTATAGGGTATAGGGTATACCCTATACCCTATATGGTATACCCTATACACTATACTCTATACCCTATACCTTATACCCTATATCCTATATCATATACCCTATACCATATACCCTATATCTTATACCCTATACAATATACTCTATACCCTATACCATGTACTCTATACCCTATACCTTATACCCTATACCCTATACCCTATACCCTATACCCTATACACTATACACTATACCCTATACTCCCTCCGTCCCAATAGAAGCTGCCCAAATTTTGCCTTGCACGCAAATTAATAAAATAGGTGGGAAGAAAAAATGTTGTGAGTGTAATTTGAAAATAGGAGAGAGAATGAGTGGAGGAAATAGTAAATTATAATGGTGTTATGAGTATTAAAATAATGTAGGAGAGAGAATGAGTGGAGGAAATAGTAAAGATTCCTTTGCCAAAAAAGGAAAGTGGAAGCTTCTATTGGGACGGAGGGAGTATACTATACCATATACACTATACGGTATAGGGTATACCCTATAGAATATAGGGTATAGGGTATAGGGTATACCCTATACTCTATACCCTATACCCTATACTCTATACCCGATACCCCTATATCCTATACCATATACCCTATATCTAGGGATGGCAATTTAACCGAACCCGATCCGATCCGAAGGGTGATCCGATCCGAAATTTTCGGATTTGGTAGTTTTTTTCATGATCCGTTCGGATTTCGGATCGGATACGGTTTTGGCATGATCCGATCTGATATCCGATCCGACCCGATCCGTTTCGCTTTATTTTATTATCCGATCCGAGATCCGATCCGAGATCCGATCCGAGATCCGATCCGATCCGATCCGATCCGCTTTTTTAACCTAGTTTTTCATTTTTACCCCCTTATACCTTTCATATATAAAGAAAAATTTAGGTTGTTTTACTCTCTCTCTCTCTCTCTCCGCAGCAAACAGCAGCCTCGCTCTCTCTCTCTCTTCACTACTACATTTCTGACCTAATGTAACGCATGTAACGCATCTAATGTAACGCCAAGAGCTAATGTAACGCATCTAATGCAACGCCAGAGCTAATGTAACGCACCTAATGCAACGCCAGAGCTAATGTAACGGCTAATGCAACGCCAGAGCTAATGTAACGCACCTAATGCAACGCCAGAGCTAATGTAACGCATCTAATGCAACGCCAGAGCTAATGTAACGAGTCTAATGCAACGCCAAAATCCTAATGTAACGCCTAAATTACTAATGCAACGCCAAAATCCTAATGTAACGCCTAAATTACTAATGCAACGCCAAAATCCTATAACCTATACCCTATACCCTACACTATACCCTATAACCTATATCCTATATCCTATACCATATACCCTATACCTTATACATTATACCCTATACAATATACCACTATACCTATCACTGTTTATACATGCCTATAACTTTGTATCCTATACCTTATACCCTATACCCTATACCCTATACCACTATACTATACACTATACCCTATACTTATACACTATACTTATACTCCTATACCATATACCCTATACCCTATATCCTATATCCTATACCCTATACCACTATACCACTATACCACATACACTATACCCTATACACTGTTTATACACTATATCCTATACCCTATATCCACATACCCTATACCACATGCCTATCTGTTTATACCACATAACCTATAGGGTATACCCTATACCCTATAGGGTATAGGGTATACGGTATAGGGTATACCCTATAGGGTATAGGGTATAGGGTATACCCTATAGGGTATAGGGTATACCCTATAGCGTATAGGGTATACCCTATAGGGTATAGGGTATACCCTATAGCGTATAGGGTATACCCTATAGGGTATAGGGTATACCCTATAGGGTATAGGGTATACCCTATAAGGCATAGGGCATATGGTATAGGGTATACCCTATAGGGTATAGGGTATAGGGTATACCCTATAGCGTATATGGTATAAGGTATAGGGCATATGGTATAGGGCATATGGTATAGGGTATAGGGTATACCCTATAGGGTATAGGGCATACCCTATAGGATATAGGATATAGGGTATAGGGTATACCCTATAAGGTATACGGTATAGGGTATACCCTATAGGGTATAGGGTATACCCTATAGGGCATAGGGTATAGGGTATACCCTATAGCGTATATGATATAAGGTATAGGGCATATGGTATAGGGTATACCCTATAGGGTATAGGGTATACCCTATAGGATATAGGGCATAGGGTATAGGGCATATGGTATAGGGTATAGGGTATACCCTATAGGGTATAGGGTATACCCTATAAGGCATAGGGCATATGGTATAGGGTATACCCTATAGGGTATAGGGTATACCCTATAGGGTATAGGGTATAGGGTATACCCTATAGCGTATATGGTATAAGGTATAGGGCATATGGTATAGGGTATACCCTATAGGGTATAGGGTATACCCTATAGGATATAGGGCATAGGGTATAGGGCATATGGTATAGGGTATAGGGTATACCCTATAGGGTATAGGGCATACCCTATAGGATATAGGATATAGGGTATAGGGTATACCCTATAAGGTATACGGTATAGGGTATACCCTATAGGGTATAGGGTATACCCTATAGGGCATAGGGTATAGGGTATACCCTATAGCGTATATGATATAAGGTATAGGGCATATGGTATAGGGTATACCCTATAGGGTATAGGGTATACCCTATAGGATATAGGGCATAGGGTATAGGGCATATGGTATAGGGTATAGGGTATACCCTATAGGGTATAGGGCATACCCTATAGGATATAGGGTATAGGGTATACCCTATAGGATATAGGGCATATGGCATATGGTATAGGGTATACCCTATAGGGTATACGGTATAGGGTATAGGGTATAGGGCATACCCTATAGGGTATAGGGCATACCCTATAAGGTATAGGGTATAGGGTATACCCTATAGGGTATAGGGTATAGGGCATACCCTATAGGGTATAGGGTATAGGGCATACCCTATAGGGTATAGGGCATAGGGTATACCCTATACCCTATAGGGTATACCCTATACCATATGCCCTCTGCCCTATACCCTATACCCTATAGGGTATACCCTATTAGTATTATTATTAAGTATTATTAATAATAGCATCATTATTAGTAATATTATTAAGTATTATTACTAATAATTTTTAAAGAAATAAAAGTATATAATATAAAAATATTTACTTTTTTGATATTATGTAATATTAATAGTTATTATTAATATTTTTATTAAGTATTATTATTAATTATATAATAATAATTATATATTCAATTATTTAATTGAATAATTAACAATAGCATCATTATTAATATTATTATTAAGTATTATTACTAATAATTTTTAAAGAAATAAAAGTATATAATATAAAAACATTTACTTTTTTGATATTATGTATTATTACTAATTATTATTAATATTATTATTAAGTATTATTATTAATTATATAATAATAATTATATATTCAATTATTTAATTGAATAATTAACAATAGCATCATTATTAATATTATTATTAAGTATTATTACTAATAATTTTTAAAGAAATAAAAGTATATAATATAAAAACATTTACTTTTTTGATATTATGTATTATTATTAGTTATTATTAATATTTTGATAATATAAAAACATTTAGAAGAATTGTGAACCGTTGGATTGAATGTGTGAATGGTTGGATTTGGTTTAGCTCATGATCCGCGTGGTTATTTGAGACCCAATCAAACAATGCCATGTGTCATCGTTTTATTGGGTCTCAAATAATCACGCGAATCATGAACTAAACCAAATCCTACCATTCACACATTCAATCCAACGGTTCACAAATATTCTAAACAAAACCAATAAATCCATTTTCTCTCCTCATTTCTCTCTCTTTATTTTCACTTTATCAAAATAAACAACCATTTCTCTCTCTCTCTCATTTCTCCGGCGTCTTCACCCTTCCAGCAACCACCAGACGCTCTCCTCCCTCCTCCTTCCTCCCTCCCATTTCGGCGATCAAAGGCCTCCGATTTCTCTCTTTCTCTCTCTCATTTCCCTCCGGCGTCACCCTTCCAGCTAACCAGACGCTCTCCTCCCTCCTCCCTCCCATTCCAGCGATTAAAGGCCTCCGATTTCTCTCTCATACTTCGCGGCCAAAGCAGCTCTCCCCTCTGGCACCGATTTTTGCAAACTTGGCCTTCTCAAGCGTCCGTCTCTCATCACCAGAGCTCTCCAGGCGCTACTTCCGACCTCCTTCTCTCCGGCACCCTTCCATTCTAGATCTGGCGTTCTTTCACTCTCCGGACGGGTCGATTTCAATATGCCACAATCCTCATACGCAGTGTTGTTCATTTTAACGTATTTTGTGTTTTATTTCAATTTGTACCAACTTTTGTTTGATATGTGGACGGTGGTGGACGGTGGTAGACGGTGGTGGATGGTGGTGGATGGTGGTGGATAACTTTTGAAAAATGTAAGGACTGATTGGAATATAAAAAAAGTTAAGTGACTAATTTGAGAATAAAAAATATTAAGGGACTGATTTGAGAAAAAAAAAGTTAAGGGATTGATTTGAGAATAAATATATATATATTTTTTAAAATATATTTATATATAAATAAATAAATAAATATATATATATATATATATATATATATATATATATATATATATATATATATATATATATATATATATATATATATATTGAAAAAAGAAAATTAAAAAAATTAATAAAATTGTGAAATTATGTAATAAATTTTTGGCGTTACATTAGGTATTCATCCACTTTTCAAATTGGCGTTGCATTAGGTTCTTTTTGGTGTTGCATTAGGTTCTTTTTGGCGTTGCATTAGGTGTTCATATAGTTTTAAAATTGGCGTTGCATCAGGTAAATGGCGTTGCATCAGGTATTTACCTAATGCAACGCCAAAGCTCTGGCGTTACATTAGCTTACTATGTCGTTGCATTAGACCTAATGCAACGCAAGAGAATGCAACGGCCATTTGGCGTTACATTAGGCCTAATGTAACGGTTTTTGGGCCCTAATGCAACGAAAATTGGCGTTACATTAGGTCAGAAATGTAGTAGTGCTTGGCGACGCATCACGCACGCACGGTCTCTTCTCTCTCTCTTCTTCACAAGTCTCTTGCCGGCCGGCGATCTTACCGTGTTACTGCCGCCGACCTTAGTCTAAGGTATTATCCCAATCATTTCTTTAAATTTAAACTCCAAAAGTCCAAATCAGTTGAGGATTTCAATTTAATTAACCCTAATTGTTGATTTTTTTTTCAGATTCACACCATTTGCTGAATTCTTGAACCGAGTTTTGATGTCCTGATATCCAGCTTCGAAATCTTCCTTGTACGATACAAACATTAGTCGTCCGCACAGTAGTTTCTGCTAGGACAGAGTGTAAGACTTCTATGATTTCAAATAGCACTCTTACACTTCTGCATAAAATCATGAGATAATATAGACAGATATATTCTTGTTTAAGACTTCTATGATTTCTATGATTTCAAAAAAGAACCTAAAGTTCCCAGTTTTATGGACCAAACCAAAATGTTTGGGACTCTGTCCGCGCCTATTCTTGTTCAAGGACAGTATTGATCTAAAATGACCCATTTTGGACTGAACTGGACCAATACCCACCCCTAACAGTAGGCTCAAAAATCTGGTAAAATCATGAGATAATATAGACAGATATATTCTTAAATTTTCTTATTATGTTTTCTCTTGGGCTCACTGACTTTATCTGTTTAATCTTTTGTTTATTGATAGATGTCTAAAGAGGTTGATGAAGGTTCACCAATTAATATTGATGATGATGATTTGCATATGTGTGAAGACAATAGTGAACCTAAGAACAAAGATTGTGGTGCCTCTCAAAATCAAAGTGTTGCAAGCAAGACTGATGGTTCTAATCCTTCTGTGAATGAGGTAACATGCACTTCCAAAGGAGATATGAAGAATTTAAGGTCTCCGGTTTGGGCTGAGATGACTAGAATTATGATGCCTGAGGGCATGGTTGCAATTTGTAACCATTGCCAACAAAAACTAGCTGGTGCAAGTAAAAAGGGTACTTCACATTTGAAAAATCACTTAGATAGGTGTAAAAAGAGAAAGAATAGAGACGTTAAACAAATGTTGTTGCAAGGTAGGGAGAAAAAAGGAGAGGGTACGGTGCAGTATCGTCCATTTGTGTTTGATAAAGATGTGTCGAGGAATCAACTTGGCAATATGATTGTGTTACACGAATACCCATTGAGCATGGTCAATCACGACGGATTTCGTGCTTTCACAACAAGCCTCCAACTGTTGTTCGGAACTATTTCAAGAAATACGATTAAGAGTGATATTTTCAAGATATATCATTCCATGAGGGAGAAGTTGGTTGCGTTGTTGAATAACTTGGACTCTAGAGTTGCTATTACTACAGATATGTGGAGTGCAAAGCCAACAGAGTATATAATAAGCAAAAGTCTGAATTGTTTTATTTGATTAAACAACATACTAATCATTGACTTGTTCCATTAAACTCCATATATGTCATATACTCCCATCCGTCCCGTATTTGAAAACATTTGTTTGATGAACTTTGTAGGCTTCGGACCATCTGATGGCGCAGATTCCTTCCCAGCTGTGGCATTTCCGGAGCTGGAGTATTTAATATCTCACCTTGTTTCATTATGGGATTGTAGTTTGGTCTATTTGTTTTTGTTTGGATTGTTAATTTGTTATGGGATTGTAGACTTGTAGTAAAGACTTGTAATATTTGGATGGTAAAAATGTCATGTTAACATGTACTTAATGTTTCATTATATTTATGGGACTGTAGTTTATGGCTTTGTTTTTTTTTTTTGTTCATCAAGGGACAGTTAATATGCAAAAAAAAATAAAAAAATTACAGCTTCGGATCGGATCGGGCTTCGGATCGGGGCTCGGATAAGGTAATTTCGGATCGGATCGGATTCGGATATGGCCCCTTAGTATTCGGATCGGATATGGATTTTGGCTGATCCGAGCCGATCCGATCCGATTGCCATCCCTACCTATATCATATACCCTATACCATATATCATATACACTATATACTATATACTATACCATATACACTATATACTATACCCTATACCCTAAATGTATAATTTTTTTATTTTTTATGAATATAAATAAATATTTTGGACGTTTTTTAGTATTGAAGTTTTTTTCAAAAAGTTATATAAAAAAAGTTAGAAAAAAAATAAACAAATGAAAGTATAATAAAGAAATCAGGGACGGATAAAATTCTTTAATTTTTATTTATAAATGTATAGTTTTTTTATTTTTTATGAATATAAATAAATATATTGGACATTTTTAGTATTAAAGTTTTTTTTTAAAAAGTTATATAAAAAAGTTAGATAAAAAATAAACAAATGAAAGTATAATAAAGAAATCGGGGACGGGAAAAATTCTTTAATTATTTATTTATAAATGTATAGTTCTTTTATTTGTAAAAAAATCCACTACTAACCAACATCTCAAATAATTTTATTTATACAAAAAAAAATATAAAAAATTAAAAAATTTTATATGTTATTGTCCATCCCTCTTCTATTATATACTTTTATTTCTTTGAAAATTCTTAACTTTTTTTATATAAAAAATCCGTCACTATTCCGTCGCTAACCTAAAATATAAATTTAATAATTATTTTGAATAATTTAGCAACGACTGAAATCCGTCGGTAATAATATGTAATTAATTTACCGACGGATTATAATCCGTCGGTAATTAAATCCGTCACTAATTCGTCGCTAACCTAAATTATAAATTTAATAATTATTTTAAATAATTTAGCAACGACTCAAATCCGTCAGTAATAATATGTAATTGATTTATCGACGGATTTTAATCCGTCGGTAATCAAATCCGTCACTAATCTGTCGCTAACTAAAATATAAATTTAATAATTATTTTAAATAATTTAGCAACGACTCAAATTCGTCGGTAATAATATGTAATTGATTTACCAACGGATTTTAATCCGTCGATAATCTAATCCGTCACTAATCTGTCGCTAACCTAAAATATAAATTTAATAATTATTTTAAATAATTTACCGATGGATTTTAATCCGTCCGTAATTGATTCCGTCACTAATCCGTCAATAACCTAAAATATAAATTTAATGTTTATTTTAAATAATTTAGCAACGACTCAAATCCGTCAGTAATAATATGTAATTAATTTACCGACGGATTAAAATCCGTCGGTAATTAAATCCGTCACTAATCCGTCGCTAACCTAAAATATAAATTTAATATTTGTTTTAAATAATTTAGCAACGACTCAAATCCGTCAGTAAAAATATCCGTCGCCATTCCGTCACAAATTCGTCGATAAAAAAGTGCGCAAATTTTTGGCGCCAAAATGGTGACGGATTAGAGACGAAATGGAATTCGTCGGCATATCCGTCTCTAAATCTGTCGGTAATCTCGTCCTAATTTCGTTTTTTTTTTCACCCCAGGTCGTTGCTATTTCGTCGCTAATCCGTCGGTATTAGTGACGGATTTATTTCCGTCACTAATTTCCGTCGGTATATGTCAGTTTTCTTGTACTGAAGGCACACCTATTAAGAAAAGTGTTAAAAATATTATATTGTCCTTAATTACTCCACTATTTAATGTTGATTGTATTGTACTCCTCTTTTTAAGATGCCAAATAATATTAAAGGTTAATTATGAGTAAAGGGCAATGAACGGTATTAACCGAGTTACGAACGTGGATCATGGTCGAGCAAATCCCAATGAATTGAGCCCAAAATATAATTCATACAGGTCTCAATTACGACAAAGGGAGTGGGTTTTTCCTACCTTTGCTCGTTTTGCTTTCTTGTCATTCCCACTATGTCGATCTAGAAATAGCATAGCGAAGAAAATGAAGAAGTTGATGATGTGAATAATGAAGAAGTACAAGTTGATGGCCAAGATGGCCTTGAAGCTGAAGATACAATAACTAAGCAAGGCTCCAACCGTGCGCGTGCGGCTGACCGTACTGAGCCGATGGCCAAAACCCTAACTCCTCCTCCCCAAAGCCCAATCATTTCTCCAAAGCCAAATCAGAGTACTACTCTTGATCAACTCCTCCAATCTGTTGAAACACTCACCTCAATTCAGCTGGACACCCAAAGCCAGATTGTCCAACTAGTGGCAAATCAATCTGCTTTTATTGCCTTACATAAAACCCTTCAAGCCTAGGTTAACTCTCTGCCCTCCATATTGATTGACATCATTAAGGGGGAGAGTATCCTAATAACAAAGGAAGTGAAGGACATAATTTCTGGACAAACATGCACAAGTCAACTAGATGCTTCTACCACACCCATTACCACTCCTCTTTCAACTCCAGAAAACTCTATCTCTCAAGAGTTTCTTAAAGAGGAAATGAGAGTGATGATTCAAACTCTCTAACACAGTTTATCTATGGAAATGAAGTATGCTAATGATGATATATCTAGTGCCATGGGCTTAGACAAGGTTGAGGTGATGGAAAAAATTAAGAAGATTGAAGATTCAGTTGATGCATCCATCAAGGGAGCTCTTCGCACTAGAGAGAGATTCAGAAGTATAAATGAGAATATGATCATCCATACTTCAAGAATTGATTACCAGACCACAAGGGTTGAAGAGCTTACCAATCTTTCAGCAGGTGCCTTTCAGAGTATTGAAGATAGGCTGGCTACGATCGAAACGACAACAAATGGTGAAGCTACAGAGCTCAGAAGAGTTTTACAAGCAGTTGGTGCTGAGGGTTCCGCATTTCATATGCCAGAAGATCTTCCTCATGCCCCTGCTCCTCAAGCCGATCCTGCGGTCAACAATTACATCAACATCAGAGACTGTGACAGTTTTCACTTACCTCCTCCTCCTCGTCGTTGAATCCTGAAGATTACTGAAGACTATGAAGCTTGATGACTCCATCAAGAATGAAGACATTTGGAAGCTTTTGTTTTTGTTGCTTCCTTACTTTTGTTTAGATTGAAACTGATTGTAAGCTACAATGTTTAAAATTTCTCTTATGAATTTAAATGCATCATTTTGGTTTTGAAAACTTTATTAATTCAAACTACTTGTTTGTTGAATAATGACTGCATTGTTTCTTAACTCATGCATATAGCTTAACTTGCACATCTCATACTTATGCATGTTTTTCATACATTTAGGCCTCGTTTGTTTCAACGTAAAACATTTTCCGTAAAATAACTCGTTTTTCGTTGTTTGGTTTTTTTCGGAAAACCGTAAAGCATTTTCCGTTGTTTGGTTGTTTTCTGGAAAAAAATTTCCGTAAAATAACTCGTTTTTCCGGTGTTTGATTGTTTTCCGAAAAATGGAGAAAGCGTTTTTCGGAAAATATTTCACGCCCTTCCTAAGTAAAACGACTTACTGACCTTGTCCTGAGTAAAATATTTTCTGAAAAATGGTGCCCTTCGTGTACAACTCATATTTCACAAGATACAACATTCTACTTCCTCATTCTAATAATAATAATAATAATAATAATAATAATAATAATAATAATAATAATAATAATAATAATAATAATAATAATAATAATAATAATAATAATAATAATAATAATAATAATAATAATAATAATAATAATAATAATAATTAAAAAAATTAATAATAATAATAATAATTAAATAATAATAATAATAAATAAATAAATAATAAAAAATAATAATAAAAAATAATAATAAAAAATAATAATAATAATAAATTAATAATAATAATAATAATAATAATTAAAAAAATATTACAATAATAATAATAATAGTAATAGTAATAGTAATAGTAATAGTAATAGTAATAGTAATAGTAATAGTAATAGTAATAGTAATAGTAATAGTAATAGTAATAGTAATAGTAATAGTAATAGTAATAGTAATAGTAATAGTAATAGTAATAGTAATAGTAATAGTAATAGTAGTAATAGTAATAGTAATAGTAATAGTAATAGTAATAGTAATAATAATAATAATAATAATAATAATAATAATAATAATAATAATAATAATAATAATAATAATAATAGTAACAATAACAATAACAATAAAAATAATAATAATAATAATAATAATAATAATAATAATAATAATAATAATAATAATAATAATAATAATAATAATAATAATAATAATAATAATAATAATAATAATAATAATAATAATAATAATAATAATAATAATAATAATAAAAATAGTAATAGTAAAACATTTTTCGAAAAATATTTTCCTTACCAAACAGCCGAAAACATTTTACGCCCTTCCTAAGTAAAACATTTTCTGGAAAACATTTTATTTTACAGGAAAGCATTTTACAGGAAAACATTTTTCGAAAAACGTTTTCCGTCGAAACAAATGGAGCCTTAGTTTAAATGCATTCATGTACTTCATGATAACATCATTGAATGCACTAAGTGTTTGTTTCTTACTTCTTCTATGTAAATTTCTTTTATCTTTATAGAAAGTTAGAAACCTATAACTTAGGCTTTGTGTGTGCAACATGAAATACCATACTTAATCTTTTGGACATATTTTTATTAAGTACAATGAATTATTCTTTGTTATAGTAGGTAATGGTCTCAATCAAATAGGGGGAGATTATTGGGTATGCTTATTATAAACCCCTCTTGTTATTTGATTTGATTGATATCATCACCTATTTAATTTTACATGGACTATAGGATCTTATATATGAAGTTTTACACTCAATTTTTAAGATAAATCCATTTTTATATTATAGTTACTTAGGATTTGAAAGGATAAAATTTCTTTTGGCTCAAGAAGGACCGAGGATCTAAACCATGCGGTCGACCACACGGATGACAGCACAACACAAGGCAAGCCTCAGAGATCTGATTCACTTCATGCGGTCGACCGCATATCCTTGGCTGACCGCACCCTCTCAAGTTCTTAGCCAAATTGATGATTGAAGATCAGATCTTGGTATAATTGACTCTGACCACAACTCAGAATTAACTAAAAAAATTATACCGTTGCAGAGTTCACTCAGAGAAATTCAAAAAGGTGACAGCTGTTGTTATTCGTACAAAGGACACACCACCTTTCCACTAAAGAACTTAGATAGGATGGTGATGCAGGACAAAGTGGGGAGCGGCCGCGGCAGTGAAAGGCGGCGGCTTCTACAATTGGGCTTCAAGGTATTTTAGGGTTTTTATGAAATAATAAGTTAGGTATTTTAGTGTTTTCATTTATAAGTTGTTTTAGGGTTTCTTTACATTATTTAGTATTTATAGTTGTGTTAGGCCATTGTAAAAGGGAGCTCTGATGATGAATGAAAATTGATATTGGGTGTTTACCCTTTGTTTCCCAAGAGTCGGATTAAATTCCTTTTGGATGCCAATTCCTTGTATCGATTAAATTCTACGAGAATTGAAGATCGATTACTATTGGCTATTTGTTTCTGCCGACTCTTGGTATTGATTAAATTCTACTAGTGTTGTGTGCAGATTCAATTACAACAGTAATTGATATATATCCCGATCGATTACAACAGTAATCGATCAACTATCAAATCTTTCGCTATGTCAGATGGTCACCACTCAAAAGAATCCACCTTGAAGATAAAAGGCATAAAGGGGTGGGGGGGGGGGGTAAACATTTAACATTCTGGAATCCATAGCTGGCTTTATCCAAAATAAGGTTTAATTTCATTTTCAACCTCTATACATTACCCGGAATTTCACTTCAACCACTATACTTTTTTAGCACGGAAATCACAAAAGTTTTGAAAAACTATTTTAGCCACAAATTCACTGATTAGACATGAATTAGGCACGAATTTGTGGCTAAAGTGATAGTTTTCCAAAACTATTGTGGTTTTCGTGCTGAAAAAGAGTATAAGGGTCGAAGTGATAGTTGGAGTAAAGGACGATAGTTGAAAATGAAATCAAACCAAATAAAAGTAATTTGCTTCAATGGGATAGGGGTGAAAAACCTTCAACCTTGGACCATTCTAGTAGGAAGAAACATCAAAAGAAGACCAAAATATCAGTGCGCACGGTAGAAGCTTTATATGAGTTAGACGTGATCGATCACTTATTACTAAAAAAATTGTCGTCCTAAGCTTGTGCCAACAGTTTTGGATACCTTGTACTAAAAATATGATATCTCATTCTACACTAAAGAGCCTGAAAGGACGAACCATTTTTCCGAATTAAAGTAGACTCCTATATCTTTCCATTGATATATGATACTCTTGGGATACTTCAATGAAATTACAATTTATATTTCCATTGAAGTGAAACCAAATTATGCTGTTTCTTGGACAACTACATTTTCCCATCTTTTAGTAATTCTTGACTGGCCTCCTCCTCAATGGCTTATCAATATTAAAAATATCAATTGTGATTATTCCTGGTGTCAGTTAACTTCCATTAGGTTTTGTTAACTTTGTTTATGTTTTTGGATGTCATTAGGAGGTTTGGGTATAGTGAATTTGTATTTTAAGTACGATGTTTAAAACTACTAAAACTATATGGATGGTCAAAATAGAAGCTTGAGTAAAGTACGATGATTCAAAGTATCAATACGCCGATTGTATATGAGCAGGCCACTATTCCCCGTGTGGAGATTAACGCTATCAGGCTCAAGACCCTAATGAGGAGGTCCATCCTACTCCAAATTCCCACTATACACTATATTTTCTACATGCAGTTCTTAAATAAGAGACAACCTTAAATAAGATCCAGATGTTAACAAAGATATCTAGCAGCACTCAGCGACATAAAATTAAAGAGAATAAACTCAATTCATCTTAGCATCTTTACCATCCTGCATATTCAGCACAGCAATATATTTTGAACAAGAACTCCACCGATAAATACTTAGGGAGAAAATTCAGAGCTACCGTCATGACTAAAACATTTTTAATTCCCACATAGCTAAGGACAAAGCTAGAAAAATGTTTCTCAATGAAGTGTTTGAGGAAACTCTCGGGGCGGGACACTTGATAACTTCCCATTGTTCACAATGCCTCGTTTCTTGCTGATTCATGTAAAAACGTGAACAAAGATGAGCCCCCAACCAAAACCAAGAACACACAACTTACCAAAGAAAAGGCTATTTCAGCTAAAGTTTTTTAGTACAAGTGTCAAGTGCCACCCAGAGATCTTAGCCACACTCTTTCCCGGTATTAAGGTCAAGTGCCACCTGGTGTTCCCCAAAACACTTCAATAGGGTTTGGCTCCAGCCCGGGTGCATTAAACCCAATGAAATGTTTGTGGGAACTCTAGGGGACACTTGACTTTCGTTGATTTACTATACCATGTTGTACTGATCATAAAATGGTGCCCTTGTATTTATAATGAAAGTTCTTCGTGCTTAGATGGTTAAAGATACATGGCCTCATACAGTATGAAGTATATTAGAGAGAACTCTCTAGATGTATACAATATTCAAAACTGAACCTGGGCGGAAATGTGTCCATGATGAAAAGTCGAGTATATATCAAGATTTGTGGCCATTAACTATTCAAGTTTTACTCTTTATCACTAATGTCAATCCTACCTAATGTTTTCTCATTGATCAAATATTAGGAATATAATATCATTATATTATATTCAAGTATATATTATTATATACTCCCTCCGTCCCACATTAGGTTACCCGTTTACTATTGAGAACGGAAAATAAGGAGTGAATATATATAATGTTAATAAAGTATGTGTTGTGAGTGGGTAGGAGAGAGAAAGTGGGGTAGAGAATAGTAAGTGAATAATTGTTATGAGTATGTAAGTGGGTTCACCCATTTAATGAATAAAGAAGTATTAAAAAGTTTTCTTTTTAGAAAAGTGGACGCCCAAAATAGGAAAATGGGTAAGGTTTTATGGGACGGAGGGAGTATAGATTAGGAAACTCAATCTTTGTATTAGATTAGGAAACTCAAACTCAATCTTTGTATAGATCTAGAAACCTTCTAGAAGATATTACCTCCTGATTGTAAACCCTAAAAATTATGTACCTCTAACATTATAATCAATCGAGTCATTCAATTCAATTCATCTCTTCCCTGTTTTGATAGACTTCGTCTAATCTCTTTATTCTAATATGGTATTAGAGCCTTAAGATCCATAGAAGAACTTCTCCACGAAACCCTAGCCGCAAAACCCTAAGCCGCCCCACACCCTCACCACCTTAGCTTCCGCCATCAACCATCAAAACCCCACCCTCCTTCACCCCGCCTTCCCTTTTCCATTAAACCAGCATCTACAGCTATCTACTTCAATTCCATACAGCAGCAACCCAGTTCCGTGCAACAAAGAACCTACTTCGGCCAAGCCTCCATTGTTTCCGGTGAACTTCAGCACTCAATTCCGAGTTAAGCTTCTTTAATTCCGCCATTAATTTTTCTGGCGCTGTTCTTAACTCTGCGGCCCCTGTTCACAATTTCTCACAAGACTTTCCTCCAGCTGCTCTCTGCACCACATAGATGGACAACCACAGTTTCTGCAAATTCTCCTTTTTTTCCAGCAACTCTCCTTCAAACCCTCGGCAAAACCCCACCAAGCCAAAAACACTCTAAACACCCCCTTCAAGCCCCTCGGCTCAAAACCCCTTTTGACCGAAACCCTAAACTTTTTTTGTAATTCAACCCCCTCGGCTCAAAAACCCTTTTGACCGAAACTCCAAAAAAAAATTGTAATTCAATCCCCTCGGTTCAAAAAACCCTTTTGACTGAAACCCTAAACTTTCTTGTAATTCTACCCCTCGGCTCAAAAACTCTTTTGACCGAAATCCCAAAATTTCTTTTGTAATTCAACCCCCTTGGCTAAAAAACTTTTTTGACCGAAACCCTAATTTTATTTTATTTTTGTAATTCAATCTCATTATGATGTTAGAGGTACATATTTATAGGATTTACAACGAGAAGGTAATCTCCTAGAAGGTTTCTAGATCTATACAAAGATTGAGTTTGAGTTTCCTAATCTAATACAAAGATTGAGTTTGAGTTTCCTAATCTAATACAAAGATTGAGTTTCCTAATCTATACTCCCTCCGTCCCACCTTAATTAGTGTAGACTTCTTTCCTTTTTCGTCCGTCCCACCTTAGTGTAGACTGTCAAAATTAGAAAGTTTTTTTATTATTTTTTATTTTCCCTACCCCACCTACTCATTCTCTCTCTTCATTTTTCACCATATAATTTATTCAACCAACCTACTATTCACTCCACTCATTCTCTCTCTTCATTTTCTACCACACATTTTCATTATCTTAATAATATTCCTTATTTATTGTGCCCACCACCTTAGTCTACACTACACTAAGGTGGGACGGAGGGAGTATATAACAATATATACTTGAATATAATACTTATATTCCTAATAGATCATACCAATCATAGGGATAAAAATCGTGTAATTAAAGACCACAGCTGGGATACAATGGGAATTACTGACAGTTCTGTGTGCAGGTTCATTTCAATCCCTTAAAAACATTAAATAAAAACTCAATCGTAGATGTGATATGAGGTTTTTGTAGCTAAGGTACAAGCTTTGATTGTGCGTATGTGCGAAAAGCAGAAATTGAAAGTGACGGATCATTTGTTGTTACTTAGCACATGAATGAAGAAACTAGAACGGATCGCCACTCAACTTGGTTCTGATTATTTATGTTTAATAATCTAGCCCATATTCCTGGCCAGGTTCAATACTAGTACTCACTCTTGGTTGTACCCAAGTCTAAATAGGTGGACCACATCGCAAGTGTGAGTGTGTGTGTGAGAGAGAGAGAGAGAGGGGATGAAAGAATGAAGATTACAACCTTTTTCAGAAAGTGCACCATATCTTATCTCTAACTTGTGGTTATGTAGCCTAAAACCTATTTATTCATGCTTTTATCTTGTGGTTATGAAAGAATGAAGATTACTACCTTTTCCAGAAGATTACACCAAACTTGTAATGCAAGGAATATTCAATGGCAGTAGTTTTCATGTTGCTTTCAGGATTCTAAAAGCTAGAAGTCGGACGGAGGAAAGACACAATGTCGAAAGCCACACAAACCTGGTGACAAATCTCTAGGTTTCATCTAGCCCACATTTGCAACTAGGTTCAGTCATCCATGGATTACCTCTTCGATTTTATATGTTCAAACAAAATTTGGGATTGCACTTTATACGGAGGTGATTGTAAGCATACTAATCTTAAATTTGATCATGGCGTTAGACATGAATTCAGGATTAGTGAGATGGGCTGGGTAACTAGGAGATATGAATCATATAATGCTTTGAATTTCGTGTGTTTAGTTCCTAATAACCTTGTATTGTCCATGGGGACCCAATGTGAACACGGATTTTGCAGAACCCCCGTACTGCTTAATGTAGTATCAAAAGGAAGGCTTCGTGACACTGTTGCCACGGTGCAGAAGCAGAAGAGTGGCTTCATCTATTACACTAGCAGTATTATTTGCAGTGGTGAAGGCACTTTTTACTCCTTTTAAATTTAGAAAAATATTAAGTTTTGTAGTATCGACCTCCTTAAGTTTATGAAAAAATAACACTATTTGAAAATTTCAACCCAATTCCACTCTTAGGTAGCCTGACAGCCATTGAAACTGTCAGATTCTTATGTTTAAATTTCTACTTCGACTTCAAGCCAACATTAATAAATACCTAGTTATAGGTGGTAGCTAGGGCACAAGATCTACCCTAGACCTCTTCATCTGATCACTTACCGATCCAACGGCTACCTGTGGTTGTGAGGTTTGTAGGCTACAATTGTGGTTGTGGGGCCTGTAGGATCCACTTCCTAGTACTAGTAGACCAACCGGCCTCATAACCACATGCAGCTATTGGTCCGGCAAATCTATAGTATAAACGGTAGTGGTGTGCTACAGTTGAATGAATAGTTTCAATGGCCGAATTTTCCATTTTGCCCTCACTATTTTGTCCCTTTCCCATTTTGCCCTTACATTTTTTTAAAAAAAAATTAAAAAAAAAAAAATGTGTCCTCAGACACGGGCTTACTCTAGTAGTTATATAAATGGGTCATTGCACATAAGTTCTTTTTTTGAAATCTATGCACAATAATAAGTTCCTTTTAAATGAGTGTATCAATTTTTTGTCATTTTGGACGAAAATACCCCCCCCCAAAAATGTTGTATTATATTTTCAAAAAAACAAAATTAAAAAATTAAAAAAAAAATTAATAAAAAAAATCAAAATGTTGTATTATATTTCCAGAATGTTGCATTATATTCAGAATGTTGTATTATATTTTCAAAATGTTGTATTATATTTTCAAAAAAAAAAAATTAAAAATCAGAATGTTGTATTATATTTTCAAAATGTTGTATTATATTCAGAATATTGTATTATATTTTCAGAGTGTTGTATTATATTTTCAAAAAAAAAAAAAAATCAGAATGTTGTATTATATTTTCAGAATGTTGTATTATATTTTCAGAATATTGTGAGGGCAAAATTGGAAGTTCACTTGTAAAAAGAACTTCCCGGTCATTTTAATACAATGAGAAACTTACACTACAAGAAAAATGAGTTTTGACAACGTTTTTATTAACAACGTTTTTAGATAAACGTTGTCAATTACTGGGTTTGACAACGTTTTTAGAGAAAACGTTGTAAAATATTCATTATAACAATGTTTATATAAAAAACGTTGTGTTAATGGACATTTTACAACGTTTTTAAAAAAAACGTTGCGTAGACGACAACGTTTTATTATAAACGTTGTGAAACCTCCGACTTTTCACAACGTTTTTTAAAAAACGTTGCAACGTTTTTTTTATAAACGTTGTAAACATCCTTAAATTAATAAAGCCTCAAAAAAAAAAAGAAAGAGAGAAAAGTAAAAGGCGGGATTCCATATTCCCGCTCCCTTCCCCAAAAATTGAATTAGCCATTTTCCCCCAAATCCCAAAAGTCCAAAGACCATTCTTCCAAATTGAATTAGCGATTCCTATTCTGATAGCTAAAAGAGAAGAAGAGGCCATCGACGACAATACATCGGCGAAATTGATTTGAGACTAAGGTTCTGACATTCTCTCAAAATTGGGAAAAGGAGGAGGCGATTTCAGGTTCGTCTTCTTCCTCTCTAGCGACCTAACGAAGAAATATCTTGCGGGTAAGTTTCTCATCTCGGGTTTTAACTACTCATCTCCTTTTCGTTTACATTTCTTCCTCTATTTGATGTTGATTACCATGATGTATTTGTACACAGAGAATCATTAGGGTTTTGGAGCTTGCCGGAGGAGTAATGGATGAATTTTCGAATCCTAGTGGCCCTAGAAAGGAATTGGTCAACAACCATTGCAGCGAGTTCATGCAATTAATCAAGGTTTCTACTTTTCAGATTCTTGATTCTATAGTCATATGCCTGGACACGAACACATGAAAAACTCACACACACACATCAGCCTTCTTGTAGCTGTCAAATGCCATTGTGACGACGTTTGGTGACATATTGTCTCTCTATCTGAGCAAGGTTTTCCTCAAAATGTTTGACTTTTGGACATGAAGTCTCATTTTGGGATCCTTGGGAGTGCTGATGGATAGCATGATGTTGTTTTTCTCCTCGACCACGGCATTTGAATTATTGCTCTTAGACTCTTGGTGAGCCTTTTTATTGGGATTCTAGGGAGTGATAATGTGTATCCTAAATGCATGATATTGTATTTGTTCACATTTCTATTTTTATGTACTAATTTTAGTTTATCTTCTCACTTGAAAATTAGAATATACTGGGCCAATATTGGTTGCATGCTATATACGTTTATGTGGGCTACTGAATTCATAATCCATGAGTAATGTGCTTTGAGAGGAAATGAATTAGTTCCTTCAAAAATTGTCTCATTCTCTTATTCCGTATTAGCAAGGATTCTTTTCGTCCTTGTGTTTTAAGAACTTACATGCGCCCCTGTGCAATTTCCAAAAGTAAGCTGATTAGGCTAAGGAGCTAGATAAATATTGTCTAGAGTTTGTGGTATCTAAATAGACAGAAGTTATTTCTAAAGCATGTGAATGTGCAAGACAAGATTCTTGATTCAATATGCCTAATGTGAAATGTGTGGGTTTTGTAGATGTAATGCTCACCGAAAAGAAAAGCAATGATGAAGCAGGGAGCTTTCTTGATGATCTTTACATTACCCCTGGGGAAAATTAACATTGTGTTTATGTAACAACTGACTTCTTTTAGTCCTGTAGTAGTTTGACAATTGGTTGGATTTTTAGATGTCCAGTTTCTTGCCCATTTGTTTGTTTGTGACACCGGAAAGGGGAAAGTACGGAGGAAATTATAAGTGAAACACAATTAAAAGGGATAACACTCAGCACCTATGGAATCCACCAAAGGATATTGAGTAAAACCAAGAAGAAGCTCTTCTTTTATTATAGGGTTAATTACAATTTAGGGCATGAAGTCTTGTATGAGGTCCTCAAAAGGGGCCTGACTTTTTTTTTTTTGGCGATTTAGGGCCTATACTTACAATTTCTTATCAAATAAGAGCTTATTGACGATTTCCGTTAACACTTAACGTCAATAAGCCCTTATTTGATAAGAAATTGTAAGTATAGGCCCCAAATCGCTAAAAAAAAAGTCAGACCCCATTTGAAAACTGTTGTGAATATGGCCCTCCACACCCAAGCAAACCTACAAGAATAATTAGTGCACACAAACCAAGCACAAGAAATCAACGAAACAGAAAAGAACACAAGAAATTGTTAACCCAGTTCACCAAATTGATTGGCTACGTCTGGGGGCACTACCAAGCCAGGATCTTGCACTATGTATGTAAAATATGTTGTTACAATGAATAAAGGGGCGGAACATTGCTTTTATATGCAAAGGAAATAAACTAACCAAACCCTAGCTTAGCCCAAAAATCCGCGGGCCGTGGCAGATCCTTCCTCGGCGTGCCTTGAGGCGCGCGCCTCAAGGTTCCCAAGCGGCCGCCTGGATTTTCCCCAAAAACATGCCTGTCCCTCGGAGCTTGAGGCGTCCGCCTCGATCATGCCTTGCGCCCGCCTCAGACAAAGCTGCCAACGTCAAAACAAAGGTACGCGAGGCGCCCGCCTCATCCAGGTGGGGCGCCCGCCTCAAACTGCTACCGAAAAACCGCCAAGGTTGGTCCTCTATCCCAACAATCTCCCACCTAGAGATCAACCGCATATACAAGCCCCGTATCCGTTCTTCAACTCATCCTTGGTGTCCTCCTAGTGCTCACCTCGATCATGGTAGTGCCATCCTCCTCTCTCATTCTTCAAGCCCAATTGAAGCTTTGCACAGCTTCAATTTCTCAAGGTTCACAACCTTCGTCAACATGTCAGCTGGATTTTCCGATCCCAATATCTTCTCAAGCCACAAAGTCTTCTTCTCCAAGAGATGTCTGATATAGTGAAACCTTAATTCAATATGCTTCGTCCTTGAATGAAACGCCGGATTCTTTGCCAAGTGAATTGCACTCTGACTGTCACTGTAGAGAATATTACCACTTCGCGTCTTCCCAAGTTCACCCAAGAAGTTCTGCAGCCAAACCATCTCTTTACTTGCTTCCGTCACTGCCACATATTCTGCTTCTGCGATCGGCGAGCCACGATCTTTTGTAACTTAGAAGCCCAAGAAATAGGCTGTACCACCCAATGTAAACACATAGCCGTAGTACTCCTTCTTTTATCAAGATCACTTGATGCCAAGTCCGCATCAACATAACCCGCTAACACCACTTCCTTGCTTGAAAAACATAGAGCCTTACCAGCAGTACCCTTCAAGTATCGTAGGATCCACTTAACCGCTTCCCAATGTTGCTTTCCTGGATTGCCCATGAACCGGCTGACAACTCCCACCGCATGTGCAATGTCCGGCCTTGTACACACCATTGCATACATGAGACTCCCCACAGCTGAAGCATATGGAGTTCTCTCCATCTTGTCACGCTCTTCCTTGTCCCTAGGCGAGTCTTTCTCGGATAACTTGAAATGCAAACCCAATGGTGTCCCCGTTGGTTTTGCCCCTTCCATACAAAATCTTGCCAAGACTTTCTCAACATATTCTGCTTGCGAAAGAACCAATCTACCCGACTCCCTATTCCGGTCAATCCGCATGCCCAAGATTTTCCTTGCCTCTCCCAAATCCTTCATTTCGAACCGTTCTGACAACTGAGTCTTCAACCTGTTTACCTCTCTACTGCTAGAGCCCGCTATTAACATGTCGTCCACATATAACAGCAAGATAATATACCCATTGTCCGTGTTCTTGAAGTAGCAACAATGATCCGCCTCACATCTGATAAAATCAATGTCGTGCATGAATCCGTCAAACTTCCTGTACCACTGCCTAGGAGCTTGTTTAAGGCCATACAAGCTCTTAGTCAATCTGCAAACTAGCTCCTCATTACCCTTAGACAAGTAACCCTCTGGTTGTGCCATGTAGATCTCCTCCTCCAAATCCCCATGAAGAAAGGCAGTCTTCACATCCATCTGTTCTAGCAGCAAGTCATCCGCCACTACTATCCCCAGAACCATTCTGATAGTGGTCATCTTCACAACCGGAGTGAACACTTCGGTGTAGTCAATACCATACTTCTGCTGAAACCCTTTAACAACCAGTCTTGCCTTGTAACGCTTGCTACCGTCTGCTTCCTCCTTGATCCTGTAAACCCATTTGTTATGCAGCGCCTTCTTCCCCTTAGGTAGTTTAGTCAACTCCCAAGTTTTGTTAGCCTTCAATGAGACCATCTCATCATCCATCGCAGCTTTCCACTTGTCACAAAGCACACTACGAACTGCCTCCGCATAACATTCCGGTTCCCCATTATCTGTCAACAACAAATAATAATTCGAAGGAGTATACCTGTCAGGTGATCCACGCAATCTGCTGGATCTACGCAGCGGAATATCCGGTTCTGGAGTATGTGGTTCATCTTCAATGACCTCCTGACCATGGTCAACATGAACTGTCCTGCTCCCACCCGAGTCTGGAATATCAACCTCTACAACCTCCGGTTCCGAACTAGTGTCATCAGATGCCCCCTTTCTATCCTTGTACAAAACCTGTTCATTGAATACCACATCTCGACTACGAATAACCTTATGATTTTGATCATCCCAAAATTTATACCCGAAGTCATCCCCGCCATACCCAATAAACGTACACTTAACAGACTTAGCATCTAATTTAGTTCTTTCAGCAGAGTCAATATGAACATAAGAAACGCAGCCAAATACGCGAAGAAAGGACAGATTTACCTGCTTGCCACTCCAAGCTTCCTCTGGAATTCCATTCCCCAATGGAACCGACGGTCCCCTATTGATCAAGAAAGCTGCCGTGTCAACTGCATATGCCCAGAACGTCTTCGGAAGTCCACACTTCAATCTCATACTTCTAGCCCGCTCGTTCAAAGTCCTGTTCATCCTCTCTGCTACCCCGTTGAGTTGTGGAGTCTTCTTTGGAGTCTTCTCCATACGAATACCATTCGCAAAGACAATATTCCCTAAACTCGCAAGCTCATACTCCCCACCATTGTCTGATCTTAAGCACTTAAGCTTAAGTCCCGTTTGATTCTCCACCAAAGCCCTCCACTTCTTGAACACCTCGAAAGCCTCATCTTTCCCCTTCAAGAAATAGACCCAGACCTTCCTTGTAGAATCATCAATGAAAGTCATGTAATATGACGCACCACCCAGAGATGTAACCGGAGATGGCCCCCACAAGTCCGTGTGAACCAATTCCAACTTTGCTTCCCTCAATCCCCTACCTGTCCTTGAGAAATTACTTCTCCCTTGTTTGCCAAACATACAATCTTCGCAGATCCCCACGTTGACTGTCTTCAAACCCGGTAGTAGACCCTTGGAACAAAGTACCTTCATCCCTGTCTCACTCATGTGACCCAATCGACAGTGCCACAAATCAGTATCACCCTTGGCTGCTGCCACCGCAATACTATCCTTGGTGTTGTTCGCCAAATACAAAGTACCCTCCTTATTACCCCGAGCGATCTCACAATCCTCCTTGGTAATAACCCAGTTCCTGCAGCCGAAAGTCACCTTGTAACCCTCATCATCCAACTGCCCAACTGAAAGTAAGTTCTTCTTCAAACCCGGAATGTGTCGAACCCCGTTCAGATGTAGAACCTTCCCGTCCGATGCTCCTATTCTGACATCCCCCTTCCCCTTGATTTCCAAAGGCTCCCCATCAGCTAGATAGACCTTCCCGAAATCACCGGAAGTATAATTCTCCATCTCTTCCTTATGCCCGCAAGAGTGGAATGATGCCCCCGAATCCAGCACCCATGATTCTAGTGCACTACTAACACTCAGAACCAGTACATCGTCACCTTCGACTGCCACATTCGCCTGATTGCCCTTACGATTTGGACAATCCCTCTTAAAGTGTCCCAACTCCTTACAATAATAGCACTGAACAGAACCCTTTGCAACCTTTGGTTTGTTCTCCACAGCTTTGACCTTACCACTCACAACGTTCTCCCTTGATTCGGTCCTTCCCTGTTTGCTAGTACCCGGCTTCCCCCTACTAGTAGTAGCCAAAGCCGATCCCGAAGCACTTGATGTCCCCAACTTCTTCATGCGATTTTCTTCACCTAAAAGAAAGTCTTTAACATCATCATACTTCAATTTATTCTTACCTGCTGAAGCGTTGATTGCAGTCACCGTTCCGCTCCAACTTGCCGGTAAAGAAGCTAGCAACAGACATGCATGAACCTCGTCATCGAACTTGATCGCCACCGCAGTCAATGAATCTATGACATCCATAAACTCATCAATGTGTTTAGCCAAGGATCCTCCCTCTTGCATCTTGAGACTACCCATCTTGCGTATCAAATCAACCTTATTTGCAGCAGACGGAGTTTCAAATCTCTCAGTAAGATAATCCAATAGCTCCTTGGTGGTTGTAGCCTTCTTGGTAGTCTTCGCGATCCACTTTGACAAAGTAGATCTCACCACCCCTAAAGCCTTCCGATCCATGAGTTCCCATTCTTCCTGATCTTCGTCTTCCGGTTTGACTCCTTCGTAGGCTTGTAGAGATCTTTGTTGTACAAGAGATCTTCAATCTGCATCCTCCAATATCCGAAATCTGACCCATCGAATTTCTCCACCGCTTGTTTGTCCTTGCCCATTCTTGATTGCTTGAAACAACTCCCTTGATCCTAAACCAAGAGCTCTGATACCAGTTGTTGTGAATATGGCCCTCCACACCCAAGCAAACCTACAAGAATAATTAGTGCACACAAACCAAGCACAAGAAATCAACGAAACAGAAAAGAACACAAGAAATTGTTAACCCAGTTCACCAAATTGATTGGCTACGTCTGGGGGCACTACCAAGCCAGGATCTTGCACTATGTATGTAAAATATGTTGTTACAATGAATAAAGGGGCGGAACATTGCTTTTATATGCAAAGGAAATAAACTAACCAAACCCTAGCTTAGCCCAAAAAATCCACAGGCCCGTAAACAGATCCTTCCTCGGCCGGCCTTGAGGCGCGCGCCTCAAGGTTCCCAAGCGGCCGCCTGGATTTTCCCCAAAAACATGCCTGTCCCTCGGAGCTTGAGGCGTCCGCCTCGATCATGCCTTGCGCCCGCCTCAGACAAAGCTGCCAACGTCAAAACAAAGGTACGCGAGGCGCCCGCCTCATCCAGGTGGGGCGCCCGCCTCAAACTGCTACCGAAAAACCGCCAAGGTTGGTCCTCTATCCCAACAAAAACCTCATACAAGACTTCAGGCCCTAAATTGTAATTAATCCATAAATTTAACTTTCTACCTTTTTTAAATTTTCATTAAATCCCTTAAAAGAAATATTAAATTCAATAAAATAAATAAAAACATAAAATTATATATAACTTCAATATTTTATTTAAAAAAGGGTTCTAAATTGCAATTTGCCCTTTAAAAATTAACACAATAATCATTTTTATATATATAAATATATTTAATGGGCATAGATAAATTTGGGGCCCTTCAAAATTTGGGGCCCTGTGCAAAGGAACCTAATGTTCCATGTCTGAGCCGGCCCTGAAAGTCACCACCCCACCAACATATACCCGCCACCAGATTTAACACATCACCAAAATCAATCAAAACAGCAAGAAATGTGATTTCAATTTTGACCAAGATTTTGATAGCTACCGACGAGGAGTTTGTTTCGCCCGATTTTATCTATGCCCATTAAATATATACTCATATAACATATTATTGTGTTAATTTTTTAAAGGGCAAATTGCAATTTAGAACCCTTTTTAAAATAAAATATTGAAGTTACATATAATTTTATGTTAATTTTCTAAATATTAAGGACCCCATATTCTCATTTTGTACAGGGGCCTCGTACTTTCAATTTAGAGACGGTGACTTTATGTTGATGGTGGTGAAGGGTGAGGTGTTGTTGTACATTAAATTCAAGGATAAAAATTGGGCATAATAATATTGTGCATTTAATTCATGTACCATATTTTTTTCATTTATATTAAAAAAAAGGGAAAATAATACAATAATTTTAGTTGGGATGTTTGAAGATTAACAAAAAACTGTAAACTGCGATGAACAATAGTGTTTAACAAAAAAATTATTATATTTAGTTAAATTAGGTAAAAAATAATTTACATATGCCTTTTTAAATATAGTTAAATTGGGATGTTAAATTTCTTTTTATTATTATTGAGTAAAAATATTTTTATTTATTTTATTGAATTTAATATTTTTTTAAGGGATTTAATGAAAATTTAAAAAGGTAGAAAGTTAAATTTATGGATTGATTACAATTTAGGGCCTAAAGTCTTGTATGAGGTTCCCAAATGGGGCCTGACTTTTTTTTTTTTAGCGATTTAGGGCCTATACTTACAATTTCTTATCAAATAAAGGCTTATTGACGTTAAGTGTTAACGGAAATCGTCAATAAGCCCTTATTTGATAAGAAATTGTAAGTATAGGCCCTAAATCGCAAAAAAAAAAGTCAGGCCCCTTTTGGGGACCTCATACAAGACTTCAGGCCCTAAATTGCAATTAACCCTTTATTATATTGCTCTAGGCCAAAATACAATCAAAATCTAGTTTTTTACCATCACAAGATGGGTTTATATAGACTAAATGGAATATCCCTCCATTACATAGGCAATATAGGTAATAATACATGAAATAGGAAAAATAAAAAGTTGCTGACTATCTGTATGCATGCAGACTGTTTGAACCATCTGTACTAAAACTGTCTTATCTACCTTTCTAAACCTCCAAACGACGAACCGATTTTTTTGTATGAAAGTAGACACATAGACCTTTCCAACGAGTACCTTTACGTTTTTTGGAAGTTTCTGGATCAGAACAGTTTATTTTTCAAAGTTGATCAAAAATCTGGTATGACAGAATCTTAAAATCAGCTTCATTGAATCCGTTTTCTGAACTTTTGCTCTGCCCTTCGATGAACTTGTCACCAACGGATGTTCCTGTGTCAGTTTGATTCATAGCATGTATGTTGATGGTGGGTCAAAAAATGATTTGAGACTAAGGTTCTGACATTCTCTCAAAATTGGGAAAAGGAGGAGGCGATTTCAGGTTCGTCTTCTTCCTCTCTAGCGACCTAATGAAGTGCTTTATGCACTGGTGTTGCTTTATTTATATTGCTATGTTGTTACTCAATCTCTGTGATTAATTTGCATGAAGGAGTGGCCATTGAAATTGCCGAAGCTGTTGTTGGAGCCTTAAGGGGGGAGCTTGCTGCCACGGCAATCAATGCACCCATGGTTCATGCTGAGGTACTACTAGAAACTTTCCACTTGTTTTCTCTTGACTATTCATTCCTAGTTTACAAGTATCAGATATCTCAACTGTAATTTATTCTCTACCTATCCACATGAATTGGGGCTCCCATGTAGTAGATATTTTTTAAACATGATATTCTTTTGTTGAGTCATCCTCAAAGCTGAAGATTGTAGATTACATTGAAACATGCATCAAGATCTGTAGATGGTGGAATTGTTAATGATTGTTGCTATTTGCTGAAGTAAAAACAGTAAGATACTCTCTTATGGTGCACACTTCTTTGCTCTAATGTTGATTTCATGTACAGATGGCATGTTCCTTATTGAAGTTGATCGGGTACTTAAGCCTGGAGGTTACTTTGTCTTGCATGAAAGTTCATTGAGTACAAAGAAGGGAAGCATGTCAACCCCTATTGAAGAGTTCATGCAGAAACTTTGTTGGAGTTTGTTAGCTCAGCAAGAAGAGACTTTAATCTGGCAGAAAACAGTTGACCCCCAGTGCACCTCTAGGTGAGGCTACTGCCAACTTACCAACTATATAGATACACTAGTACATGCCCGTGTCCAAGGACACGGGTTTTTTTTATTTATTTATTTTTTTTTAATTTTTTTTTTAATTAATTTTTTTAAGGGCAAAATGGGAAAGGAACAAATGTATGAGGGCAAAATGGGAAATTTCCCACGTGAAACTGTTCAAGAACTGTTCATAGGACACCCTTCATTTATACTATAGATTTCGAAAAGCATATGCACATTACAGGAACGATAAATACGAAGGTATTCTCACCTTCACTATCTGCAAATTCACATGCTCTTTTCCTGCCAATAGTAACTGACTTCAACTTCATGGTCTTCTCCGTATAAATTCAGTTCCTTCGTCGTAGTACCAAATCCCTTTTCACCTTAACCAGTTAACATTGGAACCCAAACATCAAATACACTTTCTACCTCTTCTTTGAAACACAAACTCATTTGTCATCTTAGTTGTGCCCTGTTTTTTCCAAGCCGGAATATGCTATAAGAATGGTCAAATGACATATGGTTTGGAGTCAAGAAACATCAATTTTTTGAATTTTGAAAGAGGTCTGATGACCCCCTAGAGATTATGTTCTATCATCTACATTTTCGAAAATTCATGTTTGCCTGACATGCATAATTTTTACTGTAGGCTTTAGCTATCTTGATGTGTTAAAAATTTTCCTTCTAAATACTCTCAATTTACTTTATTTCTCTCCTTTCGTGTGGCTGTATTTTTATGTCATGAATCTCACATGACTGCTAGTCATCTTTGTTTGCACAAAGTAATGTATGCGAACATTTTAGTGTGCTGAACTCCATTTTAGGAAGTTTGTTATATGATGATGTTGATTTGGATCAAATTGATGGTGGAGAAATGGTTTGTGTAGCTGCCCCAAATGATAGGTATTATGGCTAAATTGCATTTAGGTTGAGTTTTCTTTTATTGCTCGATATGTTTTCTTCTATATCACAAAGAATAACAGAACCTGTACCAAAAAAGAATAAAAGACCCGCTTCTACAAATTTTAAGGAGACTTTAGATTATCAATTAACGGTCCACATCTTTCAGATTTCATGTGGATAACCCTTACATCTCTTGGATTTTATTCACTCTAAGCAGCTGATTTGTGGTGGTATAGCTTCTTTCATTTTCATTATTTTTCTTTTCACCGATTGAGAGTATGGGGCAATTTGATCTGTCCAATAAATGGATGTTTCTGATCATTTCGTAGTCAGAAATGATTGAGTTCAAAATTTTTGAAATCGAGTCCAAAACATTCAAAGCCTAACATTTAATATTTCCTTTGCTTTTGATAGGTATGTATTCAAGGTGGCATTTTGAGCCTGCTGATTGTAACAATGGGTAATCAAGGTAAACTTAATGTGTGATGCTAACTAAATACTGTAAGATTATTATTGGTTCACTGTAATTTGTGTTGCATGTTGCATGTTTCTATGTATAATGCTGCAAATATCTCAGTTGTTCCTGTATAATTATTTGATTGCTGCTGTTCAAGAAGTATCTTAGAAAAAGCATTGTCTTCAGATGAGCCATTCATTGTAGCTTGTATTCAAATATATATATATTGCCATTGGACATACTGTTTGTGCAAGTTCCCCTGTATCAGTCTAGTTACATGTTTGACCCTGACTTTGCTCATAAGGCTCTGCAGTAATTAGAAAATTTTGTTCCTAAATGAGTGATTATTATTTGGTGAAGTTACTAGAGCTTTTATTGTTAATTACCATATTACTATCTATATTTGCTCACAAGGCTCTGCAGTAATTAGAAAATTCTAATTTAACATGGATGTGCTTGGCTGGTTTTCTATATGACATCTGCGAGTATCATTAATGCTATGTTTTTCTCTATAAGGAAACTGCAAGTGGATAAACTCGAGCATATAACTTGAAATCGAGTCAACTTAAACGATATGTGTTTTGGCTGGTTCATGTGACATCTCTCTCAACATTTTTTCTTAATGTGTTTTGGCTCCTCAAAATTGTGGTTAAAAATAAATTTGGATATAAAAACTTATTCTGATGGCTTCATACTGATCTTTCCTTTCTTTTTTTTCCTTATTTGCAGATTTGGGTACTCCAAGCATGGAAAAAATTAAAGGCATGGACCTTGAAAAAGTTCAGATTTTCACATGTCATCCATGGCGCAAGGTATCTGCCCTTTAGACGCAGAAATAATTTATAAAGTTAATTAAGATGTTTGTCCGTGTATAGTTGCGTTTGTATTAGGTTTGATTTGATTAGCACTTTAGGGGACATATTTGTAATGTTGGTTTACTGTTACAATTTTGTTTCTTTATGAATTGTACGTGGAATTAATTTATGAATTTAACAAGAAATAAATTTTATTTATATTTGATGTGACTAGTGCTTTTACGAGTTGTTTAGCACGTGGGTTGAATCGTTGAATGTGAATTAGGGAAAGAGCAGAAAAACAAAATTTATTAAAAAAAAAAAAAAAACTTTTCACAACGTTTTAAAAACGTTGTAGAAAACCTTAAAACAACGTTTATAAAACGTTGTAAAAAAGATAAGGTTTTCTACAACGTTTTTAAAACGTTGTCTTAGAACCTATTACAACGTTTATGAAAAACGTTGTCTTAGACTATATTTTATACAACGTTTATAAAACGTTGTCTTAGACTGGAACCTAAGACAACGGTGGATAACACAACGTTTTAGAAAACGTTGTTAAAGGCCTATAACAACGTTTAAAAAACGTTGTGAAAGACCATTTTTGTTGTAGTGTTAGTGAGAAGTGATTTGTTCCAAAAGGAACTTATGGGGCAAATTCCCCTATATAAATAGGTCTGAAAAACTAATCATGTGTTTCCCCAATTATTAGCACTTGTTACCATCTGTGCAAACATTTTTTTGGCCACAATATCATAGTTTGCTAAGATCTTAAAAAAGAAAAATCAGTTCTGAAAATTGTTTATAACTTTTGTTACTTAATTGGCTGTACCAACGGGAGCGAAGGAAGGGGGAGAGATAGGACCGCGAACTGTTCATGTTGTCAACCACTCCAGCGTTGTTGCACGCGGACGACATTCATTTCGACAATTATCCCTTCTTTTTTTTAAGTGGGTTCTACGAATACAAAATCAATCCCAACCTGATGACGGAAATTGGAGAATTCAGGAGGAACTACAAGTGAACACTTTCAAACTCAACATTCTAAGGAATCCACCAAAGAGGAAGAGCAATAAACAAGAAGAAATCCTTCTTCTAATAATAGCCATAAGCTTAATAATCATTAACTTAAAATCTGCCTTTGAATTACAAAATGACTCACTTAAATAGCTATTACAAAAATTCTGGATAACTTTTCCAGCAATGACTTTTCATGATCTATAATAGATAAGGATCAAAATAAAAAGAACTTAGCACTAGAGATGAAAGGACTTTGACTAGCAGTAGATGAACATGGACAGAAGGACCAAAACTAAGTGAAATGCTTGCAATTTCGAAGTCAAAATAGGAGTGAGACAGTCAGCACAGCACACCTTGACCAAAATTGCCATAACTCAGTGCACGAACCATATTTTTGCGAACCGTTTTTTTATTAGAAAGTAGACTCACAAGAGCTTTCTAAGCATGTATGGCACTCCTCCTAGAACCTTTCGAGCTGGTACAGACAATTCAGCAAAGTATACTGAATTTCTTGAACTGCACTCAATTCACCTCTGTTTTCTTGGTCCTTTGGCAACATAACTGGTTCACAATAACCTGGTATTACTCCAGTATCACAACCATTCACCTTCAAATAGGGCTCATGTGGCTAATTTTCGACCACACGCAGCAGGCGGGGAAATTGACCTCATAGCCAGTGCCGAATTTGAGAGAGATACGAGTGCTACCAACAGAATAAAGGTCTACACAAGCATAGTACTGGAACATAAAGTATCAGGACTAGGCCAGTCAAGTCTACTTGACTTCAGTCTGATAAGTCCCATAGCAGTTAGGTATTGGGGGTGGGGGTGCAATAGACAGGGAGGTTTCTATTATTTGCTGGCTTACTGCCATTGGAGGATTGAAACTAGACTTTATAGTCAAGTATTTTCCCTTCCTAGATCATAGCTAACGCTTGTGATTGTGAAGTGAGCCGAGCTTGAGTATAGTATCAGTCAAGCTTCTGGGTAAGCAGACTTTTATGCAGCTTGTAAAGGCTCATTTATAAAAAATAAAATAAAGACTGGGAAAAAGCTGTCAGAAAACAGAGACATGAAATCCTAGCTTAAGTACTCCCATTGCAATATAGCTGGTAAAAGAATGGGAACAGCTTCTTGGCACCAAAATTTCATGTCTTTCTTTACTTGGTAATTGATTATTTAAAGGCCTTTTAGTAGTAGTTCAACATATATATTCATGTGTCAAGTGTTCAGTGCTATCTTTTCTTTTAAGTGTCTATATTTGAATGTTTTTTTTTTTTTTCATTTTTTTTTTCACTACTCACACACACACACGTGCACGCACAGAAGCGCCTAGATGATAAATCCTAGGGAGAGAAAGCCTTCCCTCTAACTTCTGGGAGGATCGAACCCATGACTTCCAGGTTGGAAGCCATGAGCTTTAGCCAGCAGGCCAAATGCTTATATTTGAATGTTTATTGTTAGGACCTCTTGTGAATTACTGAATTATACTATCGGGCACTTACGTTACTTTGCAACTTGTGAGAGCCAATAGGTTAAAACTATGGAATTTAGGCCCTATGCCTCCTTCCGTATATTCTCTTCCGGTTTAGGGTTATTATTTTTCTTTTTGATTTGTTTCAGTTTTAAGGCTTTTAATTGTTTTATTTCTTAAATGGTAAAACCTGAATAGTGTTTTGGACAATCTTGTCATCATAAAGTCTATACGTTATAAAAACCGTTACTTATCTATCTACTTTTCACCCACTTGTTATCACTGTATTAAGGATATTACGGAATCACCTCCTAAAGTTTTCTAAAGTTACTTATTTGACTTTCTCTAGATTATTCCCTGTCAATATTCAACAAAACACCAACCCCAACATTTCTTTTGGTTTATGTTGATGACATCATTGTCACCGGACCATCACCCACACTCCTTCAGTCATTCATCACTAGCTTGTCCAAGCGTTTCTCTCTCAAAGATCTTGGTCCTCTGTCATATTTCTTGGGTGTTGAGGTTGTCCCCAACAAAAATGGTATCCTCCTCTCCCAAACAAAATACATCCATGATCTTCTCACCCGTCACAACATGATTGACTGTAAACCACTCCCCCACCCCTTGTGAGATCTACTACCACTCCCGCTATTGAACCCACTTCCTATCGTGCTATTGTTGGCGGTCTTCAATACTTGTCATTTACTCGCCCTGACATTGCCTTCTCAGTTAACAAACTTGCACAGTTCATGCAAAATCCCCAATCGTCTCACTGGGTTGCTCTCAAGCGGCTCCTCTGCTACCTTCATGGCACTATGCACTTGGGTCTCTAGATTTACTCTGCGTCTCCCCCCTCTCTTCATGCATTTTGTGATGCCGATTGGGCTGGTGACAAGGATGATTTTGTATCCACTTCTGGTTTTTTTGTTTACTTCGGCCGTAACCCGGTTACTTGGTCCTCCCGCAAGCAACGTGCTCTTGCCCGCTCTACCACTGAGGCCGAGTTTCGTGCCATTGCTGACACCACTGCTGAGATTACTTGGGTTCGAAACCTGCTTATTTAGCTTGGTATTTCATTTACTTCTCCGCCAGTTATATATTGTGACAACCTTGGTGCCACAACTTATTCAGCAAACCCGGTCTTTCACTCTCGGATGAAACATGTGGCTCTCTCGTTTCATTTTGTCCGTGAACAGGTTCAGTCTGGCTCTTTTCGTGTGCAGCACATTTCTGGTAATGACCAACTTGCTGATGTTCTGACAAAACCACTATCTCGTCTACGCTTCAATCAACTCATTTCCAAGATTGGTCTTCTCCAAGGATCGTCCATCTTGCGGGGGTATATTAAGGATATTACAGAATCTCCTCCTAAAGTTTCCTAAAGTTACTTGTTTGACTTTCTCTAGATTATTCCCTGTCAATATCCTCATGTATTTAGATTAGGCAACTAAATATTTGTATTATGATTAGAATAAGGAAACTCCTTTTCATTATTAGAATAGGGTGATTAGAATAAGAAAACTCCTTCTCCTTATTAGAATATAACTCTCTCTTGTATATATATTAAGAGTTTGTGAATAAACAATCCAAGGGTTTTCTAAATCTCACACACTGATCTATTTTTTCAAAATGTTCTCACTGAACTTACACAATTTTCAAAATATACTCACTACATCAACAAATTCGCTAAAAATCTAAGCAATTTAGCCACATGACCTAACAAGGCAAAAATCATATTTTAGTTACTAAACTTTAGTCTTTTTCAAATGTTATCACTGAGCTATTTTTTTCAAAATGTTCTCACTGAACTTGCACATTTTTCAAAATGTGCTCACTCCATCAACAAATTCGCTAAAAATCTAATGCAATTTCCAAATGACCTATCTTTTTCAAATGTTATCACTGAGCTATTTTTTTCACCCACTTGTTTTATCAAGGCAAAAACCATATTTTAGTAACTAAACTTTAGTCTTTTTCAAATTTTATTTTAAAATGCTCTCACTAAACTTCCACAAATTTCAAAATGTACTCACTACATCAACAAATTCGCTAAAAATCTAATGCAATTTAGCCACATGACCTAACAAGGCAAAATAGCCACATGACCTAACATGACTATTTTTGTTAAATACCATCTAGGGTAAATGGTTTTTTGGGGAAATTAATGTGGAATATTTCTTATAAACTACTCCCTCCGTCCCGATCGAAATGTCTCAAAATGGATCATGCACGGGAATTAAGGAATGAATAAATATAATGCAAAATATAAATAGTGAAATAAATGTTGTGAGTATGAAAAGTGATGTAGGAAAGAGAAAGTGGGATAGAGAATAGTTAGTGGATATTTATTGTGAGTATGACAAGTGGGTTCCACAAATAAAAAAGTAATAAAAAACTTTCCTTTTTTGAGTTGGGACATTTTAAATGGGACACCCAAAAAGAAAAGTTGGGACACTTCGAGCGGGACAGGGGAAATATGTGATAATGACATTTTACATTAATTATTTTGTAGTGTATATTATACATGTCAACAACGTTAACATATTGGTTGAAAAAACTTAACAAACATTAGTCACGTGGTTGAATTCTTTCAAATTTTTAGCGAATTTGTTAACGCAGTGAGCACTTTTTGAAAATTGTGAAAGTTCGATCAGAACATTTGAAAAATATTAGTTATGTAAGAACATTTTGAAAAATGATAAGTTTAGTGATGAAAATATAATTTTTGCCTTTTATCAATTGACAATTATATTCTCCGCTCGCTATCATTTTTTACACGGCTACATTGCATGATCTTGCAACACGCCGACTTGCTAGTTAATAAGTACTCGTCAACATCCCCCAAGCGCGGCGCTAAAGGTAATGACAACCGCACACGACAACAATGAAACGCCACATAGCAAAACTAGTTAGAGATGGACTCTACGCCGAAGCCCTGTCTCTCCACTCCAGCCTCCATTCTCGTTCAATCAAACCCACCAAATTCACCTTCCCACCTCTCTTCAAAGCCACTGTCAAGCTCAATTCGCTCCGTCAAGGCCAAATCCTCCACACCCATCTCATCAAAACCGGCTTCCAAGAAGATGCATATGCCGCTACAGCTCTATCACATATGTACTTGATGTTTGGCATTTCAGATAGTGCACTCAAGCTGTTCGACGATAATCCCCAACCAAGAATTGCTTCCCTAAACGTTGCCATTTCTGGGTTTTGTCATACTGGGGATTTTAAAGAAGCCTTGAGGGTTTTCAAACTGGTTGGGGCTAACGGTGTTAGACCTGACTCAGTTACTATAGCTAGCACGTTAACTGCTTGTGGAAATGCAGAGGAGGGCCTCCAAGTACACTGCTGGGCAGTTAAAATTGGTGTTGAAGCTGATATCTATGCAGCTACGTCACTTTTGACTATGTATTGCACCAATGAAGATGTGGCTTCGGCATCAAAGGTGTTTGTACGCATTCAGTATAAGAACACAGTGTGCTGTAATGCCTTTACCACGGGGTTATTGCAAAATGGGGCGGCTCGGACAGTATTAGATGTTTTTAAGGACATGGAGGAGAAACCCAACTCAGTCACATTGGTTTCTGTTCTTTCTGCGTGTTCAGTGCTGAAATATTCTAAATTTGGTGGGCAGGTCCATGGGTTCATTGCTAGGAGTGTGATGGATCTTGACGCAATGGTTGGGACTGCCCTTGTCGACATGTATTCAAAATGCGGCTATTGGGATTTGGCTTTTGATGTGTTCAAAGAACTGAGTGGCAGGAGAAGCTTGATCACATGGAATTCAATGATCAGTGGATTACTGTTGAATGATCAGAGTGGGATTGCTGTTGGACTTTTTGCACAGCTAGAATCTGAAGGATTTAAGCCAGACTCGTCAACCTGGAATTCAATGATTAGTGGATTTTCACAGCTGGGAAAAGAGTATGAAGCCTTCTTGTTTTTCAGGAAAATGCAGTCTGCTGGTGAAACTCCGAATCTTAAATGTGTCACTAGTCTTCTAGCTGCTTGTTCATCCATTATGGCACTTGGTTGTGGAAAAGAAATCCATGGGCACGCTATCAGGACAAATATCAATCAAGATGTCTTCATTGCGACAGCACTTATTGATATGTATATGAAATGTGGGCAACCAGTTGGGGGAAAAGGAGTTTTTGATCAATATGAAATAAAGCCCAGAGACCCAGCTATTTGGAATGCAATGATTTCTGGGTACGGACGGAATGGAAAAAATGAAGTTGCTTTCAAAATATTCAACCAGATGAAGAGAGAGAAAATAAGACCGAGTTCAGCGACCCTCAGTTGCATTTTATCCGTGTGCAGTCACTGTGGTCAGGTTGAAAAAGGATGGGAAGTTTTCAGGTCGATAACTGAAGATTATGGACTAACCCCGACATCAGAACATTTTAGTTCCATGATTGACATTCTAGGTCGATCTGGCAGAATTGAAGAAGCTCGGGAACTATTGCAAAAGATTCCAGAACCCTCTCCTTCTGTTCTTGCTTCTTTACTTGGTGCTTCAAAGTACTACTCAAATTCCGTAGTGGGAGAAGAAATAGCTAACATGCTTTCAGAGTTGGAACCTAAAAATCCAACTCCATTTATAGCTCTGTCAAACATATATGCAGGGCAGGATAAGTGGAAGGACGCAGAAGAAGTAAGAAAAACTATTAGTCAAAGGAAACTGAAGAAAATTCCAGGTGTTAGTTCAATCGGACCCATATAAAAGAACATACACTCTGTATGCACGCTAAAAAAGACAAAGAAAACATGAAGAAAGAAAACTATTACTCCAATCCCTTCGATCCTATCAACAATTGACTACCAGAACTTCAGTGACTCAACATTTCTTTGGGTGCAAATCCTAGGTAGTCGTCAAAGAAATTTGCAGGTTCGAAGATGAAGCATGAAATCACATCCCTGAGACTCTCAGAGTGATCACGCCAATGACTTCATTGGCATTGCCAGCAACATAGATTCTGTGAACCGATTTTGAGGCAAGTGAATGGATTACACTACAAAGAGTTGCATCAAATCTGCATGTTATTGGTGTGGTAACCCTTCCCGTGTCTTGTTTACAAATATAATTTGGCTTCCTTTCATTTTGAAGATTATGATCGTTGGCAAGATGTCTGCCCATAGCCAGTGGTTGAATGGTGTTCCAACAGTTAAAGTGCTTGGGATTGTGAAATTGGTGCCACCTGAGATCATGCTCTTCTCAAGAAAAAGACTGATGCTTTAACTGTGCAATTCAGGCAGATTCTTACAAATATTGTATCAACAAAAGAGTTGATGGGAACAGCAATGAAATCCTTGTCTTTTTCCTTTACTGATGCCATCTTTTTGGTGGGGACAAGACAAGGATTTCATTGCTGTTCCCATCAACTCTTTGAGGTACTCTTGGAGCTTACATCTCTTTAAACATCATTCCTTACATTTGATGCTGCAATTAAGACGAAAAATCGTAGGGTCAATGACCTGGAATGTTGTGAAGCCATGGTTGGAGAACACCATAACTTACATCAAGGGTGAGCTGGATGAGTTGGAAAGGGGGGATTTCTTCAGGATGAAAGAGATGCAAGGTTTCAAGAAGAGGGAGATTGAAAAGCAGCCTGCAGCCGTTAAGCTGTTTGCAGAGGAACAGGTCATGGAGAAAGTTTCTTTACAAAGGGATTTCTATTAATTGCAGCCCACAATATCCTATCAGTCGATTCCCAAATGGATGAGGACATAATGTTTTGATCGGGAGGTTAGTTTATTCATTTATTTTATGCTGTATGCCTCGGCCCTACTGTTTGTTACATATGGAAGATTTTGATTATTGATTGACTAGCTTATGGTTTGTCTAAATGGTACTCCCTCTGTCCCTAAATGAATGTCCAAATTCAAGAAACTTTTGTCCCAAAATGAATGTCATTTTTGTATAAAACTTTGTCCCTAATTGTTTTTTTATCAAAAAAAATTCGCTACTCATTTCATTATCGTAAAACTAAATGTGGATAACAAGAATATTTATGCATCCTTGTCATTAAAACGTATAAAAGCATACATTATCAGAGTGTCCCTTAAAATGAAATTTGGACATTCATTTAGGGACGGTTAAGTTGCTCCTTTGGTGACCATAAGGTCACGGGTTCGAACCTTGGCGAACAGCCTCTTGACAATTGTCAGGGGAAGGCTCTAGCAAATGGTTCCCTCTCCCGACCCCCGCTCGGCGGGGAGCGCTTGGCGCACCGGGGTTTGCCCTTATTTAGGGACGGAGGGAGTACCTATTTATTGAATCGTTTTGTGACCAAACCGTCAATCATTTTGTGACCAAACCGTCAGTCATTTTGTGGCTCCTAGCTCTCCCTGCAAAGCAATATGATCTTCAACCAATCTTCGATTTTCTGGAGCATGCGGGTTTCACGATGTTGTATACCAACTTCTTCTACTAGCTTAGCAGGATGTGGTGGCAATGGTCTGGGGGATACCCTCGCCTATTATCAAATGCCTTACGTAGAATGTGATGTCTACCTAGCATTTGATACTGCCTATAAACAATAAAAGTAAAGTAATCAGGCCAATTCTTACAACTGTAATGTGAATTTTTTACAACAACATGAATGCAATCAACCACCAAACAATTTAAGTTGTACTGCCACTGTTACAATGTTGATTGACCTTAAAATAAAATAGGCACAAAAATTTATTTCCATATGTTTATCTTTTAAGTGCTCCTTTCCTTTTCCTATTTTTATTCAGTGAGTTGCATTTATTAACTTTATTAGCTTTTGATTATATGAAAGTGCCTTCAGTTAATTGTCCTCATACTTTATAATGATCTAGGTTTGTACCAGAAGGGAACTTTGCATACTCTTTAATTCCAAACGAACACACTACACCAAGTACTTTCACAGTTTTGCAATAAAGTGTATCAACAATTGAACTAAGGGTAATCTGAAACATCAATAATGCAAGAATAGGACAGATCCATAATGAAAAAACATAAACAAAAGAAAATCAAATTGTGTGAAAAGAATAAAAGAAAAGAGATTGATGTTGATCACACAATTAACGTGCATTACCAAACAACGTAATTAAATTTTAGAAGAAAACCCAGAAATCTCAACGGAAAAGGGGGCACCGTGAGAGGAAGAGAGGGAGAGGAGAGTGAAAGTCCCCCTGTTTGAGTATATTAGTGTGAGAGTCAAAAATGACCTCACTGGACTGGCCAGAGGTGGTTAGGATGTCATGCTGCATATCTGAAATCCATTGAGGTGCTCGTGGAGCTTGCATCTCTCCAAAGTCCAAACATCATTTCTGACATGTGATACCGCAATTAAGACGACAGATTGAAGGGCCAATGCCCTGGAGAATGTAGTAAGCCAAGGTTGGAGAACACCATAACTTACTTTAAGGGTGAGCTGGATGAGTTGGAAAGGGGGGATGTCTCCAGGATGAATAAGGTACAAGGTTTCAAGAGGGAGATTGAAAAGCAGCTTGCAGCCGGATTTCGAACCGCTACAGCCACACTTGGCTGCAGCGCTGCAGTAAAAGAAAATCAGACAACGACTTGTAAAATACGTGTCACACAATGTAAAAAGTGAACGACAAATGTAAATTACAAAAAGAGTTTTCATATTGTTTAGTGGAGCTTTCATACGACGTTGTTTGATTTTTACATCACATTTTAGTACAAAAAATGTGTTTTTATGTTCATTCAAAATATTATACATTGTGTAGTGGAGTATTTATATGGCGTTGTAGCGACCGCTCGCTGTAGCGGTTCCACATCCGCCACAAATAATCAACCCCACCTCTCCCTTACTCTAGACACAAGCTAGAACGACCTCTATTCTCTCTTTAAAGTTGAGTAGATAATAAGATCTATTATGTGATGCCATGGCCATTGACTGTAGTAGGATGATTTCTCTTCAGATTTGTGGGAGTAATGTACCAAGGATGGTTTCTTTTCCAACTTTCGGTCTTCTTATACTAAATCTTTTAATTGATTCTTCGGCTTTCAGAACATCTTTGAAGATGAAATTATACGATTAGCCTGCATTATTATGGAGTCCCAACAACAGGAGTCCTACATGTACATGGGAAATCAAGCTTGCGATATATTCATACCATATAAGTGATTGCATACTGTACAATCTACAATGAAATGGAAGGGAAACAAAACTCTCTTCGGCTATCCAGGAATGCTAGAAATATTTCTTTTCGTCAAGAAAGCTGATATCACCCTATTGCCTTCATAGAGAATGCTTCCACTTAAGACTCAATTTCTATCTCCTTTACTCAATGTGTTCAGCTTTATGAACGGGAGAAATGGAACTACTTTCAGATGCAGAAAAATGATGCAGTGGTTCGTGTTGAACATTCGACATAGGTAATCTATTTAAGTAGCTCGTTGCACATCCCACTCCACTATCTGTTGAGGAATAGCCATGATTTATGTGCCCCAAATTCTCTCCACCCACACAATTTTCTTAAACACCAGAGCCACCGTTGCCAACAAATGATGTAATTGCAGATACTAGTGCTGATCGGAAAGTGGGGTTTGAAGTTAAAGCTTTTGTGGCGGCAGCAATTGTCTCCGTCGAAGGCTGCTGAGAAGAACTTTGGAAGTTGTTCCTATCCATAATTGGGGGTTGATAATTTGATTCTCTTAGTGTTTGCCTACCCAGATTTGATAAAGATGAGAATGGGGACGCAAAGTTGAAACATGTAGGAGGGAATCGCGGAGAAGAGGGTAACAAGTTTGAAGACGATTTATTGAAATGAGAAGTCGTGGTTGGGACAGTGAGGTCAAGAGTAATAGTTGGGTGTGACTGAGAGGCGGAGAATGTAGTGGTGGGGAAATTGAATGAATATTGGGGTACTCGTGAATTGTAGTTCAAGCCATGTAGGTGAGCAAAGGTGGTATTTGGGGCATTAGTGGAGGCAATGAAGCCTGGTTGTGAGGTTGATGAGGTAGACTTCAGCATGGAAGCAGCTGCTGAAGTGGTGGAAGCCATTGCTGTTGCTGAAACTGAAAGTTGGTGGTTGTGGGTTCCTTCATAGGTGGTGACTAGAATAGATCTATCCTCGGCACATCTTTGCACCTGAATTCCAAATAGAGCAAAGAAAATCGATAAGAATTATAAGATTATAATTAGAATAGATCAAGAAAATGAACTTGGATGTATTTACGGCTTCAACAATCAGGAAGAAACATACATGTTTTCTCACTGGACATGATGGTGACACCGTACATCTGTAATAAGCTCGAGGGCATGGGTTTCCTTTAGCTATTTTCTGCCCGTATTTTCTCCATTGACATCCATCATTCATCTGTAGAAAATTTAACATAAGTCAGCTTCTTTTTTTTGTTTTCATTTACGAAAAAATTATCCTTAATGCTTTCATAAAAGATACTAACCGTAGGGGCATTGCATATAGCTCTGATAGACACCCTAGCTTTCTTCAAAGGAGTTTGCTGTAAAATATCATTATCCTCAGTTTTAGGGCTTTTTAAACTTTTACTAGGTGGCCACATCTTAATGGCTTCTTGATCTTTCTCCATGTCATCGTTGCTTTCTCCAGAGCTGGGATTTTTCACTGTTGGACTTGGGTCAAATCTGCAGTCCAACCCCAGTTCAAGTGCTTGATCAAATTTACTAAGCTCGTTTCTACTGCAGGAATCACTATCTTTCTTCTTATCCTTCCTCTCCCTGCTACGGTGTGTTGAAGATCTTCCAAGGCTTAAAGTGACAAATTCAGTCTCTTCATTTTCTTGATAGGTGGAATCACTGTCTACGGATTTCTTGGGTACTTCTTGTCCAAATATGTCGAGGAAGTTCAGTTGTAGACACTTGTAATCTTTCATAATCTGTGATAGCGTCCGCTTCAACTTCTTGTTTTCTTCTCTCACTCCACCCATTTCAGCTTTTGCAGATTTTAGCTTATCAACCTGAAGCAGATATATATATTAAACACCTACGGAGTATTAAGGAACCTTAAAGTAGCACATAATATAACCTTCATATCTATGAATATTCTTTCTCATTAATATATACACACCTGATTCTTACGAGCTAAAGGGGAATCACGGTGACTGGTTTCCATTGATGAACTTCCGTTACTGGTGATAGATGATACCTACGTACACGTACACGCAGATGTTAGACTAACCTATTCACTTAATAGAAGTGCAATTTAAGTAGAACTGGTTTGATAACCTACAAAGAACTTTGTTTTTACCTGCTTGTTTGATAGATCTTCTCTTTTAGGTGAAGAAGGATGCAAGATCATCTTCTTTCCAGCAGCTTGATTAACACGTCGTGCTTGAAACTATATAACCATAAAAACATGGAATTATTGAAATATTTTACTGAGCAACATTCTACGGTAAACAAATTGAAAAAATTCCTTGTAACTGAAATTAAAAAAACACTAAATGAAGGGATAAAGACCTGTGTTGATTCTGTGAAGGTATTCTCCGTAGATTTCATCATCTGGAGATCGTTCTTGAGACTAAAGCTAAAGGGTAGAGATCCGGCCGGTAGAGCAGCAGCCTGCATAATTGTTTTGGAATAACCTTTGTGTATAATGGTGATGGCTTCTTTACTACTTATAATTAAGATGAGCTAGCCCCACCGGATTTTGACTTCATTTCAAGAAGAAAAATAATTGTGCTTATCTTTTTTTGCATGTTACAGCATAATTATGAAAAGTCAACTAACCTGATATTCACTCCGGTACGCCTTTCTTCTCTCTTTTCTTTATTATACTTGGAATTATCAACTTCTAAATTAGATTATTTCAACTGCAAAGATGAGAAAGCGAGAGAGAGGTTTCAACAGCAGCCACCCGATTTATAGCAAGTGGTCTTGATGAAAGATTCATAACATCATAAGACCAGCATGGATAAAGTCTTAACAATTTACCCCCCCCCCCCCACACTCACACAATAATAAAAAAATAAAAATAAAAATTTAAACTATTTGGGTCGAGTCGGTCAGCCTGCTGTTTCACCATCTCATATACTTGTATATTGTAGTCAATTATTTCATTTGCCTTATAGAAACATTAAGCATCAGCTACTTGCTCCATTTTCTTCGATACATATGTCACCAAGTACAGATTATTTTGGCAAAAACTTGACTTGAACTTGTTATCATTTATTAACTTCTATCGTATGAAAATGTTTTTTTTCAGCACATAGCATTGTTCGATACAACACTACAAAGCGGCGTTTGTGATTAGTCTAACTCGATACCATACATCCTGGTTGAACAACAATTCAATTCTGGTCTTCCAAAATAGCCATATTGTCGGAGGAGACTGTCTGAATAATTGTACTTGTGCGATAATTTTCGTTATTATTTCAGTTTCTGACTCATTTTTGTACCCTCAAGTGGCAATTAAAATTAATTTTTGTGTGTTGTTATGTATTGAACATGTCCCTAAGTCTACTTATTGATAATTGCAATAATGTTATGCTCTGCTGTTTGTATCAGCATCTCTGCTCTGAGCATTGGTTGTGATGAAGGGAAGCATGTACAGAGCCTTACACATATAAATATAGGTCCAAGGCATTTGTAGAATGCCACACACACACTTACACACACAAAATTGCAAATTTGATATTGGAATATTTTTTTAACATTCATTTGGGACGTACGGCATAGCTGTGACTTAGAGCATTGCATACAAAACTGCAAATCTTAAAATTTTATGGACATTTATTTTGGGACGGAGAGAGTAACATTTACTCCCTCCGTCCCACGTGATAGTGGACTAACTTTTTGGGTGTAGGAATTAAGGAAAAGTGATGTAAGAAAGAGAAAAAGTTAAATGTTGTGAGTATGAAAAATTAAATAGGAGAGAGAATGAGTGGGAGGAATAGTGAGGAGAGAGAATGTTGTGAGTGTAAAAGTGAAGTATGAGAGAGAATGAGTGGGTGAAATAGTGAATATTCTTTGCCATTTTGGAAAGTTTGCATTCACGTGGGACGGATCAAAATAGAAATAAGTTTGCATTCACGTGGGACGGAGGGAGTATATCGTTATAATTGTCTGATTGAGTCAATTGCTAAGTTTACTTGTCTTAATTACAAATGTTAAGTCAAACTTGGCATGCCCCGTTATTGAGTACTCCCTCCGTCCCGGTCGAAATGTCCCAAAATGAATCATGCACGGGAATTAAGGAATAAATATATAATGCAAAATATAGATAGTTAAATAAATGTTGTGAGTATGAAAAGTGATGTATGAAAGAGAAAGTGGGGTAGGGAATAGTTTGTGGATATTTATTGTGAGTATAACAAGTGGGTCTCACAAATAAAAAAGTAATAAAAATATTTCCTTTTTTGGGTTGGGACATTTTAAAGGGGACACCTAAAAAAGAAAGTTGGGACACTTCGAGCGGGACGGAGGGAGTATTTAACTTTACAAGAAATCATGATTTGTCACTTCATAGTCATAAGCATTATCAGTTCTTTCTCGTAGTAATTTGTCCAACAATTTTACCTGCTACTCTTTTAACTTTTATGGGGTTTTCATTTTCTTAGAGAAAAAATAGAATCACATTTTTTGTCTAATCTATGTACAACTCTCTCAGCTTCTGGTACAAACATGATGATGCAAGGTTTGGTGATCTTTGAAAATGGGTTTTCTATTTTGTTGATTTTCTTTGTGATGTTGAGAGGAATCTGATAGATCAACTGCTCAAAATCAAGAAGTCTACTTTATATTCAAAAAATGATGAAGATAGAATAATCCCTTGAAAGCTTAGTATGAACTTCATATAAAAAAATCCGTTTAGTTAACCAATGCAAGTGGGTTGTCAGATACTTCCCGTAAATGTTGCAGTAGACTTATCAATATTTTTGAGAAATGCCTTCTGCACGCTCGTATATTTCTTCAACCATGGTAAAATTACACTAAAACTATATATCTTACTAAAAATGCAATAATTATTTTATGATGGTAAAAAAAATGACACTTATTATTATGATACGGATAGCCTTTAAAGTCAGGCTGAGGTTCCACCTTAAAACCAATTGGTGTCAAGGGGAGTGGCTCATGATCTTTATATACGCCCCCTCACGTGTAGTCGGGCTTTGCCAAAGGCTTACAACGTGGACTTATTAATCGGGAGGCGCGGAGTAACATCGTGGGCCGTTGGGGTGGACCTGCACATGTAAAGACCTGCTCTGATACCATCTTAAAGTCTGAGGTTCCACCTTAATACCAATTGGTGTCAAGGAGAGTGGCTCAGGATCTTTATATGTCATAGGCAAGATTTGTCAATTCCCAATATATATCTCTAACAAATAGGATAGAGTATTTTATTGCAATATGGTCTTTTTGTATTTTTGGATGCTTTGGATATTATTGAAATAGAGTCAACAGAAGCAGATTTAAGTAGTATCTAAGACTAAGATTGTTTCAACTCTTTCCTGAACTAGATTGACCTCAGCATATTAATCTAAGACCTAAACTTAAACAACAATTCAGTAAAGCATACTGATTGGATAACTATGTTAATTAACAGTTAATTAGGTAATTAGGTTAGCTTAAGTTGAGGTGGTTCTTTGTATATTGACAGTCAACTACCCTTCACTATATATTTTAGTCATTTTGATGCTTAAGTTATTTCAAAGGTCTTGACATCATCTCTAGATAGTTTAAATGATACCTAATGGGTGCTTAGTTTATGTAAATATTACTCACAAGCTATATTATTTAGGGTTGAATTTAAGTTTTCGATGTCATGGATGGCTGGTATGATAATCGGCCTAGCGAAAAGTCCAAGTTACACCTCCATGTCATGGTCGGCGGTATAAATCATTTCAAGTAGAAATGGAAGATAAAATAGGATGCATGGTGTTGAGCCAAACCATCTAACATATGGAACTAGGGCCCGATTGCACGGGCAATCGATTTTCATTCATTAGATTTCTTCATTAAGGGTAATATCGTCTTTTTAACACAATAATCTGTTTTATATATATATTTAATGGGCCTAAATAAAATTGGGACCCTGTGCAAATTTTCCATGTCTGTCTGAGCCGGCCCTGACTCAGAGCGTTTGATAGCTAGATATTGTTTAGTTTGACTGCAAAAGGCCCAAATCCTCTTACAGTAGATAAGTAAGACTAGGATATCTTATTAAGCAGTTAAGTTTTGAAGTACACCCTCCTGGGAAATTGTTCTTATATTCATTATGCTGAAATATGCATGATTTCCTCTGTCCCACGTAAGTGTGTACCAAAGTCGAAGGATTATATCCATTAAAAAGTACTTGCCAAATCTTGCTCATGTTCCTGAAATGAATGTTTATTTACATTTTTCAAGAAATTAAGAGAGTTTATGACTTTTTATCGTGGGTGATACATGCCATCCATTTGAAAATCAGGACTACAATCAGAGCTTGTTGTAATAATTTGACTGGTGATTAGTCAACGGAAGTCAAAATCCGATTACCCTCTCCCGTATGGATCAAGTTTTACACTATAGAAAGATCCACACTACCTGCTCCATTCCGCGTCAGGTCTAGGCCTGATATTGGCATCTGGCTTTATGGATTCCGTGAAAGTGTGCAGACCCATAAGGTACGGTAACAAGTACTGCAAAGAAGAACAAGGCCAAATCTTTAAGGCTTTGACAACAGTTGCATGAACAAAGAAAACAAAGCAAATAAAATTGAGAAGAAAGGCATCAGATGTAAAAGGAGTTAATTTTACGGCCTACCCCTCAGGTTTATTTTATAGATTTAGGGGGTCAAATAGTCATTTTGCTAAAATAAAGTTGACAAAAAGAGGACAAGTAATGGAAAACTCCTATAGTGGGTTAAGGTTGGATCATACATCGAAGGATGACATGAGAACCGTATACTCTGCCCTGGTAACAGGGACATGAAAGTTAGCATCAACATTTTTTCGCTTGTCTTGAACACCTTCAACATAAATGAAACTACGTCAACTGTTGAATCAGAAAGATACGCTCTTTTTGAGGAATAAATAATCAAAATAAATGAGCGAAAAACAGTCAAGGTTATATGAGATGGCGAAAATTACTTAGACGGAATGAGCGGCCAGAGTCATCCGGCAGAGGCTCCACCTTAAAAGTCTTCCTAACCATGCCTTCATCACTACAAAATAAGGAATATTAGGTTGTATCCAGTGCCTAAGGCTCCCAAGAATCATCATGTCTGAAAGATTAAGATAGTCAGTCAGTCAGTCTCTCGACTGTTATTTTCCCTGAGCAAGATCATACCCCCTCCGTCAGAGAAAATTTGTCCCACTTTGACTTTCGTGCTCAACTTAATGAAACTTTGACCACAACTTTAGAAAATCTAGTTATCCCTATGCAATTCTAAAATTTGTTATTGATTCACCAATAGGAATACTATCAACAACAATTTTTTTTTATTTTTTAATTGCATAGGGATGATTTAGGTTTTCATAATATTATGGTAAAAGTTTGAATGAGTTAACCATGAAATCAAAGTGGGACAAACTTTCCAGGACGGAGGGAGTACTATTTTCTCTCACAAACTTCTTTAATTTGTTTTAGTTTCAGACTTCCAAGAATCACAGTCATGAGATAGAAGCTCCTTTCATAGGAGTAACTGGAACAATTAAGATAATAAATCGCATGGAAACACGAGACTACATAGTAAATTACCAGTAGCCCCCCTCAACCAAGTCTCTATTTCAGAATGTGCCTCTTAACATCCGGCGTTGTGTTCCCATACAAAGACTACAATGATCAAAATAAACCCTACACTCTATAGTCAAACGTGATAATTAACAGAAAAGAACCATGTGCTTTTCACATGACGTACTAATACTCTTATATTCACATTTTACCCTTAACCTCTAAAATACGTTTGATGCTCATTCATCTCCCTCCTCATCCAGCAAAATTAACTAAATGGCACTTCATCTTCATCATTGATGACCACAGGTTTATAATCAATACAAGCTGCCAATAACCAACTAGTATATTCCCGTAACCTCTCTCTCCCTGTTTCTCTCTCTCTCTCTCTCACAAAGGAGATGGAATTATTACTGAAGAGGACAACCGTAAAGAGCCATTCACTTATGTCAGTTGATTCAGTACCTATGATGGTGGAAGGGATCAAATTGCTCCGGTTGGTAGCTTTAGGGGCAATTTAAACTAGAAACTAAGTTAAGGGGACTTGATGGTAATTTACCCTAGTCTATTTTATCACATTATTCAATGACTAGATGAAATAAAGCTTGGTGCATCATTCACTCTTTGTTAAGAAGGCAAAAACTACCTTCTTCCGAAACTAGGATCATGAAAGAATTCACACGACTCCTTAGCACCAAGACTCATGAGTTCTCCCATTTCTGTAATAGATAGTGAAAACACCTGAAAACATAGAAGCAGCAATAGTGCTTAAGAATAATTTTCTTGTAAAAAGGGAAAACTTTTGCACTAGACTATTTTTATCACATTTTACATTACTAATTCTTAAGTACATTCTAACTTGCATAATTAAATCAAGTCCATAAATATTCAGGGCGAAACAGTCCTTGGCCGACAAATTTTACAGACTCAAGATAGAAATTCTAGCAGTATGCACTTAAATAGAACGAAACTTAAGTTCTGTAAGCCAATTAGGCAACTTCGAAGAATGAGAACCATTGAACGAATGCTCTCTCTAAAACACGCACATAAGGTGTGATTAGTGTGTGTGTGTGTGTGTGTGTGGAACTACGTCCTAGGGTTTCTGCCCTTTTGGGCAGCCAACGATCTCTCTTGGCCAGTGATGGCTCATTCTTCGTCTGGTCCTCCATCTCAATCATTGGGCCTTGGTCCTCCGCCTTCTCAAGCGAGTTAACCTTTAGATCTCGTAAGGGTTTCTTCTTGCAATAACCCTGACCCTAATGTGACGGCCTCTTCTCTTGTTCAGCCGCCTTCACCTTCAAAGGCCAAGTCCTTTGCCGGATTGTTTAAGGACAATGTTGCTGCTCTTCCCCTGATTCCTCTCATCCCTGTATCGTCAGGGAACCGACACTCGAGATTCCTAAGGAAGTTGTTTCCTCTCTAGCAAAGCCATTTTTATTTACTTTGGTCAGGAAGTTCGCCCAGATCTAGAAAACATTAGCTTTTAATTTTTCCTCATAACACACGATGAAACCCTAAACCGCCGCCGCCGGCAAGTCTTGCTTCTTCTCCGGCCAAGATGGCCTCTTCCTCATCGGGTTTTGGCCTTGGCTTAAGCCCAGTTGCTCCTGCTTTTATTCCGCCGCATGGGAATGGTATGGAAGGTACGCCTCCTACAAACCCTAACCCTCAACCGCCTTTAAACCCTAACTCCAACCCTCCCCGGCCGCCATCCCCTACTGCTGCAAAATCGTTCGCTTCTGTTGTGAAAGGTTCTACTGCCCTCGTCAATCATTCTCCGCTGCTGAATACCATCCCTAGTTCCACGTACAAAGGTGAGCCATGCTTGAAGTTTTCCAAAGCTATGATCAATGTTTTAGCCCAGCCATTCAAATACACCTTGGTTGGAAAATTTTTTCATGGTCAGCCATCAATGGAAGTTACAAGGCAGCATTTCTTGAAGTTTGAATTTGAAAGGCGAGATTTTAAATTGGGTCATATTGATCCTAAACATATTCTTATTCAGATTGTGCATGAGGGAGATTTCAATAGACTTTGGGTAAAAGAACAATGGCATCTTGGGCGTTTTCCTATGCGTGTGTTCCGTTGGTCGCCTTCTTGGAGGCCGGATAAGGAGTCTTCATTATTTCTGTTTGGGTTGGATTACAGGCCTTCCAATTCATATGTTTAACAAGGTATGTTTATTTTCTATTGCTAATATATTTGGGGAGCCGCTATCTATAGATCAAGCAACTTGTAACTTATCAAGACCTAGTGTGGCTAAAGTTCTTGTTCAAGTGGATCTTTTGAAGAAACTTCCGTCTAGAGTTTTCATTGATTGCGGAGATGATTTTTCAAGTTTTTGGCGGCCTTTAGAGTTTGATAACCTCCCAAGCTATTGTAAGCACTGCTATAAGTTAGGCCATGATCTGAATGAGTGTTTCTACCTTCATCCTAAGAAGCCAAACTTGAAGAATGGGGCTGAAGCTAATGGAGGTAGTGCGGAGGTTCTGAATGAGGGTCACACGGCTGCAAAAGAGACTCCGGAAGAGGTGAATGATGGTGGTCTAACGAAGGGTGCCAATGTGGGAAAGAAAATGATTTATGTTGAAAAAGCTAAAGTGAAAGATCCTTCTTCGTCAATTGGAAATGTTGAGCCTATCAAGGGGGCGTCTCAAGAAGATAAATCTAATGGCCAGAATAATGCGAAAATTGATGGTTGTGCTCATGAGACTGAGGTTGTTGATCTCGATGGAGGGATTGTTCATTCTAACGAGCAGTCAGCCGAAAATGGTTGTGAAGATATAGATACCCATAATGAAACGGTTGACACTCAAGGTGAAGAATTGGTAGTCTTGAATGACACAGCTATTGTTGATATAAATACAGTAATGAAACTCGGTAGCTCTTCTTTGCGCTTGAAGCGCAGATGGGGGCTTTGGCCATTCAAAATGGGTCTACGGCTCCTGCTTTGGATTGCGAAGCTCTAAATCTCGTTCGGGAAAAGGTTAGACAAATTCAAGCTTCATCCGCTCCTAACTTACGTCCCTCTACTGCTCGTATGCCAAATCCTAAATATTTTAATCTCGAATTTATAAACCCAAAAAACCTAAAAGAAGCTCTTATTCTTCGGGAAAAATGCGATTCTGAACCAGAAGGCGGTCTTTCTGCTGCTTCTCCTTCGGCATATCATGATGCTCGCACTTATGGGGGTATTGTTGGAGGAGTTCACGTTGATCCGTGGGCTCCAATGGCTGACGGCGATAATTTTGAAGATTATTACGATGAAGAAGATGGATTTCAAAAGGTTAAAGGGAAACGAGGAAAATCTGGATCGAAAGCTAAATCAAAAAACCTCAAGCCTAAAAGGCCTTGGATTCCTAAAAGGCAATTTGATTGACCTTTTATTTATTTTATTTTCTGTTTTTCTTTAATTATTGTACTTTTTAATTTTTAATAAAATTTAGGGGGCTTGCCCTTTTCGCCTTGAAAAAAAAAAAAAAAAAAAGTTCGTCAAAGGAACACCTAATATAGAGGAGACACAAAAGTATTTCTTAAAGTTTGGATTAAAATCAGAATTTCATCTTGGACATTTAGATGCCAAACATGTTTTAATCAGAATGTCTCATGAGGCGGAATTCAATAGGGTTTGGTCTAAAGATTTGTGGTATGTTGGGCGTTTCCCTATTAAAGTTTTCAGGTGGACTCCTTCTTGGAGGCCGGATCAAGAATCATCCATGTTTCCTTTGTGGGTTGGGTTACCTGGGTTGCCAATCCATCTCTTCAAAAAGTCATGCCTTTTTTCCATTACTAAAATCTTTGGTGAGCCTCTTGCAGTTGATCAAGCTACGACATCATTGACTCGACCTAGCGTGGCTAAGGTTCTAGTTCAAGTGGATCTCCTCTAGAACCTTCCCTCTAGGGTTTGGATTGAATGCGGGGATGATGAAGGTTTTTTTTCAATATCTTGAATTTGACAACCTCCCAATGTATTGCAAGCAATGTTTTAAGGTTGGTAATTCTATTGCAAACTCCATATTTGTCAACAATAGAAAATCTGATGATCCTAAACCTACTCCCAAGCAAGCTGATCCGAATGAAAAGGGTAATGACGTTGTGGAGAGGGTTGAGCCCTATTTGAATGGGTCTAAGGCTACCACATATCCACAAAATCTGGGAAAGGTGTTGATCCTAAGCAAACAAGGAGAAAGAAAGAGACTTCAAAGTCGGTCCAAACTATTCCTAAAGAACATGAAGAATTATCTCAGGCTTTGAAGCCTACTCTTGGGACACATGATTTGGAGACACTTAATGGGAAGAAGGTGATCTCAATTTTGGTTGGTAATTAGGATGATGCAACAGGTTTGGATCCTAATGGCCCGGTGGTCATTCAGCTTGATACGACTGCAGCCGGGATGTCAACTGCAAATGCTACCGTTGTAGCTTCTGGTGAGATAAATACAAATAATGCATTTCACACTTCCAATGTGGTGGACTATATAGCCGAAAATCATGAGGCTATGGATCAGGGGAATATTGTGGAAGGTGAAACTCTTTCGAATGTTGGTCATTTAGCTATTGTTTCCTTTGTGGAATTTTGGATATTCTCCGTTCTGCAATCGAAAGTACAAGTACCTCTAGCCAGCCGAAAGAGGCTGTTGCTTCTGATGGTGTGCTTTACTGGACTTATCTGCAAAGGAGAAGGAGATATTAACCATTGATGGTTTCGAGGGCCCTTTAGCTGAGGTTTTACGTAGAGTTGCGGCTTCAAATTCAAACCCTAATTCGTCTAACTCTTCCTTGCTGCTGTTGTTACTACAGGTCATTTGGCTTCAAAACCACAACCTACTGGCCCTCAATTACGCCCTCCTGAAGCCCGTTAGCTTAATCGCAAATAATTCAATGATAGGTTATCAAACACCGGTGGTCGTACTAAGCTTTCTTCATCAACTCAGGAAACGGAAAAATGTGGATCAAAGACTGATGCTTTATGTCCCCCTGATGAGTCGGAATCATTTTATGATACTTTTGAAGGTCTTGTGGGGGGTAGAGGTCTCTCCTCAGGCTCCTCGAGTTCATGGCAAAAGGGAATGGAAGCCAAGGAAAAATGATTATTATGCACTCGAAGATGGTTATGGCCTTGAACATGATTACTGACCTTGAAGATGAGTACACCTTTGTTAACCGAAAGCATAAGCCTTACAAAGTAGGATCCAAGAAGAAGGGGGGTAAACGGGGATAACCTCGTTAGCCTGTTTTCTTTTCTTTATTGTTTTATTGTTTGAGGCAAGGCATTATGACCCACTCTTTGTATTTTTCTTTATTGATTTTTCTATGAATAAAATTTAGGGAGCACTACCCTTTTCGATTAAAGAAAAAAGGGAACCATTACAAGAAAAAATAGTTATGTACAGTGACAAATCTACTCCATTTTACTAAATTCAAATATAATGGACTACAGGAATGGTACTTGTACAGTTTCAAGCAACTTCTTTCAAAATCACTTTGTTTCAATACAAAGGCCAATAAAGGAAAGTCACCTGCTTTCTGCCCCAATCATATTGACGCACACCAGCTGCCGGAGCAAATTGAAGCAAGATTAAACCCTCCTTTGACACCTTATATGCCCCCGACCCCGACTGCAAACAATAATGGAAATTTGAGACAAAATGCACACATTTCCATACTGAAATACACATGCAGAAAAGAATCCAAACCCGTGTTCATATGCCGAGCAGAGTGAAAACGGGAACATACACTTAGGGGAGCAAACACTGGAGTACAAGGCTCCATGACCATAACAGCCTCCCCTTTGTATAAATAGCGTTGAACAACAACCTTTGGGGGTGAAGTCGTAACTATGAACAAAGAAAACCAATGCATAAGCAGAACTCACAGATAAACGACCATGTGTTTGTTACTTGAGCAACAAAATAAGAAAACCCCATTTCCAAACCAAACTTTCGATTAAAGTACTCCCTCCGTCCCAGTAGAAGAGGTGTTATTCATTATTGGTCCGTCCCATTGAAGAGTAACTTTTTTGTTACACCAAATTTTGACTAAACATAATTCAAGCCGGTTGTATTCACGAACAAACATAACCCATTACAAAACCAAAATTTCCAGTTTAAGCACTAATTTGAACACCAAAGCCGTAAGCTAAATCTTCAGTTCAACGTTTTATCATGGATACAACAAAATCCACATTGATTCTGACCACAGAGACTAATCTCTATCCTTAAGTCAGCTATTGGTTCTCAAGAAACTGAAGTTGCTAAGCAAAAAAAAAATCCATATCAATGTCAAAAAACTAGTTGAAGCATTACACTTAAAAAAGAAATCCCCATTTCATAATTGATCTTTCTAGTTCAAAACTGTTTTTTTTTTAAATAATATTCCCAAATTTATACTAATAATTTCGACTTAAAGTAGGTGTATAGCTCTCAGGAAACTTAACAAACAAATACCCAATTCACAAACCATGCTTTCATGCTTAATCCATATCCTAAATAAACAAAATCCCATCTCAAATTAACATAGTTCCAGTTCAAATTTCAGTTTAATAGCCAAGAAATAGAAGAAATTAGAAAAAAACAGGGGAATTACCTGGCCTGGGAGCATATGTTTGCCGTTGTTCAGAGTACTGACACTTCAAGGAGAAGTCCTTATGGGGCCTTTTCAATTTGGAGAAAGAGGGGGAAAAGGGGTTCCAAAAAGAATCTTGGGAGAAGACATGATTGGGATGGGAAATTTTAAGTTTTTGAAGAGTAAACTCTAAGGAGGAAGAAGATAAAGAAAGGTTAAACATTTTTCTTTCTTTTCTTGATTTTTTTTTTTAGTTTGGGATTACTTCCTATCTTCCCGGCATGTAGAATTTTAGAACAATGTTCAACATTTACAAACTGACCCCTTTATGATTTTCCATGTACTAACTAGTCCTTACATGATGTAAAGTAACGCAACGGAATAGTAACCAAGGTCTGATCGAAATCAAAACCTTCTGCAAGGAATAGCAATTCCTTAAAAAACAAGAACTTCCAAAGAAATCTTCTGCAAGCCAATAAAATTGACCAAGAGTTTTTGCAAGATGCAAACTGAAATTCAATTGATAAAAAAACTAATGTTTTCAAAAGACTAAAACAAGTATAAATACTCCCCACACAACCCTAATCAACTTGGAAAAGGAAAAGACTAAAAGTCCAAAAATAAAACATCAAAACAGGAATAAGGAAACAATTCGGATTCTGAAATCACGTCGATCACGACTCGTGACAGCCTTCACGAGTCGTTCCCTCCTGCTTCATTCGTGGTACGAAGCGTGACGCCAAAAACAGTCATGTTGGATTTCTTCACGACTCGTGCTTGTAAGCACGAGTCGTGCCCGTGGCTATTGTTGTCGCACGACCTACCAAGCTCGCTATCCAGGTTTGCTGCAAGGCCCCTCCTTTCGTCTTGGCTGCTCCCACCTACGACATCATTCGCCTCCACTTCAAAAGGATTCGTTCCCGAATCCATATCCAAATAAAGGGGAACATCCGGGTGGAATTCAACTAAGTCCGCAATATTAAAAGTATTAGAAATATTCCACCCCTCGGGCAAATCAACAACATAAGCATTGTCATTGATCTTCTTCAATATCCGGCAATGCCCAATCTTCTTGGGATGAAGCTTGTGATACGTTCCTTGAGGAATCTGTTCCTTACGCAAATGAACCATCACCAAATCATCAACAGCAAATACCTTCAAACGACGCCGCTTATCCGCAATCTCCTTATACTTGGCATTCGACGCTTCAATGTTCTTCTTGACTTCTGTCTGAACTGCATCAATCATCTCCGCCATGTTTTCAGCCGCAATACTATACCCCGGAACTCTAGGCAAAGGAATCAATTCAAGAGTATACTTAGGAGGCCGTTGATACATAATCTCAAAAGGAGTCTTCTTCGTCGTCCGGTTGGTCATGTTGTTAAATGCAAATTCAGCCGTTGATAAGGCTAAATCCCACTTCTTCGGAAACTCACCACATAAACAACGAATCATAGAACCCATGATCCTATTTACCACCTCTGTCTGGCCATCTGTCTGCGGATGAAAAGAACTGCTAAACTGCAAGTCTGTCTGAAAAATACGCCACAAAGTACGCCAAAAATGACTAAGGAACTTAGTATCACGGTCGGATGTAATAGACTTCGGGATGCCATGTAGACGGACAACCTCCTTAAAGAACAAACCCGCGATGTGAGAAGCATCATGAATCTTTCGACAAGGAATAAAATGAGCCATCTTAGAGAAACGATCCACCACCACAAAAACAGAGTCATTGACACGTTGCGTCCTCGGAAGCCCAAGCACAAAATCCATGAAAATATCCTCCCAAGGTCCATTCGGAATAGGCAGAGGGGTATACAAACTCGTATTTTGAGACTGCCCCTTGTTGATCCGACAAACCATATACTTCTGAACAAATCTGTGCGTGTCCCTACGGAGATGTGGCCAATAATACTTCTTCTCAACGAGCTCTACCGTCTTGTCTCTCCCATAATGCCCCTTCTTGTGGACCTCTGCAATAAGACTTTCACGAACAGAACCCTGCGGAATACATAATTTGTCCATATAGAACAAGAAACCATCCTGCAAGAAGAACAACCCAACAGGATTCCCATCTCTACACTTTGCCCACTCATCTACAAAATCATCATCAGTGGCATACAAATCCTTCAAACAATCAAAACCCACAACTACATTCTCCATTGTCACCAATAAATTGACCCTTCGACTCAAGGCATCTGCTACCTTATTATGTTGTCCACTCTTGTGTTTAATAACAAAAGTGAACTGCTGCAAATAAGCAACCCAACGAGCATGCATACGATTAAGCGGCTTCTTACCATTCATGTACTTCAAGGCCTCATGATCGGTATGAAGAATGAATTCACGCTGCAATAAATACTGCTCCCAATGCTTGATAGCATGTACCACCGCGTAGAACTCAAGCTCATAAACAGTCCACTTCCGCTAAGCTTCCTCCAACTTCTGGCTCATGAAAGCAACCGGTTTCTTGCCTTGAAGCAAAATAGCCCCTATACCAACCACCGAAGAATCCGTCTCCAATTCGAAGGGTTTAGAAAAATCGGCTAAAACTAGCAAAGGTGCACTAGACAATTTCTCCTTGATCAAAGCAAAACTAACTGACGCCTCATCATTCCAAAGAAACTTCCCTTTCTTCATACATTCCGTAATTGGAGCCATAATAGTGCTAAACTTCCATATAAAACGACGATAGAAAGTGGCAAGGCCATGAAAACTACGAACCTCACTGACTGTCGTTGGTGTAGGCCAATCACGAATAGCACGAACCTTGTCCTCGTCCACCCGAATACCATCTGCAGAAACAATATAGCCCAAGAACAACAAATGATCAAGCATAAAACTGCACTTTTTGAGATTCACATACAATTCGTTATCCTTCAAAGTTTGCAGAACTGCCCAAAGATGCTCCATGTGCTCCTCCTCCGACCTGCTATAGATCAAAATATCATCAAAGTAAACCACCAAAAATTTACCATTGTAAGGTTTCAACACTTGATGCATCAATCTCATAAAAGTACTAGGAGCATTTGACAACCCGAATGGCATCACCAACCACTCATACAAGCCTTCCTTGGTCTTGAAGGCAGTCTTCCACTCATCCCCCGGTCTAACACGAACTTGATGATAACCACTCTTCAAATCGATTTTGGAGAAAACCTTGGAACCCCTAAGCATATCCAACATGTCATCCAAACGAGAAATCGGAAACCTGTACTTAACAGTGATTTTGTTAATTGCCCTACTATCCACTCACATTCGCCAAGTACCATCCTTCTTAGGAACAAGTAGAGTCGGGACTGCACATGGACTCATACTCTCCTGTATATAACCCTTCTTCAATAAATCTTCCACCTGTTCACGCAAAATCTCATGTTCTGCGGGACTCATCCTGTAATGTGGGAGATTAGGCAAAGAAGCACCTGGAACCAAATCAATATTATGTTGTATATTACGCAAGGGAGGTAACCCTGCAGGAAGCTCGTCAGGCATAACATCACGATACTCATCCAATAAAGACTGCAAAGATGTAGGGACCAAACTAACCTGTCCCAATACTCCCTTTTGCACCACCGCAAACACAAAAGGAGCATCCACAATATCCTCAACAAACTCATTGGCACTACACAAAGAGACAATAGGTTTCATCTTTGGTTTACCACTAGAACCACATTTCAAAGCATGTAAATGAGAACGCACCCCATCTTTCGTAAAATGAATAAAATTCTCCCGCCCATTATGCACAACACCAAGATCATATTGCCAAGGTCTACCCAAAAATAAATGGCATGCAGTCATATCTACAATATCACATAAAATATATCCTTATAACTACCAATAGAAAAAGGAATAAGGCATTGCTCATGTACCTTAATAGTGCCAACATTGTTAATCCACCCCACAGAGTAAGGAGTAGGATGATTGCGTACCTCGAGCTTCAATTTCTCCACCAAACCACGAGCCACTAGGTTCTCACTGCTACCACTATCAACTATGATCATAGCCGCAAAATCAATGACCTTCCCCTTGGTGTGAAAAATGTTGTGTCGCTTCGGATTGGCCTCCTCCGCAGGAGTAGTCAACATAAGCTTTTGGACCACATAAGACTCGTGCTCGTCCCCCTCGTCATCATCCCCATTGGGATCTATATAGACCACGTCGCCATCCTCTTCATTCTCCCTGTCATCATACTCATCGCGCTCCACCATATTAACTCCCCTCCGTTGCGGACAATTATTGGAAATATGCCCTGGTTGGTTACACCTAAAACATTTATCCCTATAATGTTTTGCATAAGGATTATTACCTTGTGTGTTGGTGTTTCGACGAGCCGGTGGGTTTTGTGCAGGTGCCGGAGTTGTAGTCTTCTTGCCATCATCAACCTTAGGACCCGCAACTTGAGAAATCTCCTTGCCGCCATCGACATTAGCACCCGACAATTGTCCCTTGCCACCCCAAGAAGAAGCATCACCATACCTCCTAAATGTGGTCGGAGCACGATACGTAGTTGCTAGTTGTCTTTCAGCCTTCCTCGCCCTAGAAATAGCTTCATTCAAAGAGTAGGTAGTAAATAACTCTATATGATGTTTAATATTCACCCGTAGACCTGACATAAATCTAGCAATCATCTGCGACTCTGTCTCATATAAATCAGTGCGTGCCGATTGCACATGAAAATCATGAACATATTCATCAACTGTACGACTACCTTGCTTACAAGATAAGAATTTCATGTAGAGATCCTGATCATGATCTCGTGGAAGAAAACGTTCCCTTAACTCTCTCTTCATATGGTTCCAATAACGAATTTCAGGATGCCCTTCACGCAACCTCTGTCTAGACAATTGATCCCACCATGCAGATGCACCACCACGCAATTTGTAAGCAACATATGGGACTTTTATATCTTCTTCAATACGCATCAATCGAAAGAATTTTTCAACCTCCGAAAGCCAATCCAAGAATTCTTCGATAGATAACTCACCATTAAAATCCGGAATATCCGCCCTAATCTTAGGACGTTGGTCTTGAGGAGGCGCTGCCCTGGCCTCACCATCATCATTATCAGAAACCTCCCCGCCCATCGGATCATCACGGTGGAGATTTTCCCCGCGAGGACCAGCCCGATTTTGTGGGTTGGCATCACCGCCACCACCTACCCACAACTTCACCAAAGCCGCCAATAATTCCGCTTGTTGTCGATCACGATGCTCTCCGTCTAACCGCATACGTTCCGCGGCTGCTGCTTCTATGCGTTCAAGGATTGCAGTGATGTCGACGTTGTTTCTCCCATCGTTTGCCATCACCTCGTCAGAGAACCCTAGGATCATCCGATTTCTGATACCAACTGATGTAAAGTAACGCAGCGGAATAGTAAACAAGGCTGATCGAAATCAAAACCTTCTACAAGGAATAGCAATTCCTTAGAAAACAAGAACTTCCAAAGAAGATCTTCTGCAAGTCAATAAAATTGACCAAGAGTTTTTGCAAGATGCAAACTAAAATTCAATTGATAAAAAAACTAATGTTTTCAAGAGACTAAAACAAGTATAAATACTCCCCACACAACCCTAATCAACTTGGAAAAGGAAAAGACTAAAAGCCCAAAAATAAAACGTCAAAACAGGAATAAGGAAACAACTCGGATTCTGAAATCACGTCGATCACGACTCGTGACGTCCTTCACGAGTCATTCCCTCCTACTTCATTCGTGGTACGAAGCGTGACGCCAAAAACAGTCGTGCTGGATTTCTTCACGACTCGTGCCCTGTGGCTATTGCTGTCGCACGACCTACCAAGCTCGCTGTCCAGGTTTGCTGCAAGGCCCCTCCTTTCGTCTTGGCTGCTCCCACCTACGACATCATTACATAAAAACAGTTTGAGTTGGCCTAAGAAAAAAAACAGTTTTTACTTTAGACATAGGAAAAATGAAATTTTAAATTAGATTAAGTAACTGCCAGTTTATACTAAAAAAATATGAGTGCTAATGTAAAAATGAGTGTTTAATACTTTTAAAGAGTTCTAGTAGTATTAATATTATTAAAGAGTGTTGTAGTTGTAATTTTAAACATTGTAATTGTTAGGACTTGTTAATAAGTTCGGGTTATACTCCCTCCGTCCCGGTAGAAGCGTCGCCATTTTGGGGGTGTCACGCAAATTAAGAAAAAGTGTAAAAAGAAAAAATGTTGTGAGACCATCCCCATCAGTGACCCTGACCCAACCCAACCTCTATTAAAATATTAATTTCTCTCACTTCTATTTACACAACCCCAACCTTATATAATTTATACTCCCATCAGTGACCCAACCCCAACCCAATCTTTTAATAAAATATTTATTTCTCTTTACTCCAACTTATCTAAAATACTTATCATTTTTTTAAATAATATATTAGTAATAATATTTCTAAAATTACCCGTACAATTATTAAAAATAATTACCCATACAATTATAAATTCATAATTTATAATTTACTTGATATATTTTTTATTTTTTTATTTTATATAATTATTATTTTATTTTTTTATATAATGTATTAGTAATAATATTTCTAAAATTACCCGTACAATTATTAAAAATAATTACCCACTTCTTTTTCGCCACCCGCTTCATAAATTGTAGAGAAAAAGAGAGTTGTAGGTTGTTTGTAAAAAAATTAGGTTGTATTTATAGATAAAAAAAATATGAATTTTGATATATTGTTTATTTTTTTATTTTATATAATTATATAAAATATATTAATTTTAAAAATATATTTATATAAAAACATGTCACCCAATTATTGGGTGACATGTGGCAAAATTATTCACACAACCTAACCCAACCTTCCAGTCGGCCAGTTGCCCGGGCAAAGGAAAAGGATGACTTTCCATTTTTTTTTTCATTTGTTCTTTGTCCTATCTGATGACCCTCAAGTGAGGGTCACCGATATGGCTAGCCTGAGTGTAATTTGAAAATAGGAGAGAGAATTAGGGGTCGTTTGTTTTTTCATTTTGCCTCTTATTAAGAGGCAAAGCTCTGATCCAATAAGAGGTTGAGCCATTCAGCCCTTTTGTTTTTTTTTTTGTTTTAAGCCTTAAAGCCTCTTAATGCCTCTGAATTTTTAAGTGGTAAAATTGCCTCTTAATGCCTCTGATTTGCCGGCTTCCCAATTTTTTTTATTTTTTTTTTTTAGTTTATGGGTGAGGAATAATATGTTTTGCATTTACGGTTTTTTTTTTATTTTTTTAAAATTTTTTTAAAATTTTTTTTAACTGTTTCAGATAATGAATTCAGATACAAAATCAAACAACTTATCCAATTCAGAATTCAGTTTTCAGTTGCTGCCTCTTAATCATTCAGCCATTTTCAGAACTGAAATCAGATTTCAGCACTTATCACTTAAAAAAAACAAAAACCCCCTTAGTAGAGGAAATAGTGAATTTAAAAAGTGTTGTGAGTGTAGAGGAGAGAGAATTAGTGGAGGGAATAGTGGATGGGTAATAGAATATTAATAAAATATTTCCTTTTTAGAAAAGGGTGACACTTTAAACGGGACACCCTTTTGAGTAAAAAGTGACGCTTCGAATGGGACGGAGGGAGTATACAACAACTCTCATTTATACTATATATAACAATGTCACCACATGATTTTTAAAAAAATTACAATTTTGTACAAAAAAATCACTATGGATGCTAAAAGAAGTTCCACTTATTTATCAAAATAATGTCACCAACTTTTAAAATACGTTTTCCCAATTGTTAGAAAAATAAATGTAATTTTTTTTACCAACAACAATTTACCCTTAATTTTCCCAACTCGCTCAGAGCAGCTGCAGTCATGGCATATTCTCACGGCACCGGCTTACGTGGCATGGATGAAGTCCACATTCATGACAAGTTTTAGTGGCGTGTGAATGACTTTCTTTTTTTTTTTGCTGGATTACGTCATCCCGCGGCTGACAAGTAGGCCAACCCACTGGCATAACAGCTCCGAGTCACGGGAAAATGAAAATAATTTCGTTGGCTTATTTCAAAGACTAGCTAGAATTATCTCATCGGTTTTTGTGGCAGATCTAGAAATTTAAGAAAGAGGGTAAGAAATTTTGGAATAAAGGAAAGATGATTGGGTTTTGAAACAGGGCCCTTGAAAAAAAAATGGTTGCACCTGCTTGCCCCCATATGGGTCCGCCTTTGATGAGAAAAGCCCCTTTTTGGTCCCTGAACTATTGTTTTCAGTACGTTTTAGTCCTTGAACTATTTTTTGTTACCTTTTCGTCCCTGACCTTTTGTTTTGAAGGATTAAGACATCCTTCCGTCAATTTGCTCGTTAATTCCTCCGTTAAAGGCTTCCTAGCTGGCATTTGATTTACACAGCTGGATATTGCTGGATAGTATTGTATTATTGAGGTCTCCAAACCTCAAGATCCGCCCGCAATTCACCTTGGTCCGTCCGCAATTCGGCCCTTGGGCGGTCGCCCAAATTCCCACAGCGTTCGCCCAAGAATACAGCGCTTCACGGCCTAATTTACACGCCTTCAGCGGCCGCCCATGATGCTTCAGCCGTCGCCCAATTTGCTTCAACGTTGAGGGCACGAGTTGTGCTTCTTGGGACGACTCGTCCCTGAAAATCTCTCTCTGATTCAGTCGTCCAAGGTATGGGGAATACTTGGTTTTGCTTGGGACGACTCGTCCCTTGATCTACAATCTCTGATTTCTCAATATTTTCCTTGACTTTGTCGACCTCCATTGATGTAGATATGATTCCTTCCTCTTCTCCGGTTCGTTCCTATCTCCTTTCTCTGTGTTCTTCTTCCGGATTGATTAAATTAAGCACCATTGATTTTGATTTCTAAATGTTATGAATCTTTTATGTTGTTTATTTGATTAGCTAGTGGTAAGGTTACAACATTATGCGAATAGCAAGTGTAATTTTACTACTCCCTCCGTCCTCTAAATGAATGTCCGAATTTTCAAAAATTTTGTCCCAATTTTGTGGAAGTTAATAAATCTTCCTTCGTCAAACTGACATGGTCTTATTCACACTATCACTCATGAGATATGGTGAGATCACTAAGAGCTCGTTTGGTAGGCCGATAGGATTAACCTGTATTAATAGTGAGGGAATTATTAATCAGGGAATTAATAATACCACCATTTTTTGTGATTAATAAGAAGGGGATAAGAGGGGATAAGAGGTTACTATCCAGATTGTTAGAAATAATACAGTGGTTGCATTTAATGTACCAAACACCAAACTTATTGAATTAATAATCCTATCCAGCCTAAGAAGGGCTACCAAACGGCCCCTAACTGTTTTAAAAGAGGAGGAAAAAAAAAAGGAGTAATAGTTTCCTGCTGGTAACTTTGGTTGCTTCTTAAGATAGTTTAAACTTTTCCATTGGATTCTCTTAGGAAATGGACATTTTCTAAAACTCAGGATGGCTACTAGGATGGAATAAATACGGTTGAATACGACCACAATAGAGACAAAACTCTCCATGTGGTCTATTGATCTGATTAAGTGAACACAAAAGAAAACAAACAACAAAAATGTAGTTTATGCCTTGCCTTGGTATTTGCTGAATTCTCTTTACATATTTAGGACCAAAAACCCTGTCCAAAATCATCATACATCTTGTCATAGAATCACAATCATCAAAATCTTTCCCATCAACATTCCCATTATAATTTCTACCCTAAGACTGAAAAGTAATATTATCAATCTCATATTCATTATCAGCCCACCAAGTATCATCATTCATAACCTGACCGTTCATATCATCATTCTCTATGTTTTGTCCTTCAGTAATATTAGAATTTGGTTCATCCATAACAGAGTATTCAAACAAACCTTCAATTTCACAAACCTTACACAGAAAACAACGAAATTCTAAGTCAAATTCATAACCAAAATCAAACAAAAACAACTCAATAATTGTCAATCAATGGAGTCTAGATTTTGTTAAAATGGTGGTTCGATTCTTCCACACTCTTCGTCGACTTCTCTTCTTCTTCTGTTTATCGGTTTTTCAATCTGTTCTTAGTGATTTAGCGATCTTGCAGAGGGTTTAATTTGGCAGGGTATAGGTCGGTTTTAGGGGGAATTCTCCCTTAGCGATTTAGCGATCTCGCCAATTTCACCCAAATTTGACGTTTGGAGACCTCAATAATACAATAATATCCAGCTGTGTAAATCAAATGCCAGCTAGGAAGCCTTTAACGGAGGAATTAACGGGCAATTGACGGAAGGATGTCTTAATCCTTCAAAACAAAAGGTCAGGGACAAAAAGATAACAAAAAATAGTTCAAGGACTAAAAGGTACTGAAAACTATAGTTCAGGGACCAAAAAGGGGGCTTTTCTCCCGCCTTTGATCGGTTCATCAAAGACCACAAACAAACACCACAAACAAACACCACACCCTATCCCCATTTCCCCTTCTTCGTCTACAACAGCTCTGCAATTCTTTCAGTGTGTGTGACTGTGTGTGTGTGTGTGTGTGTGTGTGTGCGTGCAAGATGTCAATTTGCTCAACATTTCGAGCAATTGTACCACAATGGAGGCATAGTGACAAGAATTTCCGTTTCTGGGTATTGTTACATTCCAAGAGAAATCTCAGTTACAAATACTATCCAATTTCCTCCTCATTCAACGATGATTCTGTCTCCTCTCCTAAACCCAACCAGGTTTTTAACTCTCTCTATCTCTCTCTCTCTCTCTCTCTCTGTCTCTCTCTCTCTCTCTCTCTCCCCCCAGCTTCTCTTTGTTTCTTTTGAATTATGGGTCGGGGAGAGTATAACGATATTTTATTTTCTGCAAATCTCTTAGGCCAATTCGGTAGAATTGGTTAGTTTTCTTGGAAATGTTTGATCAAATTTGCAAGAAACACATTGAAATGGGTAATCTTTGTTCTTGTGTGTGTGTGTGAGTGTGTGTGTGTGCAGGTGTTCTCAATGTAAAACCCTTTTGGCCAATTTGGTTGCAGTTACATTTTCTTGGAAATGTTTGTTGTATATGCAACTTAACAAATTAAATGTGTACTTGTTTGTATGCGACTATGTGCACGTCATATGTGTTCTCAGTTTTCTGATAATGCTGTGAAAGTTTCGTGTAGCTAGGAAATCTAGTCAACTCAACAGAACACGGATGTGAGTACAGATGTGAGATACAACTGTTCACACATCCACAAATAAGCAGCGGAATAAAATAAATAAACACAAAAATTATAAACGTTTACTGGTTTTAATCCCAGCAAACAAGGCTTATGCCAAAAAAGCTTTTCACTATTAAAACTGTGTTACTTACAAAAACCCAAATTAGTGAAAACGAAAATAATAAAAACTAAACAAGTTCTAATAACCTTCTACGATAAGAACAGTCTCCCTTTCCCAAGTAGATCCTTTTCTAATCAGAAGTAAAACAAAAAACTTGAAGAAAAACTATATGTGAGTTCGGTTGTAAGACACAACCAACACTCACAACCTAAATGACGATATTGAATCCGTGAAGAACAAAGGTATTTGTCTTCCAAATAATTCTTTAAAGCCGTGTCTTCTCAATGTGTTGAAGTTTTGTATTTATAGGCATCTTGAGAAGATCTTCACGAATCCAAACTCTTCCATATGTGAGTTTTCAATTCCTACAAGGAAACATAAAGCACACTCACAAGGAAAGAGATTTGTTAGTATGTTAGTCCTAGTCTAAATATATGTACATAAATAAAAGATATTTACATATTAACAATGTCCTTTTCAAAGTAGGACAATATAAATCTTTGTAAGAAAGTCATAAAAACCTCTTACCAAATATACCAATTGGAATCGAATTAGGGAAGTAAATATACCAATTTGAATCGAATTAGGGAAGTAAATATTCCCTAAAATCTCACTCTTTCATGCAGATAACAATTTGCAGCAGTTGGCTTTTTGATCAAAACGTTTGCAATATTTGCCACTAACAGTTCTGATAATGTTGTTGAATGTTCTGTATCGCAATTGAGTTCCGACCCTTGAATTTTGGTATTGCATATGATTGTTTCATAATTGCTGCTAACCATTCAAATGTGTTATGGTACGTGTCTCTATGTGTTCTCAGTTTTTTAATAATTTTGTTGAAATAATTGCTATTGCAGTTGCGTTATGACCTTTCCGAGGATCTCTTTGGACTTGCAGCTGATTTACAACCAAGGTTTTACTTTTTCCTTTCCTTAATTCTGCTTACTCCTGTTTTCTGTAGGGCTAAATGTTCATGAGCATACAGAATTGTGCATGTGCGTCAATGCTGTCCTTAGAAATATTTAGAGAGAAGATGTCTTACTTTGTGTGCATTCAAATTTTGTAAAATTTGATTGATTATAGATTGTCTATTTTCAATTATGATTGCCTATAGTGTAGGACACTGCTTGATGTGTCCGCTCCGATCTCTATTTCAGGAAGAATGTTGATTCTGGTGCTCCGACACTGAGGTCCTGGTTTGGTCCAAATGGGCAGTATATCAGAGAGTTTCCTTGTCCTAGTTGTAGGGGAAGAGGTTATACCCCATGTACAGAATGTGGTATAGAAAGACCTAGATTAGACTGTTCAGAGTGTAATGGCAAGGTAATATTCTTTCACACTGGTACTTATATGACACGTAGATTGCACTATATTTTATTTACTATTGTTTAATACTTTCTTGACAGTAGTGCAATTAATCATTTCCTCTTTTCTATAATCATGGACGATTTGCCGTGGTGTATGATGTCGTAAATGATATTGTGTTGATTGATGAGACAAGAGAAGGTGTTGAAAGTAAGTCGGAATTGAGAAGACAAACTTTGGAATCTCGAAGTTATAGGATGAGTAGAAGCAAAAAATGAATATTTGGAGTGCAAGTTTAGTAGGGTTAGCAACAAGGAGGCAGGGCGGGCCACTTTAGATGGGAAGATTGTCCAAGGTTCAAACTTTTTTTGATATCTTGGATCTATCATCCAAAAAGATGGAGAAGTGATAATATGGTGAGGGGTAAGTGATAATATGGTGAGGGGTAAGTGAAGGCCTAAGCAAATATGGATAAAGGTGATTGAAAGTGATATGAGTCTAATTGTGACCGAAGAAAATGTGGTATTGAAGAGAACAGAGTGGAAGGTAAAAATTGATACGGATGATGGGGTTTGATTTATAATTATTTATTCTTTGTTTTCATTTTGTTTTCTTATTTTTTTTCTTTCACTATTTCTTCTTTTAGTTTTTTTTTTCCTTTTTTTCTTTCCCTTCTTTTTTCAATTGACAATTCCATATGATGATTTATATTAGCCAACCCCAAGTCAGGGTGAAAATTCATCTGGATGATGGGGTTGCAATGTTTGTTAGATAGTACATTAGTACATTCTTGTTCATCTCGTTCTCTCAATTCTGATGTTTTAACTATAATAGGGTTTGAAGACATGTCATCAGTGCTTTGGGGATTGTGTCATATGGGAAGAGTCAATTGATGAACGTCCATGGGAAAGAGCCCGTTCAATGTAACTCTGCCACATCCTTCTTCAAACTTCCTTAGTAGTAAAGTGATTATTTGATGTACATAGTATGTTTTATGTCTACCGAGTTTATTTGAAACCGACTTCATCTGGGATTTTTTTATACGTTGGGGCTAAAACCTCTTCAAGCTTGACTTGAACCCAACATGAATGAGCAAACTTGGTTATATTAGAGAGCCTCAGTTAATGTATTGCTTCCGAGGATGCTTGATAAGGCCTCAAGTCTTTTCTGGTTCAAATTTTACTTACATTTTGATCAATTTTCAGCTCTCCTGTTAAAGTGAAAGAAGATGACGAAGTCGACGGCTTAGAAATAAAGTTGGCTGAAAGGAGAAAGTCAAAGCGTGCTTATGGATCGGTACCTCCTCAAGTTAAACTAAAGATAAGCAAAACATTGAAAGTAAGTTTGTTTGTTTCCCTTGCTACCTTAATGAAATTCAACTCAAGCACCTAGATTACTTAGTAAGTGGGTGTTCTAGCTTGACCAGCAGTTTCGGGTAGAAAGAGCATTGCCGCTTTTGTTGTCCTACCCGGCTCAAACCGGATTAGCCGGCACCTTGTGGCCGGTGGTTCTGACCAAAAAAAAAAAAAAAAAGGTTAACCCGGCATCACTATTATCTATTACTCCCTCTGTCCCAAATTGAATGACCTATTTTGAAACAAAATAAATGACCTATTGAAACTTTTCCTTAAAAAAAGTTTGTCCCTAAACGGTTTTTTTTTCATATTTCATTTTATTTTAGCAAAACTAAAAGTTTGAAAGTGAAAGTAAGAATATTTATGATTTTTCTCTATTAAAAATCAACCATTCCATTTGGTCATTTATTTTGGGACAGAGTATGATATATTCATATAGCCTGTCATTCCAATCTACATGCCTTTGTTTTTGTACGTGTATATGGTTACTGCTGTAAAAGCACTCGCTTGATCACATGTATGGATATGATAATTTATTTTCCCGAAATGTTTGCTGTTTCTATTAATTATGTTTCCAAAAGCACGAATGTAATATATTCTGTTTAGTTGGATGATTGCAGAGCCTAAACGCCAGAACTGGACTGTTTAGCAAGAGAATGAAGATCATTCATAGTGATCCTACGCTTCGTACAAAGAGAAGTGCTGCAATCAAGGTTTGAATCAAAATTCCTTATCATTAATAATATGATACTTCAAACTTGTTGGGTAACTCAAGAGAGGAAATATTCCTATATGTACAGAAAAATTGCATTAATTTTATATACACATTATGTAGCGATCTAAAGGGGCCCCTGAAGCAAGGAAACGTGCTTCTGAGTCTATGAAAGCGTTCTTTCTTGATCCTGAAAATCGTCGCAAGCGAAGCATTTCCATGAAAGGTATATCATGATAACCTCCATATAAGACCTTATACTCGCTCTGTCCCATAAAGATTTCCCCACTTTCCATTTTTGTTTGTCACAAAAAGAAAGTCTCATTCCAAATTTGAATGGTTAAAATAAGTGTCTCAAAATTTGACTGAAATGGATATGGATGATGAGGTAAGATAAGATTAGTGGTACTTTGAGTGAATCTTATGTTCATTAGGGGATAATAATGGAAATAAAAATATATCACTAAATTGTTTGAAAAGTCAAATGGGAACATTTTATGTGACGGAGGGAGTATTTTTTATTTTTATTTTTTTGTTTCCAAATATGAAATATGTAATCAGCCAAGCGCCTCACTTGCAGGAGTGAGATTTTACTGCAGTAACTGTGGGCGTGAAGGGCATAGAAGGCATTATTGCCCAGAGTTACTTCAAGACAACTCGATAGAGAGAGGGTCCAGATGCAGATTGTGTGGGCAAAAGGGTCACAATAGAAGAACATGTCAAAAGTCAAAGTTAGACCATCCAGGGAGCAAGATTTCAACACAGCATTCTTGCAAGATATGTGGACAGATTGGGCATAATAGAAGGTCTTGCAGGCGGAAAACTGGAAAAGACATGGGTGCTTCTGCTACGAGGAATGGTTTGATTGGCTCAACGACAAGGACTTACTCTTGTAAGCTATGTCTAGAAAAAGGGCATAATGTGAGGACCTGTCCTAGAAATAAAACCCCCAATGATTAACTTCTTGGGAAAACTTGGCAAATCTGCATTTTGTATTATTTAGGAACTATTTTGATCTCAATATGAAAAGAAAAGGGTGATTTGTTGATATGATAGATATTATTTTTCTTGTATTTCCATGGCTATGGAGATTACCCCATTTACCCCCTTCTTTCTCGAACCAACTTTGAAATCCCTATGCTTTCATGTTAGCCGACCCCAAATTAATTATTTTGGGACTAAGGCTTTGTTGTTGTTGTTGTTGTTGTTGTTGTTGTTGATCATACTACTCTCTTTTGCCATAAACTCTGGGCGTCCGAGGTGAGACAGACACCCCACCCTTCATGCCTCTAAATTCATCACAAAAAGAGTTCGACGTTATATAAATTGTTCAAATGAAAATGCTGGAATGAGGAGAGGGAAGGAGAAATTCTTGGCAAAATTGAATTGACATGAAAGCTAACTATCAAGGCAAAAAACAATGAACACAGAGACTTATAAGTAAAATTTAATTCAAAACTGACTATCAAAAAGAAAAAGAAAAATACAAAGTTCATAACTACAAGAGGATTATACTTTCGGAACCCGTCCCTCACTTGCAACACCTCAGAGAAAATGATCTTCAAGGAATCAGTGATGTTACTCCCACGAAAAATTTGATTCCTTTGTAACTCCTACTTCCTTCTCGAGACCAAAATACCGAAAAATGAGAAAAGAGAAATAAAAAAAAAATATCTACAAGAAGAATCCATAATCATCTTTCTTTATTTTTCTCTGCGGTAATTGCTATCTTGATCTTCGTTATTGATTCCAAAAGTAAAATGATTCAGAAAAAAAAAAAACTTCAAATTACTCGTTATTGTTTGTTTTAATGTTAACAAGGTTTGCCTGGTTTGCATTTTAGTGCACCAGCGTAACGAGTAAGTCTACCCGCGAATGAACCAGGCTTTGCATTGACCATATTTTCGTGAAGATCAAGGTCCTCAGCGAGTTCAGGACCAGACTCACGGAAATAGGCTCCGTTGAGATACAAATCTCCTTCTGATCTCCATTGCCAATTTCTCCATATGAACTCCGGGAAGTAATCCCTATGTGTAATCTGAATACAAAATAAAAAAATAAAATCCATTAGAAATAAAATGTACTCCCTCCGTCCCGCTTATTACTTCACCATTTTGGCTCCGGCGCGCAAATTAAGGTGGAGAAAATGTTGTGAGTGTAATTTGAAAATAGGAGAGAGAATGAGTGGAGGGAATAGTAAATTATAATGGTGTTGTGAGTATTAAAATAATGTAGGAGAGAGAATGAGTGGAGGGAATAGTAAAGATTCCTTTGCCAAAAAAGGAAAGATGAAGCTTTCAATGGGACACCCAAAATGGCAAAAAGTGAAGTTATCAGCGGGACGGAGGGAGTATAACTTTAATATGTCTAAAAATAAATAAATACAGCGCACGAGGCTCCTTCCAGTACAGAACAGTACCTCCTTAGTATTAGGGTTATCATCAGCCCTGAAACGATTGCCCTGGCTAATGATGGTAGGATGTTGACTACCTCCAATGGCATACATTTCCCACTTGTTGTAGTCATTGTTGACGACATGGAAGAAACCCCATCTACATCTCGGCATTCTCTGGATGCACCCTTTGCCAAATCGATTGAATGCGACTGTCACTTGCATGATTTGATCTCCTTGGTAGCCATCATTTGCTCCCAACAATATCACCTGCATGATAAATTTTTTACCGGGAGAAGTTCCTATTCCGTTGATGCAAAGCATATACTATGTACAAAATACTTACATCATTGTGGTGATTGAGTTTGCAGTTAGAGATGGTAATGGCCGTGCTAGCCATGATGGCATCAATGAGCCCATCCGAGCACTTAGCCAAGGAAACGTGGTCGATCCAAACGTTAGTAGCACCAAAAAGGGAGATGCCATCACCGTCGCTTACAGTTCGTAAACCGAGGTGAAGTATGGAATCTCTAATTATCCCACCGGAGGTTACTATAATGTCGTGAATTCTAATCCCATGAATGATAACATTATTGACAAACTGAATCGTGATGCCCGCGCCATAGGCAATGTGGACATTTACGCCCCTACCATCAATCGTCTTGTCCCCAGCCATGATAAGTTCTTGCTTGAGTGTAATAACCATGGATTTACTGAAAACAATCCAGAGTGGCTCCTCTTGGATGACAGCGTGGCGGAGGGTTCCTGGCTTGGGATTCACCACATCATCATCTGACGACTCGGTTACCACGTAGTACCTCCCATCCTTTCCACCAGTCGCTTTGTGACCAAATCCCCGCGCACAGTCAGCAAGCTTCTTACGGTTGTTATACCAATTGGCATCGCACCTCCAGCATCGATCAATGGGATTTGTTGCATGGCAATCTCCACTGTCTTTTAAATGCCTCCTTGTTCCATTCGTACCCACCAAGTGCCTACATATATAAAGTGACGAAGCCAGAAATTTAGTGAAATGGGATCGAAATATAGTTTATTTTTTCTAAACTTAGGGGGGTCATATTGCAAAAATAATAATATCAAGTTTTGAGGTTGTAATAATACTCACTCAATAACTTCCTTGTTGAAGATTTGGGTCATTTTTTGGGGATTTTGTACGTATGATTCCATGGCGATTCTTGATGCATTGCGAGCTCGTTGTTGAACAAAGTTGTCAACCTCAGCAAAGCCTAAATGCTCGTTTGCTTCACCGGCAAGAACAGCCGGGACTATCACAGTAAAGGACACACAGAAGAAGATAAGAAGCATTATATTATGGTTACCCATAATTAATTAGTACGTTCTATATAATAATTTTCGTTGCCTCTCTTCTCTTTTTTTTTTTCTTCTTTCGCAGTATCACACTGACAGTAGGTGTTTTTTTTTTTTTTTCTCTTTTCTTTTTCGCACCTTACAAGCGAACCACTGGACAATTCCGGGGTCTCGGGATACCAGTGATTCGCTTGTTCTGTATGCGGAATTAACTTGATTGCAAATTGCGAAAGTCTGTTTCGTAATTGATCAAAGTCAGTAGTTTTTAAATAGTAGAGGGGGGAAGGGTAAACTTATAATTATCAAGGCGGGAAGTGTGGTTAACCACTTGTTTCGGAAAAACTTATGGTTAGTTTAACTAACTTTTGAATTATTTCAGGATCTATATTTACCGGCAATGAATGGCTATGAGATATTTCAATTTTCTGACCGCTTTTTTTGCCCATTTCTTTTTAATGGCTGAGTAGCTTGGATCCACTTTTATCGGCAACTTATACCTTCTAAAAATTGGATTTGACCAGTTGAGAGAGAGAGAGATATATATATAGATGGCCATGTTTGAATATTGATAACCCATTAAAAGTATAGACGAGTACCAATAACAATCTTTAAATTTTTATTTCAATAAAATGTCACTATATTATAGTTGAAATTCAATCAAATCAAAACCTAAAAAATGTGAGGATCTTTATAGGAGGGAGGTTTTTTTTTTTTTTTTACCCCCTTTAGTTTAGGAAATTTTTTCACTATATTATAATTTCATGACCCCTTTTAGTAAGGAGTTTAAGAAGTATGTCAATTTAGTATGGAACTTTAGACACGCCAATATTGTGCAATTTCTCGGAATTGTTACTGAGAATAATCCGATGGTGCTTATATAATACTACCTTTATCCCAAAATGTTTGTCTCATTTGACTTTTTTGTTGAACTTTGATCACAAATATATGACAATTTAATTATGTTCATGAAATTCTAAAAATTCCTAATAATTCACCATTAATAATATTATCAACAACAACTTTTAGAATTTCATGAACATGATTAATCTCTCATAAATTTGTGGTCTAAGTTCAACAAAAAAGTCAAATGGGACAAACATTTTTGGGACGGAGGGAGTAGTACTTAGAGAGGTAAATGATAACAAGGTCGATGTTTTCTCGTATGTGAAGATACTTTATCGGGTAATTTTTTCCGCTTTTAAGTATGATAGAGGATAAGTTATCAATGACTGATTTTTTTGAACTATTGCAGATGGTTGAAGGTAAAAAACCATTCTATAACCATGAAAGCAGCACAGTTATAGCAGCCGGACGCATACTATTTGTAATGCTTAACGTTATACCCCAGTTGAAAAACTAAGTCGATTCATTTCATATCAGAAAGTTTCATTCATTGAAATGATGGCTGATGAGCCCGGATCTACTGGACCGGGCCCGCGCTCGGTCTAATCCAAGGAACCAGTGACGTAGCAGTTCCTAGACCGCTGGAGGGAAGACCGCGGACAAATAGGCCCTTGTGGTCAAGACCGCTTCCCTCCTCGCATCGTCCCCATCGAGGACCATTGGGACCCTGCTCGCTGGATCCGTGCCCGCATGAGTCATGCCCGCATCAACCGTGCTCGCGTCATATATCTTTGACCGCGGGCACAACGTTGACCGCGGGCACATGCTGCTTCCCGGTTAATGTCAAGCCTTGCCGAGCAAGTTAGCTTACCGGCTCGACAGCCACTGCCGGCTCCCCCATCACGCATTCAATGCGGCTGCCCGGCGCCTACTATTCCATTTAATGCACTAAGCCAGCTACACGGCTCATGTCACTTTCAGCCATGTCCCCTGACAGCCAATGTTCCCTTCCAGACAGGACCAATTAGCTGCGCACACGTGTAGCTGGTCAAATACGAAAGTGCCCCCTAGGGCTGATCTCATTGCTTACCTCAACAAGCACCATTGCATTGCCTATAAATAGAAGGCCTTTACCCCCTTGGGCAAGGTAAGTTCCATATACAATTGAGTAAGCTCTTTTACTCTCTAAACCTAAACACACACACACACACTCCAAAGGTATTCAAAGCCTTATTACTCAGTATTCTTACTCTCACACCCGAGGGCCTGAGTTGGAGTAACATCCAACTTTGACCTTAACGGTGCTTGTTTGTGTTGTGATCTAGGTACATCAAACCATCAAATATATCCTAGCCAGATATCCTTGAACCGCTCCTGACCCCAAAAGCTGTGGCGTCATCAGTGGTTCCATTGCCGGGAATCGACTTTCACTAGTTTTTCCCGTTTAAAACTTTCGTTTTCAGATACACCTTGTATTCTAAACAACTGACTGTCAAAAGACACTTCTTTTCAGTCATTTTTGTCTTTCTGAGACATGTCTCAAATTCTGAAAAATGCTGGTCATTTGACCCTAGAGGATGAGAACCAAGCCGAACCCTCCACCATCAATAGGGAAAGGCAAACCAACTCTGTTTTCAACAGAATGGGGGCCCATTCTCCCAAAATCCCCACCAACGAGTTCTACACCGGTTAACCGAGGAAGCCCGAGCGGAGAAAGCCCAGGCCTTACTAAACAATAGCCCAAAAACTCCCCAAGCTCACATAAAAAACACCACTCTAACCACCCCACTTTCCCCAGAGCAAATCCTGAGAAGGAAGGAAATCCTGGCCTCCAAGTCCAAACTGGTCGCGGAGGCCATGGCCATCAACGACGCGGAGATGGAAATGTTTGAAATAGAGGCCAATGGAGGGCTACGGTTCCTCAAGGGTCACAAAGATTCTCCCAACGAGCTCCCGCTAACTCGCTTGCTAGTCAAGCCGCGGGGCAAACCGGGTTGAACCGGCCCTTGAACGCGGACGGCCAAAGCGAGCGTGGTGCGTAGAGGATAGCGAGGAGATAGGGAAGAGGCACAGCCAAAACCACCGTGCGAGGTCCAAAGCCGTGACCTCTTGCAGCTCCGCCAAGGAGAAGGCCGTGACTCCACGAGCTAAGAAGCGAAGGTTGATGATCGAACCCCGAGTTTGTGGAATTTATGCAGAAGATGCTGGGAGACCCATCGAAGGCCGCCCGAAGTGTGGCCGCACCATGGACGCCTTCACGATAAAATTGCGCGGCACCGATCCGAAGGGCAAACCCCCGATGGACACCTATGACGGATCCAAAAATGCCAAGAGTCATATGGGAAGATTTGAGGAGCCGATGGCTTTATTCTCCGCGGACGAGTCGGTGATGCGCAAAGCTGGCCGCGACCTTCACTGGGCAAGGCCCTATCTCGATGCTAGCCCTCAAGCCCTACAGATCCAAATCATTCAGGCCCAGCTTCTGAGTTCTCTTCCTCAATGCCTTTGCGGGAGCAGTGTGCCCGCTAGACCAAAGAGATCTTGTCCGTGTCAAGCGAGTGCACCAAACGAGCCTACAAAAGATTATATATCCCGGTTCAGAAGGTGAGCGAGGAGATTGTGGACTCGGGACGAAGGAGATATTAGACTATGTTTTGAGGGCGGCCTCGCTTCCTCCTTCCTCAAAATGAATTTTGCCTCCAAAGAAACCTAAATCGATGGAGGAAATGTATGAAAGGGCCTCGACCATTGCCTCCGCCGAAGAGCCTAGGGCTGCTCCGCCTTCCCGAGCTTCAGCGAAAGAAAGGATAAGCCAAGTCCAGGAGACCACCCCGCAGCCTCGCTTCACACCAATAATCAGGCAAAACAGAGGCAGGGGATCGAAAAGCTCAAAAAGGCTATGGCCGAAACAGCTTTATTACATGTAGAGCTCACCGACCCAAGGGTGGTGATCATGAGAGCCTCGTACTTTCCCGCTCCTTCCCCATGCTTCGAAAGCCAAATGAGAGGAGTAGACTTAAGTTCTCGTGAGTATCACAACGACCACTGGGCACGGAATCGAGGACTGTTTCCAGTGAAGCGAGTAATCCAACAGAAAATCAATAACTGGAGCTAACCAAGTGGGTTAAGGGAAACAATATCGCCCCCAATAACAATGATCGCAGCGGGCACGACACACGCGGGGACCAGTAGAGAAATGAAAGAGATAATTATGATGAAGATTTTGGGGACTATGACATTAACTTCATTGGGGAGGAACCTCCCTCTAATAAGCAAATGTCCCTCCAAATTCGGACATTAGAAAAGGTTTTCTCCATCCCCGCCCGGCCCCTGAGGAAGAGCAAGAAATTGGGTTCAAAAGGAGCGAACTTGCCTCCACCCTTTTTCATTCCACACGCCCACTTTCACCCTCGTAATGAGAATCAACCGGGCAAACATAGGCCGAGTGTTGATAGATACCGGAGCCGCCCGCGACATACTCTACTACCATACTTTGGTTGGAATGAGAATGACTAAGCACATCTCACTCCATACGCGGCATGCTCGAAGGCTTCACCAACCACGCTGTAAGGGTAAAGGGACGATTGTGTTTGACGTAGCTATTGGGGAAAACCCATGCGTAAGACGGCCAAGATAACTTTCATGGTGGTCGATCTTCCTTCCCAATACAATGCCATTCTCGGCAGAATCGTCAGCCGAATTGGGAATAAGCCATGCGTCCGTCCCCCACCAACGGGTGAAATTTAACACCCCGGGCGGGGTTGCTACCATCAAGAACCAGCCCGGGAGATTCCTCCGAGCACTCGGAGGAAAAAGGAAAGAACAGAAGGCTGCACCTCCCGCCCGCAGATAGAGGGCGAGGACAAAATGATAGAGGGAAAAGGCGAGGACAAGTCAAAAAGGGGAAAACTCTTGCACTCCCGCCGCCGCCCGTACCGATTGGCATGCTTTCTTTCCATTCCACGAAGGCGGAGCTCAAGATGAGCGTAAAATCGAAGGCAGCTTGGTCGCCCGTTGAGGAAGGTTATATTGATCGAGGAATAGAGGGGGAAATTGACCGTGATAGCATATATTCAATGGAAACACTGACCGAAGCTCAGGTCAACCCCCCAACTATTGTCATTGACTCCTTGCACAATCATGAAATCAGCGACCTTCAACCTAACGACGAGCTCGAGGAGGTGGTAATCAATCCCCACTTCCCCGAGCAAAACAGCTTAAGGTTGGGTGCGGAAATTCACAATGAGGAGAGAAGGATACTTATTGAGTTCCTTCGAGCAAATTGCGATGTGTTCGCTGAGGGCGGAAGATATGCCGGGAATCAAAGAAGACGTGATTCTCCACAAAATCAATGATGACCCATCCTTCAAGAACATTCACCAGAAATCAAGATATTTCTCCCCGGAAAAAGAGATTGCCATCAAGGAAGAGGTGGAAAAATTGCTAAAAGCGGGGATAATCAAGGAAATTACCTACCCCAAATGGCTGGCCAATGTGGTCATGGTTAAAAAATCCAATGGTAAATGGAGGATGTGCGTTGATTTCACCGATCTCAACAAGGCATGCCCCAAAGATTGCTTCCCTCTTCCTCGCATAGACAGATTGGTGGATTCTATAGCCGGACACAGAGTTCTAAGCTTCATTGATGCATACTCCGGCTACCATCAGATCCAGATGGCTCCCGAGGATGTCCGTTCTGTAGCTTTCATCGCTGCGGGCAAGACATACTGCTACACTATGATGCCCTTTGGGCTGAAAAATGCAGGAGCCACATATCAGCGCATGGTCAATCTAGTCTTTAAAAACCAACTAGGCAGAAATCTGGAAGCCTACATTGACGACATGGTCATAAAAACTAAGGAAAACTCCCACGAGCTCGATGTGGAGGAAACCTTCAAAAACTTGCGCCACAACAACATGAAGCTAAACCCCCTTAAGTGCGCTTTCGGGTCAAGGCGGGCAAGTTCCTGATTCATGGTCAACCAAAGAGGGATAGAGGCTAATCCGTAGAAAATCCAGGCCCTATTAGACATGAAACCTCCCGCCCGCGTGAAGGATGTACAAAAACTCAATGGTCGCATCACCGCACTCGCCGCTTCATCTCGCGGCCGCCAGAGAGATGCCTCCCCTTCTTCAAAACTATCAAAGGGGGAAGAGAGCCGATGAATTTACATGGAGCACCGAGTGCCATCAAGCTTTGAAGAAGTCAAACATACCTCGGGCGACCACCTCTACTCACAAGCTAGGCCTCTGAGAAGAGCTCTTTTTATATTTAGTCAGCATCGATCCGGGCAAGAGGCCGCCGTTCTTGTAAGGGAGGAGAATAACTCCCAAAACCAGCTTTATTATGTAAGTAAGGCACCGTCCGCCGTAGAAGGGCGTTATCTTAATATAGAAAAGTTAGCTTACGCCTTGCTTGTATCCGCTCGAAAATTAAGAGCCTACTTTTCCGCACATCCTATAACCGTACCGACCGAGGCTCCGCTTAGAAAGGTTTTACATAAACCAGAGTCCTCGGGGAGAATGCTAGCTTGGTCTATAGAGCTCACCGAGTTCCGCATCACCTACTCCCGAGAAAGACAATCAAAGCGCAGCCTTAGTTGATTTTGTAGTAGAATCATCATTCAAATTAGCGGACGACGACCTCGGAAAAAGAAAGCGAGCGTAATCGAAGATGACCCGAAAGCCCGAGCACGTAAATTGTTCAACCAAGGGAGCGTCCGTAAGAGGTATGGACTTTATATGTGGACGGCTCCGCGAGCAAGTTAATCGGTGGAGCGGGCATACTTCGATCGCACCCGCGGGGAGAAATTTATGAGGGCCTCGAGATTCAAGTTCGAGGCATCAAACAATCAGCCGAGTATGAAGCGATTATAGCGGGCATGGAATTGGCAAGAGACTTGGGAGTTCGTAATATTGAGATCAATAGTGACTCTCCTCATAGTTAATCAAATTAGGGGGAGTATGATACTATCAACCCAAGATTAGCTCGCATCGCGGCCTTGCAAAAACCCTCATCAAAAATTTCACTTACTATGAGCCGAACCAAGTCACGAGAGAGGATAATGTGGAAGCCGACCTCCTTTCAAGAATAACCGAGCAAGAAATTGGGCGAATTGGAGATAGATTGCCGATTGAATTCCACTGAGAGACCCGCACATAGATCGAATTCTGGATAAACAATATTGAGGATTAAGTAAGTGGACTCGGGTAGATGAAATGAAGGATTACATCGAGAAGCAAACCTCCCCGAGGACCCGCAAAGGCTAGAGCCATCGTAACGGTGTCCGCGAAATACCTCGTCCTCGATGGGGTGCTTTTTCGGCGATCATTCACCAAGCCTTTGCTAAGATGTGTTAAAACTCACATGGTCACCAACTTACTCTATGAGGTCCATGAAGGAGTTTGTGGCGGACATCCAGTGCTCGCACCCTCTCGTACAAGATCAAATTCCAAGGATTCTTTTGGCCCACAAATGAGAAGGGATGCGCAGGAGTATGTTAGAAAATGTGATAAGTGCCGAGATTTGCGGACATCCCTAGACTACCATCAACCAGAGCGTACTTTGGTTGTACCATCGTGGCCGTTTGATACGTGGGGATAGATCTTATTGGACCATTTTCAACTCGCTAGAGGAAGCATCAAGTATGCCGTGGTGGCCGTGGATTATTTTACCAAGTGGACGGAAGCAAAGGGCTTAGCCACTATTTCCGAGGATAACACTATCAGCTTTTGTCCACGACCACATCTATTGTCGATTTGGGGTTCCCGAGCAATAATTTCGTATAATGGCACCCAATTCCTCCGCAAAATTCACCGATGAATGTGCGAGAATGAAGGTGCAACACCGAAAGTCCGCAGTTGCCTATCCTCAGGGAAATGGCCAAGCTGAGGCCGCGAACAAGCTAGTTCTGACCGCCCTAAAGAAAAACTTGGAAGGACGAGGAGGATGATGGTTGGATGAGCTACAGATTGCATTATGGGTTGTCCGCACCACAATTATAAATTCTACAGGAGAAACTCCTTTCTCGCTCACGTATGGGTCGAGGCACGGCTCCAGCTGAGGTAGCCCTACCCTCGTACAGTAGTCACATACTTCGACGAGTCTCAAAACGAGGCAAACAGAAGGTGTGACTCGGACGATCTCGAAGGAAAGAGAATGCGGGCACATGAAAAAATGGTGAACTACAAACGTAAAGCGAAGAAGCACCATGACAAAAGAGTAAATAAGAGGAGTTTTTCACTGAGACTGGGTACTCGAAGCGTAGAGGTCCAAGCGGACCCAACCTGGTTTCAACAAGTTGTCCCCGAAATGGGAGGGTCCATATGAGGTCACAAAGATAGTCAAAGAGGGCACCTACATATTGCGACCAAAAGAGGGAGAAGAGCTTAAGCACGCTTGGAATAGCGACCACCTTAAGAGATACTTCTTTTAAAATCTTTGTAATTTTTGGAAGCGAGTATAGATCGTGTATACAAAGGAAGTTATCATCATATTTTGATGCAAAATCAATTCCCACCACCTCAAAAGCTAGGTGGATGCCCGCAGCGGATGCTGCTGGGTTCAAGAGCCAACATATGAGCTCCTACTTACCGATGCGCAAAGATCTAAGGATCCGCATGCCTATATACGTACAAAGATCCATTACGATCCGTACTATGATCGCGGGGAGGATACTCTCTCCCCGCCCGCGTGACACCACCAAAAATAAGTGGATATAGATGAACGTAGGGACAAAGGACATGATGCCCGTGCCTACGGATTCTAGTGGGGACAATGACCCGAAGTCCGGACCCACTAATGCGCGAAGGACCTCAAGTTAGGGCCGTTACTCGCATGCCCGTATGTGACAAAGGCCTACATATAAGCCCGTTCTCACCAGATCGCCACGAGACCCTCACGAAAAACCCTAGGGAGTTTTGAATAAAGGGTCAAATAAGTGAGAACCTCCAATAAGGGGATACAGATGCCGGGGTTAAAGGGCCTCTATGCTAAAATATGCTCCTACCTTTACATTGCGCGAGACTGACAATAGCCTCACGGCCACCTTCCGCATGCCCTATGAAAGTATGCTTGCCTTGCTACTTTTGACTTACACCACACCGCAAGGCCGGGAATAAGTGTAAATGGATGAGAGTGATCAAACTAGTTTAACAAAGCCAAACAGACAAACGAGGTTAAGGCCTCAAAGTTTGCCACAAGGCTAAACAAACGCGATCATAGAAGAATAAGGTCCGACTCTCACGAAAACCTAAGGGTTTTGAATAAAGAGTTAGGAAAACTCAAAAATGCGGCAAAGGGCCTACTAAGCCGCTGCCCGCGTAAGGAGAGTATAAAGTTAATTGCAAGTCAAAAACGCCGGAAAAGTAATAGGCAAGAATGCAAGTACTGAGGTGCTCGAAAATTGCCAAACTACTCAAAATAGCCTACGAGACAAGCAATTAAGATAAAAAGTAAAGGAGCCAAGTGGAGAAAAATGCTTCTATTAATGTTAAGGAAATATTTACAAAGTCCTAAAACTATTACAACAAGAAAAAGCAAAAATCCTATACTAATGGAGCATTCTCCTCGGGCTCAGTGCCGCACCACCCGTGCCCGCCCGGCTCCTCGGTGGCCGCACCCCCGTGCCCCGCTTCGAGTCCGGAGTTGGGGAAGGCAGGCCGGTCCCCGTGAGGCACCTCGGTAGTGGGAGCAGCTTGTTGCTAGAGGCCGAAGCGGAGCCGCAACCGGGGAAAGAGATCTCCTATGGCCGGCCCTCTCGGGAAGAACCCGAGCTGTGGCGTCCCCAATGATAAAGGGTTCTCCCGAATCGCAGCTCATCCACCGGGCGATCGTGCCCAGGGGCGCTACTTCGCCACAGAGGCAGAAGCCGCACGGAGAGATCCAGACTCGACCTCGTCCCTGGACAGAGGAACTAGCGCATGCCCGGCACGCACTCCGCGTCGCAGAGCAACCAAATGAGCCGATCACGGCTAACCACGCACGGAGAACATACCCATGCCGTGGCCGCAAGTTTCGGATTCGTGCCTGGACACCGGCCTCATACCGGGCCGTGCACTCCGCGTTGAACTCATCGGAGTTCTTATACTCCTCGATGGCCTCCCCGCGGAAGCTTCGCCAAAGATCCTCTCCTTCTCCAAGCCAAACCGGGTCGAGGCAAGAACTTCTGAGAGATCATCCGCCTTGGCCTCCGTGATCTCCACTTGCTGGGTGGCATCCGGCTTGACCATAAGCTCGGAATTTCTTTGCTCCATCCGAAGTTTGTGGCCCTCGAGCTCATCTCGCCGGCCCTTTGCCTTTTCAAGGCTCTTCTCCAGCCTTGGTCACCCGCTCCCGGAAGCCCTTCGCATCGGACTCTTTCGGTCGCGAACTCTTTCTCCTCGGCATCCGTGAGGGAGCTCGTAGTCCCCACCTTCTCCCGCCGCTCCAAACCTCGCGGAGTTTACCCGCCTATATCCTTGGTGTTATCGGCAAGCTCACGGACAGCTATCACAGTCTCCCGAGCCTCATAGCCTTATTGCCCACCTGCGAGGAGGATAGTTAGAGCAAGAAAGGCTAAAAGTGTTAAAGGGACAGACAGAAAGAGTCAAACCTCAGTGAGGGCAATCCCAATGTCTCCCATCAAGGCTGATGGGTTCTCCTTCTCCGCCACGGCATGATAGAAGTCCGGGGCGAAGAGCCTATTGATGAGCCCGATCCCAACAGTAGAGTTGTGGGCAGAGCGGGCATACAGGTCCACTCCTTCAATGGCGGGCACAGCCTCCCACTGCTTTCCTCTTCTCCTGTGCCTCCTCGCGGGTGGCCAGGGAGGAGATCGGGTAGGCTACCGAGCAGATTGTCCCCGCGGTGAAGGGAGCAGTGGTAGAAGCAGTGGCAGCAGCAGGGGGGCTCCGAGAAGAAGTCTCTACCACTTTCTGGGTCTTGGAGGACCTCTCCCTATGCGTCAGATCCGCCTCTCTCGTCGCCCTTTTCTGGATCGCTGCTTGGTTATGCCCGAGGCAATAGTACGGCCGGGAGATGATGCCCTGAGAGCATTGGGTGGAGGAGGACCCTGGGAGGCGGAGGCAGATTCCAGCTGGTTAGAATAGTTCCTGGGAGCGCATACAGTCTCCCCGGGCCTTCCCGCTCGCTACTGTGCACCTGCCTTATCTTTTGTGGGAACCCCTCCCATCTCATTCTCGCCTCTTCTCGGGCGCCTTCCTTGTTGCCCTCTCGGTTCTTGGCCTTCACTGAGCAAAGACTTAGAGGAGCCATCGAAATTATACTCTTCAGGATCTACTCGAGGGAAAGAAAAATGGTTAGCAGAGCGCTCAAAAATCAAAGGCAAAGTAAATTGGGCAACAATGTTTATAGAAGAATCGTAGACCGATTATTTCGGGAGGATCGCACTCGCCGCCCAAAGATACTGTGTCTTACAATCGGCCTCAACCGGTAGTGTTCGTGCACCCGTCAATCGTGGTCACGGGCAGAGGCTCTATTTCTACTCAGGGCATGTGGGCGCCCTCCCGCGAGGAGCCACCCCGAGTAGATCAATAGGGGCTCATCTTCCACTACGGCGCCCACGTCATATACCTGGCTCCTCCCCGCTATCCAAATAAAGGGCCGATGCCTCTATGGCAAAGGCAAGGTATGGCATCGGGCCGAGGACGGGTCCGGATAATCGCGCCGGCCACCTTCATCGGGACGGTGTGAAGGTTCGAAAAGGGCCATCCAAATCTTGACTCAATAACCAAAATGTCCTTCTGATTCCATTGGTCAAATTTGTTGGAGGGAGGAGAGAAAGTCCTGGTGGAGTAGTTCCTAGCCTTCAAGCTCAGGATACCACGGCTAATCTGGTTCTGATAGTAGGCATAGAGCCCGGCAAGGGTAGGTTCATAACCCAGAATCTCGCACACAAAGAATGAAGGAGACAATGGCCCTGATGGCATTGGGAGTCGGAGTGCGTACGGCGGGCGTGTGCATCAACTCCGTGAAGAAGTAAAAGAAAGTGGTCCAGGGGCAGCCTCAATCCATTCTCAAACCGGGCCCCATAAAAACGCAAGCTCGGTTGTCCCCGCGGACATCTCGCATGGTCTCTCGGCCGCAGCCTTGTCCTTGTCCTTCAAATGAACATGCCCAAGGGTGCGGACACGGTAAGCATTGCGGTCCACGTTATAAACCTCATAAATCTCCTCCTCCTACCTACGGTGGCCACCTCCTCGCCTTCTTACGGCCACGACCAGATTCACATCCCTAGCCGGCCTCTTGCCTTGCTCCGGCAGGGCCACAATCTCCTCCTCCTCCTGAGTCGAGCTCTCGAAGGCATCCACAATATTGGTGGTCTCGCCGGCCTTCGAGGTCTCCGCGGCCCTCCCGTCCCCCCTCTGTCCTCCTCGCGGTCATCCTCTTCGGTCCTCCGAGCTCGAGGAGCCAAAGAGACCGGTGGGGTCACCACGGGCGTGGCCACCTCCGATTCAACCTCACCGGTTCCGGGCCACCTCGAAATCAAGGGGGTCAAGTTCCTCATGGCCGCCACAATTGTCTCCGCCCTAGGGGCCGCGGGCACAGAGAGGGAAAGATGGTACTGTGGGCGTAACGTCTAAAGGGTCACTGTGGTCCCCGCGCTCGTGCCCGCGAATTGCTTGATTGGTCGTAGTCCATAAGTTCACACTTTTCCTGGGCCACAAACTACTTCGGGACGCGAATCGCTCTCTCACTAATTCAACGGCGCTCGTGAGCCGAGCCTCTCTCGCGGGGAAACCCGCACAAAACCCCCATTACAAAATTTCTCAAATTTACCGGTATCCCCAACACCAAAACATCACCGTTCCTTTTTACCCTTTTATCCTTGGCCTCCCACAACCGGGTGGGACAAAAGGCCCCCATCGGGATTTTTCACGTAAATATTGGAAGCACTCAAGGGATAACCTAAGCCACCCACGGCCTACCTTCCTAAATATCCCCCCGTCCGTTTACAAACAAAGAAACAGATCCGGAGTGCTCCCATCTCCTAACTCTATGGGACTACGGGGTCCAAACTCTCGAGTAGTCATTATTCGAAAACCGTAAAAGAAAAACAAGGAGATGAAGAAGAAAACACCCAACGTTACTTACGAGAGAAAGATTGAGAGAAGGATTCTAAAACAAGAGCACGAAGATCGCAAAGAAGAAATTTCTCTCTCAAAGGCTCTTCAAGGTTTGGAAACGGTAAAAGGGTTTGAGGTTTAAGGGTTTGGTATTTATAAGGCCTACCTATACGGGTTAACCCGTTAACCCGTATTAATTAGCCCACAAATCCTACCTCGACCCCGAACCGTCTCCAACGTTTGAAAATTCGAAAAATTAAATACCCTTTCGCATTTATTGCCCCCTCGATGAGCGACACGTACTCCGTACGTACTCACTAACCCGTCTTTTCATCTCGCAAGGGGCCCACTCCGTTAACCGGGAGGCACGCCACGCAAGGGACCACGTGTCACTCACCGGTGCTCTCCCGAACGTTCCCTTTGGCCCATGGGGCCAAGCAATGTACAACAAAAAGCGCTAACACCGGTGCTCGCCGAGGAACACCGAGCAAACCGAGCTTCTAGTAGCTCCTCACTCGACCATAAATAATCACACTTGGAGCTGGGGGCCATTGATGAGCCCGGATCTACCGGACCGGGCCCGCGCCGGCCTAGTCCAAGGAACCAGTGACGTAGCAGCCTCCTAGACCGGAGGGAAGACCGCGACAAATAGGCCCTCGTGGTCAAGCACCGCGTCCCTCCTCGCATCGTCCCCATCGAGGACCATCGGGACCCCGCTCGCCGGATCCGTGCCCACATGAGTCATGCCCGCATCAACCGTGCTCGCGTCATATATCTTTGACCGCGGCACAACGTTGACCGCGGCACACGCCGCTTCCTTGCTAATGTCAAGCCTTACCGAGCAAGTTAGCTTACCGGCTCGACAGCCACTGCCGGCTCCCCATCACGCATTCAACGCGGCTCGCCCGCGCCTACTATTCCATTTAATGCACTAAGCTTCGGCTACACGGCTCATGTCACTTTCACCATGTCCCCCCGGGATACCAATGTTCCCTCCCCGACAGACCAATTAGCCGCGACACGTGTAGCCGGTCAAATACCAAAGTGCCCCCTGTGGCCGATCTCATTGCTTACCTCAACAAGCACCATTGCATTGCCTATAAATAGAAGGCCTTTACCCCCTTGGGCAAGGTAAGTTCCATATACAATTGAGTAAGCTCTTTTACTCTCTAAACCTAAACACACACACACTCCAAAGGTATTCAAAGCCTTATTACTCAGTATTCTTACTCTCACACCCGAGGGCCTGAGTTGGAGTAACATCCAACTTTGACCTTAACGGTGCTTGTTTGTGTTGTGATCTAGGTACATCAAACCATCAAATATATCCTAGCCAGATATCCTTGAACCGCTCCTGACCCCAAAAGCTGTGGCGTCATCAATGGCCAATCAAGTTCTACATATAAAGCAACTGTCACTACTCAAAACTCCAAGCTAAATATATACTCCCTCCGTCTCGTTCGAAAGGGCACTTTTGGTCAATATAAGTTAACTTTGACCCAAACATAAATGCAAATCTAATCATCTTATTGAAATTTTAAAAATTGTTATTCATAAACCATTTAATGATTTATCAATAACAATTTTTAGAATTTCAATAAGATGATTAGATTTGCATTTATGTTTGGGTCAAAGTTTTCTTATATTGATCTGTTGTGAATTCACGCAGCGGAACGGCCCAAGCTTTGAAGTAATAATAAGAGCAACACACACGAAAAGTAAATCACACACAAAGGAACACACAAGAATTGTTAACCCGGTTCGTTGCAACAACAACTACGTCCGGGGGCGCTACCAAGCCAAAATATTTTCTCTAATATTTTCAGATGTTACAATTTGTTTCTAGGCTATCACATGTATTTATAGGGAACAATAAGTCAAATCCTAGTAATAAAAGAATTCCTACTCAAGAAAGTAATCTTCTTTCTTCACAAGTCCTTCCAAATATTACTACCAAAAGGAATCACCAATGCTCGAGGAGATCTCATCAGAATAGGAAACAAATCCGCCCGGATTCGTGGCGGCGCGGCCGCTCTCTCTCCTTCCGCCGCGGTCGCGCAACCGCCCGTAGAGTTCAACGCCTTTGTCCATGCCTCCAGCCGCGCCCGCCCCGGGGCCTAGCGCGCCGCTCTCCCGTCCGTAAACTCTGACGACTTGAACACCCTTGATCTCACTAACTCCTCCGACCGCGGTTCAAATTCCTTTATTCATGGTTTTGATTCCACATCCCAACAATCTCCCACCTCGGAGACAAACCATCCATGATACCTCTCAAACAAATTTCGGGCGCCTATCAAGCGCTGGTAGCGCCCGACCTCTTTTCTAGTTATCCAAGTTAGTTGAAGCTGAGCTATGCTTCAACATAACTGTCGGTTCTACCATGCTCCGAGTCTTCATTCCGAATGATCCTCCCTGCATATCCCCGCTCACTTGCTTGCTAACTATCGATCCTGAACAACGCGAATCCACGTGCCCCACACAATCACAAGCTTTGAACCTTTGTGTGTTCTTTGCAACCCATCGCATCACTGTTCTAGATCCCGCTCCCATGTTGGCCAAATTGGCTCCGCGTCGGCCGACTTCATCACCCAATTTTCTACCAACATACCGTTTAATGAAATTTCTCCCACCATGGCGATCTCGGCCACCACCATTCATCATTGGGATGCGCCTTCGTTTCTCCCAACGACTCATGTTGCATGTGGTATACAACATATTTTCCACGCCGCCACGAGCCACCAAGCTAGCTCCGCGGTTTACCTTCCATGTCCCACAACCGAAGGTCACCACACAACCCTCCTTATCAAGTTGCCTTATGGAAATCATGTTCCTCTTCAAATCCGGAATATGTCGCACATCACGTAGCCGCAAAACAGTCCCATCCGTTGCTTTGACCCGAACACCCCCCTTTCCAATGACCTTGACAGGATTATTGTTTCCCAAACGAACAACCCCAAAATCACCCTAACGTATCGCTCCATTCTTTCGCACCGGTCCAGCGAATGAAACGTCGAGCCCGAATCCAAAACCCACGAATCCGCTGAATCAAGCTCCCACCCAAGATTAATGCATTCGCTATCTCCTCAAAGAACATTCAATTCCTTCGCTTCCGCCCTCGACCGCTTCTGATAACTTCTCCTAAAGTGCCCCTTCTCCCCACAATCATAGCAAGTAATCGCCTTCGCCACCCTTACTCTTTTCACCGACATTTAGTGCTAGCCCCGATGTCCCACCTCGCTCTTCCTACGAATTTCTTCGCCAAGAATCACATCAACGACATCCGAAAACTTCAACTTCACTTTTCCCGTTGAAACGTTAATCGCTTATCGCAGCCGTATCCCAACTTTCCGGCAAAGAAGAAAGTAATATCAACGCTAGTACCTCATCAAGAGTAAATGTACCACGGAAGACAAGCTTGGGTCGCAGAGATTTGAATTCACTTATATGCTTTGTTGCCGACATGCCCTCCACCATCCTTACGTTCAACGGCCTTCCTCATTAGATGAGCTTTATTCGCCGCCGATGGTGCCTCGTACATGCTCGCCAACAACTCTAACATCTCCATGGTAGTCTTCGCCTCTAAAACATTCTTCGCCACATCCTTGGTCAACGTTTGCCTAACAAGCCCTAACGCTTTCCGATCCATGATTTCGAATTTTGCTTCCTCTATGTCCGCCGGCTTTTCTTTTAATGGTAGATACAAATCCTTGTTCCACAGAACATCCTCGATTTGTGTCTTCCAAAAATTGAAATCCGTCCCATCAAACTTTTCGATCAACACCTTATTACCATCCTCCAAAGCTCCCAAGAAATTCATAGCAAAAGACCAGCCAACCAATGATTCGACAAAACCAAAGGCTCGATACCAGCTTGTCAGGAATTCACGCAGCGGAACGGCCCAAGCTTTGAAGTAATAATAAGAGCAACACACACGAAAAGTAAATCACACACAAAGGAACACACAAGAATTGTTAAACCGGTTCATTGCAACAACAACTACGTCCGGGGGCGCTACCAAACCAAAATATTCTCTCTAATATTTTCAGATGTTACAATTTGTTTCTAGGCTATCACATGTATTTATAGGGAACAATAAGTCAAATCCTAGTAATAAAAGAATTCCTACTCAAGAAAGTAATCTTCTTTCTTCACAAGTCCTTCCAAATATTACTATCAAAAGGAATCACCAATGCTCGAGGAGATCTCATCAGAATAGGAAACAAATCGCCCGTATTCGTGGCGCCGCCGCGCTCCTCTCCTTCCGCCGCGGTCACGCAACCGTCCCTGTGAGAGGATTCAACGCCTTTGTCCATGCCTCCAGCGTGCCCGCCCTGGGCCTAGCGCGGCCGCTCTCCTGTCCAGAAACTCCGACGACTTGAACACCCTTGATCTCACCTACTCCTCCGACCGCGGTTCAAATTCCTTTATCCATGGTTTTGACTCCACATCCCAACATGATCAAAAGTGCCCTTTCGGGCGGGACGGAGGGAGTAAGTATATAACTGATGTGTGATATCCCATATCCCACATCGAAAATATGTGAAAATTTAGTGTGATATATAGAAGACCCATACACTACTACTATGGATCAAATCATCCATTGGGCTTTTGAAGGCCTGTGATGGGTTGTGGTTAATTAACCCAATTGAGAAGGTGCTTAGTGGGCCAATGTGTGGCACTGGTACCTACATAGCGGGTCGGGCTTCGGGCTCAGATCGTTACATGATGCGTATTTTATGGGAATTTCTATTCCCACTACTTCAATTCTATATACACTAAATATATCAACAGTAACTCCACATTTAGCTATATTAAAGGGTCATTAAAGTAGATGATGATAATTGTGTTTTGGGTTTATGAGTCCACTTTGCATGCAACCAATACAAAAATTTTAATGAATATTTACTTGTTTTGTACCCTTATTTTTAAAAATAAAATTAAATTCATTAGACAAAAAACAAAAAAAAAAAAAAAACAATCTGTGGTACTAAATACTCCCTCTGTCCCACAACAAGTGACACACTTTGCTATTTTGGGCGTCCCACTAATAAGTCACACTTCCTAAAATGGCAAAGAATCTTACTATTCCCTCCACTCATTCTCTCTCCTACATTATTTTAATACTCACAACACCATTATAATTTACTATTCTCTCCACTCATTCTCTCTCCTACTCAACTATCTACACTCACAACACATCAACCTTTTCACTTTTTCCTTAATTCCCGTGCGGAACAGTAACTGTGTCACTTGTTCTGGGACGGAGGGAGTATTAGCTTATCGACTGCATTGATTAATATTCATTAATTTCTTTATAAGGCCTAATGTTTTTTACTTTTTTTTTTATCACCAAATTAATTTTTATTAAATTATATAATAAGATAAATAATAATTTATATGAAAGAAACTAGCCAAAATCTTAAAAAAAAAAACGCATTTTTCCTTAAGTTTAGAAAAAACGTGTTTTGTTTTCCCCGCCAGTGCCAGTGTAACAAAGTGCTAGTGTTAGTGTAATAAAGTGTCAGTATAAAAAAGTGACAGTGTTAGTGTAACAAAGTGCCAGTGTAAAAAGTGTCAGTGCATGTATATTAAGTGTCAGTGTAAAAAAGTGTCAGTGTTAGTGTAACAAAGTGCCAGTGTAAAGAGTGTCAGTGCATGTATATTAAGTGCCAGTATAAAGAGTGACAGTGTAGTGTAGGATAAAAAAGTGCTAGTATTAGTATAAAAAAGTGTCGGTGTGAAGAGTGTCAGTGCATGTATATTAACTTATTAAGTGCCAGTGTAAAAAATAATTTTTTCTCAAGCTTAGAAAAAAACGCATTTTTTATAAGACCAACTCAAGAAACTATAAAATAAATATAAATATATAATAGGAGTTTTTTTTAATGTGTATTGCATACAGTTCTTAATTATATGAAGAAAATTAGATATTTTTTACTTAGTTCTATATATAATTCCACCTAATAATATTTATTTATTTTTGTCTCGATTAAAGGGAATAAAAAGAAAAAATGGATTAGACAAAATGGCGAAATTGTAAAAAATAGACAACAAGTTATATGATTAAAGTATAAAATATATATGAATAAAAAGTATTAATATGTGACAAATTCAACAACGAAGGTGACTAATAATAATTATAATATATAAAACTGAGAAGTCTATTTCACAGTTTTGATGTAAAATAACTGTACATTGGTTTTCACATTTATAAACTGAGAAGTCTATTTCACAGTTTTGATGTAAAATAACTGTACAATGGTTTTCACATTTATAAACTGAGAAGTCTATTTCACAGTTATGATGTAAAATATATGTATAATGGTTTTCACATTTATAACTGAGAAGTCTATTTCACAGTTTTGATGTAAAATAACTGTACAATGGTTTTCACATTTATAACTGAGAAATCTATTTCACAGTTTTGATGTAAAATAACTGTACAATGGTTTTCACATTTATAACTGAGAAATCTATTTCACAGTTTTGATGTAAAATAACTGTACAATGGTTTTCACATTTATAACTGAGAAGTCCATTTCACAGTCCATTTATACAACATTTTATGTTTGTTTTCGTTTTGGTAATATGATTTTTATTTTTGATAAATAGTTCATTTATGCAAACCCTCACATAGCATTCTAAGTATAGTATCTTCTGGTGATTTATTCATGTCACACCAACTTTTCTGAAATCCTGGTAGATAAGAAAGTTCATCATAGTACATTTAGTAAGAAGGTATATTTAGCACATATAACAAATAGATACCAGAAGATATCAATTAAAAGAAGGGTTAATGACAATTTAGGGCATGTAGTATAGGGGCGTTACCACATTGGGGCCTGAAGTCTTAAAACTATCAATTTGGGGCTCGAATTTACAATTTTGATCAATTTGGGGCTTTTTGACGAAAAACGTTAAAAAACCCCGTTAAGTGACCATGTGCGAGGCATGTGACATTCAGTGAGGTCATTTTGGTCATTTCGCATTCAGCCCAGACTTCAGGCCCTAAATTGACATTTTTCCTATAACCAACAAATTAAAAAAAAATCCTCTCTACTCTCTCTCTCTCTCTCTCTCTCTCTCTCTCTCTCTCTCTCTCTCTCTCTCTCTCTCTCTCTCTCTCTCTCTCATCCACCCCTTTTCTTCCTTCCCAGCAGCCAAACCCCTTCCCCACCCACCATCTTCTTCAATAGCGCCCCCTTCCCACCCACCATCTTCTTCAATAGCGCCGCCCCCATCCACACCGTCTCCTCCAACAACCCCATTTCTTCAATAGCGCCGCCCCTATCCCCAAGCTGATTCATAACAAAAACATTCAATTAAAATGGGTAATTTCCGTTCGGATCTTGAAATCTATAAGATCCAAACGAAAAGTCTCCGGACCTTTGGTCTCACCGGAATGTCGCCGTGACTGAAACGTCGCCGGACCTACAAGTCGCCGAATTCTGGAATCTGGGTATCCAGTCCCAATCTCAGCTCCGAAAACCCATATAATCCTTTAAATCTTGTCTGAGCTCGGGTGTTGTTGTACATGTGTTATTGTGTGTGTGTGTGTGTGTGGGTGTTTATGTGTGTGTTGAATTTTATTAAAATGGGTTGAAATTCTAGTGATGGTGTTTTTAATGGAAGTGGCAAGTGCCACGGTGGTGGGGAAGCAAAGCGCTGGACCAAAATTCAAATTTGATGGTGTTTTTTTTTATTATTTGTGTATTTATGAAATTCTAGTAACACTTATTACATTATTCCATCTTTAAATCTATGATTAGTAATTTTTTTGTAAATATTTATTTTATTTAATCTATATTTATTTATATATTTTATAAATTATCCAATCTAAAATAATTATTAATTTTTTTGAAGCAAAATAATTAGTAATTTAAATTATTAGAAAAAAGGATAATAGTTAATATCTTAAATTATTTTAAATCATATTAACAATTATTTTTACTTTTTTCAATATTTTAAATTTACTAATTATTTTTTGTAAAAAAAATAAATATTTTATTTATTATTTTATAGGGCAATTGTCAATTTAGGGCCTGAAGTTTATGAAATGACCAAAATGTCCATACTGAATCTCATGTGCCTCCCACGTGGTCACTTAACGGGATTTTTTAACGTTTTCCGTCAAAAAGCCCCAAATTGATCAAAATTGTAAATTCGGGCCCCAAATTGATAGTTTTAAGACTTCATGCCTCAATGTGGTACCGCTCCTATACTACAGGCCCTAAATTGTCATTAACCCTTAAAAGAACATTCTTAAAAAGTGGCATCATATATTGTACGTTTTTAAGATTACAACTCAGTATCAGCTCTGGCAAAATATGGCTTGCCTTTGCCATCTAGTTTTTACATGAATCTGTAACATGATCTAAACATCTGTTCAGATATGAAAACCACATCGCCAGCCAGCTAAACAACGTAAAACGCCAAAAAAATGATTCTAACACATGAACATATAACATATTTACATGCATATCTCACAGCAACTGAATCTTAATTTAAGATTTCAGGACAACTCCTTCAATAATCTTCCACCCCGAATTCAGAAATGACATCTCATACCTCGTTGTGTAAGTAGAATTGTATGAGTCACTACGCTCTGGGTGGGCCACATCAGTTAGATGTGCTTCCTTTTCAAGAGTTGCTTCCACAAGAGCACGTCAACCATCCACTGACACTGTGACACTGTCAATGGTAAGGTTTAGGAGAGTGTAATCCCAGTGCAAATGTTGACCACGCACTCACAGTTGCCGCCATGTTTGCTCAGCTCTCTCGCTCTCACAATTGCCCGCGGCCGCCATGGAAGCTCATAATTCCTGAATTGCGTGTAGAGAGAGAATGAATTGCGTGTATAGAGAGAGAATGAGAGGGGTAGTTCGGCCATTTTAAATGATTATAAAATATTTTAAATGGAGATAGGGGTTTATTGGTAAAATAGATTTCAACTTATGGATCTTAAGGTAGAATATGAAATGTGGTGTTTTTTTGGATAAATTACACCTTCTAATAGGGGCTTATTGATAAAAATCCCTAAAAAAATATGATTGGAGGTTTTTTTTTGTTTGTAAAAATGAAGGAAAATTAATGAATCATATGTGATTTGGTTATTTTACTAGAATAAAAAGATTAAAAAATATGAATATAAATAAGTTAGAAAATATGATAATATATATGTAATTATTTATGTTTACTCTAAAAAAATCTTTTTTTATTAAATAAAGTAAGTATTTTAATTTCATTTTATGATATTATCATAACTATTTAAATTTTATTTAATATAACAAATGTAACGAAAAAATAAAACTTGTAGTGAATATAAAATTAAATCATATGTATTTAAGTATTTCATTAACTCATTCAAATATGGAAGGATAACTACGCTTATTATTTACAAGAGTTGTAGTGAATAAAATTAAACCCTATGTACTTAAGTATTTTAATTGCACTTTATTAGTTGGTTTATGGTGAGAACTGAGAAGTAATGTAAGACTAAATGCAATTGTGAGATGAAAGGCAGGTTGAATAAAGGGTTAATTACAAATTAGGGCCTGACTTTTTATATGAAGTCCCCAAGAGGGGCCTGACTTTTTTTTTTTAGCGATTTAGGGCCTGACTTTACATTTTTTGATCAAATCAGGGCTTTTTGACGGATTTTGTTAGAAAAGTTAGTTAAGTGACGAATTTTGGACTAAATTGAAATGCAAATTAGTTATTAAGGACTGTAATGTAAATTTTTAAAAATTGATGACCGTTACAAAATAGTTAATTAATTTTTTTAAGAAAATACTATTTTCTTTATAAATACAAATTTTTTTATATTTATAACATTTATTTTAACATATTTTAAAAATTATAAAAAAAATTACAGCTTTTCACAATATATTATATTTTCAAAAAATATTATTTTTAAAAAATATTTTGTAACGGTCATCAATTTTTAAAAATTTACATTACAGTCCTTAATAATTAAATTGCATTTCAATTTAGTCCAAAATTCGTCACTTAACTAACTTTTCTAACAAAATCTGTCAAAAAGCCCTGATTTGATCAAAAAATGTAAAGTCAGGCCCTAAATCGCTAAAAAAAAAAAGTCAGGCCCCTCTTGGGGACTTCATATGAAAAGTCAGGCCCTAATTTGTAATTAACCCTTGAATAAATGCAATGGTGAGATGAAAGTAGTGGAATGAAAAGAGGGAAATGAAATTTTTCATCCGGGTTAAAAAAAAAAAAGTTGTGTATGATGACACGTGTTGGCACAACATTGGACCGCAAATGGCACGTGCGCCTCACGCCCAGACAAGGCGCGTGAGGCGCTGTGATTTTTTTCTTTTTTTTTTTTTTGTTTTTATTCTTTATTCGCCACATGTCATTCTCTGATTGGTTCATACAATTTTCGGATTTAATATTTTTTCCCAAATCTTTGAGCTGAATTATCGCCTAGTAAATTAATTTTTTTTATATTTTTTTCACCAAAATTCATCATTTTTTCCAATTAAATTGATACAAGTTTCACTTGATTTGGACACCCGAAAAAAACCCTTATTTCTCAATCATCCTTCTTCATTTTAGCCTTTATTTAAAAAAAAAAATCAATATTTTTTTACCTATAAATTGATGCAATATTTTTTAATTAAGTGTGAAATATTTTTTTAATTATAAATAATAATAATAATTATTATTATTTTACTAATCATAATAATAGAGAATATAAATAAAATAAAATAAAAGTAGTGGGGTATAGAATGATGAGTTGGAGGGAGTTGAAATTTAATTTAATTTAACCATTGTAGGGGGGTAAATGTAATGAGTAGATGAAATATTAGGTGGATGAGAAAAAGTGTAAAAAATATTAGATGAAATGGGGGAGTGGGATGAAACCACTGTTGATAGTCTTAGACTAAGCACAATGGGGGGATGAAACCCATTTCGTCCGGATGAAATGCTGCAATGGAGAGGTGAAAATGAGTGAAATGAAAAGGTGAGTTGAAATATTTCAACTAGCTGGAATAAAAAAATTGAGGACACGTGTCAGCGTTTGATTGGAGGAGGCAAAGCGCGTGCGCCTCACGCTCAGGCAAGGCGCGTGAGGCGCTAGGGTTTTCATTTTTTTTTCTTTTTTGTTTTTTCTGGTATTGCCAAGTATCATGTTCTTATTGGTCCGTTGGATTTTTGAATTTTTTTTATCCAAATTCTTTGAGTTGAATTATCACCTAGTAAATTAATTTTTTTTTAATTTTTTTTCACCAAAATTCATCATTTTTTTCCCTATAAATTGATATAAGTTTCATTTGATTTGGACACACAAAAAAAAACACTCATTTCTCAATTATCCTTCTTCATTTTAGCCTGTATTTAAAAAAAATCATTAATTTTTTTCATATAAATTGATGCAATATTTTTTTAATTAAGTGTGAAATATTTTTTTTAATTATAAATAATAATAATAATTATTATTATTATTTTAATAATCATAAAAATAGAGAATATAAATAAAATAAAAGTGGTGGAGTATAAAATGATGAGTTGGAGAGAGTTGAAATTTAATTTAATTTAGCCATTGTAGGGGGTTAAATGAAATGAGTGAATGAAATATTAGGTGGATGAAAAAAATTAGCCATTGTAGGGGGTTAAATGAAATGAGTGAATGAAATATTAGGTGGATGAAAAAAAGTGTCAGATGAAATGTGGGAGTGGGATGAAACCACTGTTGATAGTCTAAGTGAGACGGACATTAAATAAGGATAATATTGATAATTTGATCATTAAGTTGATGTAATTATTGTATTTCTTAAAATTTTGTAAAAAGTCCAAATTAAACAGGTATTTTAAATCAGAGGGAGTATTTAAATAGATTTTAGAATTAATGAGAAAAAATTATATATTTATTGCAAGTACGAATATAAATAAATAACTATTTATGACTTGTGAACTTGTAATAAAAATAGAAAACATTGAGAAGGAAAAAGGAAAAGAAAAAGAAGGGTATTGATATTTCATGAAACAAAGAAAACATTACAATTAATAAGCCTAATGCCTAGTAGTAAATAGAGGGGCCTAGTAGTAAATATTAGATGAATTAATGATACATTTAAATTATCAAGGTTTTTTACACTACTATTTTTTTTTAATTTGGAAATGCAAATAGTAGCACCCGTTATTTTATTTACAGAAAAATATGCTAGGATGAACTTCATCATCAAATAGACTCTTAAAAATGATTAGTTGATTGCAAGTGTAATTTACTCCATGTTAACAAAGCCAGCCCATGTAAGTTGTCCCTTTCCCATTTTGTCCTTAAAAAAAAAAAAAATTTAATTTAAAAAAAATAATAATAATAAAACACGTGTCCTTGGACACGGGCTTTTGCTAGTATATAGTATATATATATCACAAAATCTGGGGAGAAACGCGTTTCTCCGTCGCGTACGGAGAAACGGGGCTTGGTTTGTCGCGCGACATACTTAGCCACAACAACTGGATATCACTTCCTCAGTTTCTGGATATCCAGAACATTGAATATGGATATCCAGAAGCTTTGGAAAGGATATCCGTAAAACCAAAATATTTTTCTGGATATCCTTTCCAAAGCTTCTGGATATCCATATTCAATGTTCTGGATATCCAGAAACTTTGGAAATGATATCCAGAAAAAATATTTTAGTTTCTGGATATCCTTTTCAAAGCTTCTGGATATCCATATTCAATGTTCTGGATATCCAGAAGCTTTGAATAGGATATCCAGAAACTGGCTATGTATGTCGCGCGACAAACCAAACCCCGTTTCTCCATAAGGGACGGAGAAACGCGTTTCTCAGCAGACCTACTCTATATATATACACACACACACATACGAGCATGAGACCTAGCAACATTCTCCCGTTCCCAAACAGAGACTAGTATGAAGATTTTTCGCCAAACATAATCTGTAACAGTGTCAAACAAAGCCAGCCCCTGGAAGCTCCAAGTTGAAGACCAAAGCTATGGTGCATGCCACATATCTTTATACAGCTATAGTATGATTTTGATGATGAATAAAATGTGCTGAATGGCCTCATGATGTTTCCCAAACCTTGTAATCACTCCCCTCGACTGCCAACGACCATTTTCTATCCCCTGGGGGCTCATAATGACCAGGTCCAATCTTCATTGCTAGTTTTTCATCTATTATTGCCCCATAAACGTCTCTGTCCGCTTTGGTAATGTTAATCTGAACAGTGCATGGAAAATGCAGGTGAGAGAAAGACAAAGAAATGGCCTGTGAAGGTATTGGATGATAAAAAGAAAGAGACTAAAAAGGTCTCTTTCGTTGCCTAAGGTTCATATTTTACAATAATTCAAGGGAGGGAGAAAACTCTTGACTCCAACAGTAAAAGTGAAAATTAAGGTTAAGTTTTGCATAGTTTTTCATCTATTGAAAAGATACAAAAGAGCTATAGGATATAAGTTTTGCAAAAGATGGTTCGAGTAGTGTCAATATCTAAGAGATTACCAATGCCGTTTCACCATTGCAAAAAAAAAAAAAAAAAGGCAGCAGAAACATTGCACACACCATATATCTACTTAAAACAGCGAAAATAATCCCATTGCAAAGCAAGTACCCATGTTGGCAAGTTTTGTTGAATTTACGTACCCGAATTGGCGAATCACAAGTAATAATAATAATACACTATTATTATTACTAAGCAAACTTACACAAGGACAAGGTACAAGTGCTTATTGCACTCAATTACTAGTCTACCACACTAAGATTATAGATAAAGACACCAAGTCTTGGTCTGGACTCTTGACTCTATCTCACAAGTACATTATTTTTGACTCGCATTTGGGGAACCCATATCCCCTATTTATACTTGCACAAAATCGGTGAAGGAAATAACCCAACACCTCTAGAGAATTCCGGAGTGACGGTGGTAGGTAAAGCTTCTTCCTACTTCTTCAAAGGCGGTGGCCATGGAACCTTCAAGTGTGGAGGTGAATTTTCAGTTTCTTCAAGAATTGTGCTCATGGATCGGGACAATCGAGAAGCTTCCGGAATGTTCCCGACAAATGAGTCGGTGTTGATTTTAACACTCCCCCTCAACGCCGACTCCTTGAACTTAACAAATTGTTTTCTTTGAAAAGCTTCCCTATCGAGTTGTTCTTCCGTGTCGTAGAATGACTTCTTAAGTACGGCATTGCCACCTCCACAGTAGCAAGCTACTTCTTTATCATTATGTTGGCATGACCAAAGTTCCTCAACGAATGCGGATGTTGCCTTCGTGCTTTTCGGCATCTCAAACGAGCTTAAGTTTAACGCTTCAAGACTTGAAGAGAGTTTTAGGGTCGCGGACATATCTTGCTCAAGTGCCGAGTCTTCTTGATATTGCTCCCCCTTAATCTTTGGCTTCTTTTTGTTTACAAGTATTGGATCATCAATATTTGCATCGGTCACCCTAATGATTTGTTTCTTTTAAGCTGTAGTCGTCTAGACTATACGTACATCCAAAGTTGATCTTGGCAGCTACATCTTCAAACCATTGACCTTCATCGAAGTCAATTTCTTCTTTGCTTTCCACGTGGTCGATCCAGTTTTCCTCAAGAACCGTATAAGCATGGACTTCAAACCATTCTTCTGGGTCATTTTCATGAAACCTTACATCTGCAAAGGAAGCTTCCGTGTCCCATTCTTCTTCGCTATCATAGGAATCTTGATTGGTGACTGCATTTCCTTCGACAAACTTCTTCCTGAACGGACAATCTTTTAGGAAATCTGAACGGACAATCTTTTAGGAAATGCCCTTTACGGCCACAGTTGAAGCATTCGTTGTTTCACCTCCGGTCGTCTAGTCGTCTGCTCGATAACTATCTTCGTTCCTCGACCTAGCTCCCCCTTCATGAGAGCATCCTTTATACTTCGGCTCCTCCAGCTTGTCTTGAATCTCGTGTTTCTTATTCCACCTTGCAACAAGTTCTTTTTGTCTTCCTCGACTTCGGTTACTGAACAACACTTCCTCTGATTCCATTGATGTTGGCGTTGAAGACTTAGATGTATGTTTATCCAAAGTTTCTTGGCTGGCCAACAAGCTTTCTAATTCCAATAGAGAAGGTTGAGTGACCCAACCACGCATCGTAGTAACTAAACCCTTAGACTCTGGTATCAACCCGTGGACTATGTTACCCGGACTCTTCAAATATGTTGAAGTACCCGTGTCCGACACGTATCGTGTCCGACAAGACACCCCGACACCCGCATTTTCATTCGGATACGACAAGAAAAATTAAAAAGAAAAAAAGAAGTGAGTTGACTTCATTTATAAAAAATTTACAAGTTTTAATGTTGTTTTACTTAATTATACATTATATCTTAGCAAAAAAAGAGTGAGTTGACTTCATTTATTAGTAAAGTATATAAATAGACTCAATATATTTTGTTATGAACGTATCCCCGTACCCGTATTCTAATTTTAGGACAGTGTCCTCGTCTCCAATTTTTTGAGGAAAAGTGAATCCGACACTAGGATCCGTACCAGTGTCGGATACCCGATCCCGAGTCCAGGTAACATAGCCCGTGGATGATTGTTTTTTTCATCCGTTAGCTCATTAATCTTTGAGTCCACATCTAACTTCGAGATTTCATGGCACAAGGATTTAACTTTATGGAAGTATTGACTTACGGTTAGATCTTTTTGCGTAGTTGACATTAGCTCATTTTCGAGAATCTACAGGCGAGCCTCATTAGTCCACGAAAATAACGTTGCATATGTATCCCATATCTCTTTTGGAGTTTGTGCATCCTCGACATGCTCCAAAAGTTCATCCTCAACGCTAATCTTTAGCGCGTACATAGCCTTCCCGGCTTTCGTTTCCCATTTTCGGAATGCTTGAGTGTCCTCCTTTTTCGGTGGCTTGAACTCACTACTATCCACGACATTTCATAACTCTTTGTCTTTGTAAGTATGACTGCATACACGTTCGTCAATACTTATAATTGCCATTGTTGAGTCATAATTGTCATTGTTGAGTCATAATTGTCATTGTTGAGTCTCCTGACTCCACCAAATGTGCTTGCCGGATCTACCATCGTGACTTGGCACTGCCTCCGTGTACGTCACCAAGTAAGCCTGGTCTCCCACCACGAGCTTCAGTCTCCTACTGTGCACCTGCAACGATCCCGAACAACGCCTCAACAATGGTTCTCGCGATCCCGGGTCGTACCGCTCTGATACCACTTGTTGAATTTCTGTACCCGAATTGGCGAACCACAAGTAATAATAATAATACACTATTATTATTACTAAACAAACTTACACAAGAACAAGGTACAAGTGCTTATTGCACTCAAATACTAGTCTACCACACTAGATTATAGATAAAGACACTAAGTCTTGGTCTGGACTCTTGACTCTTATCTCACAAGTACATTATTTTTTACTCGCATTTGGGGAACCTATATCCCCTATTTATACTTGCACAAAGTCGGTGAAGGAAATAACCCAACACCTCTAGAGAATTCCGGAGTGGCGGTGGTAGGTGAAGCTTCTGCCTACTTCTTCAAATGCGGTGGCCATGGAACCTTCAAGTGTGAAGGTGAATTTCCAGTTTCTTCAAGAATTGTGCTCATGGACTGGGACAATCGAGAAGCTTCCGAAATGTTCCCGACAAATCAGTCGGTGTTGATTTTAACAAGTTTATCCCCCAATATTAGCAAATGAGATCAACTTGGTGATGAGTTTGACTGGCAATACTAGGAGGCACGAGAATAATCCAATGGAGGAGACAGGCATAAGGTAAAGGGGGAAGCTACCCCATTTGTTTTAAAAAATAGAAGTTCAAAATTTTTAATTATTTCTAACTTTAGGGGTTTTGGCCCCCTTTATGTGAGAAAAAAAAGCACCATGTATTTATCTTTCCCCCTTTTAAAATTATGACAGAGGTTTCATTGTTACAATTTTTTGACAGTATGATGCAATTTTTTTGCCCCCGTTTACGAAAAATCCTGGCTCCGCCACAGGATTAATCATGATTAAGTAGCAAGATCAAACTAGTTTACAATTACCGTGTCCCTTGGTACCCACCAAGTGACAATTAATCACCAGTGTGCTTTAGGTAAGCATTTATTCAGGGCAAAAAAGTTTTTCCTAAACAATGCAGCGAGTCTAGCAACATGATTTATTATACTTACAGTGCTCCGGCAATGAATCTTGTTCCGGTTTCTGACCGAGATAAGTGCAGAAATCTCAGGCTGATAGTGAGAGAATATGTGATCATAGAAAACTGATGGTGTTCCGGGGTGTGTCAGGATGTAAGCATACCCTTGCATTTCCTTTCCACCTGGAAATCTCCAATGACCCTTGAAAAGAGAAGGGAGTTAAGAAAAATGTAATCAGTAAGGTGAAGAAAAGAAACAAAATACTCCCTCCGTCCCATAATAAATGCCGCACTTTCCTTTTTGGTTCGTCCCAGAATAAATGTAGCGTTTCTAAATTAAGAAATAAACTTAGTGCAATTTTGACATCGTACAAACTACTAAAGCATACTTCTTTAAAATGTTTTTATTTCGGGACAGAGGGAGTAAATAAGTTAGATCATAGGTTCTTAAAAAGATGATAAATGATTTTCCAACATGAAATTTGGAGTTCCAGAATAAGGGTATAATTCTCCGCTGAAAGAAATGCTTGTTGCTATAGAAAATATTTTTCCACAATAATTACTGAATTGAATACTTATTTGACTCTTTTTTACAAAACACTAGGTAGCAAGAAAATGGCTATAAGGTGTCCTAGGAGAACAGAAAAGAGGTCGGTCTACTGCACCTGTGTTGAACCAGTATCATGATTCTCTATAAAGGTAACAGCACGAGATGGCCACCAGCCAACTACACCTGGAGGTTTTCCCTTCTCGTCCGATAATCGCCAGTACTCACATCTTTCAAGTGCCTGTTGTGAACAATAGCACTAAAGTTACATTCTCACAAGTAAAATCATCAAACGGTAAATATAGAAGCATGTTAAAAGGAGAAAGTTACTAGGAGCAGCTGGAAAAAAAAAAAAAAAAAAAAAAAAAGATAATAAGAAAACAGGTTGCCAGTAAAAAAAAAATAATTGAGCTGCATTAGTTTGTCGTAGGACAGACATATGCCCAACGGCTGAAAAGACAGTTACAGACGGTAGCTAGCAAATTACCCATATTCCATGGAATGAGTAGGTTACCCAGCAAAAATCATTAACTGAACATGGTTAAAATGCAAAAAACAGAGAACTGTGAGGTAAGTCATGATAGAATCATAGTGAAGTGAGAATATACCCATAAGAGTTGGAGAAAATAGCATCTAAATAAATGACGCTCATGAACACACAAGGTAAAAGAACTAACAGACCCAAATCTTATATTCTCTCCGTCCCAGAATATAAACTTCCCCATTTGACAAGTCAACCTTTTCATGGAGCATGCTTTACTTGATAGTACCTTGCTCAAACTACACTACAATTTTTACTATTTTTAGAAATGGGGCAATTTTTTGGGACAGCCCAAAATTGAAAGTAGGAAAAACAAATTGGAGGCAGAAGGAGTATTTTTATGAGAAGTTTGAGCTGACAAAAGCTTGAACTGAAAAAAATAGCAAGCTCGTTATTTAGCAAAAGCTTGAACTGCATCACCATACAGAAATACACAGCAAGGATACAGTCATGAAACTAACCATGGATATATCATTTTCCTGACAAACTTCCGTCCCTAAATGAATGTCCATTTCTCCAAAACTTTTGTCCCAAAACGTCCAAATTTTGGAGAAGTTATTAAACCCTCCCCCATGAAACAACATGTTCTAATTCACACTTATATTCATGATGTAATATGGTGAGATCATAAAGGTTTATTATGTACTTATGCTACAGAAAATGCTTAAATCTCAAACTCTTCTCAAATGTCCATAAAAGTGAAAATTGTACATTTTTCAGGGTCTCAAAAAGATTAAAGAGAATAACTTGGGTATCCTCGTAAGTGGATTTCTCATAGTTGGTGCTGCTATGTCTCATAGTTGGTGCTGCTATGCATGCAGCCATTTTTAAAAGAGAGCCTTACTTCCACATCCACCGAAAACGGCCGGGATCATTCAATATGATAGTATGAAAACGCCCATTTTGAATCAAGAGATAGATAAATGGACACATCTCATGGTCCAAAAGCTATTCAATTCCATTCATAAAATGGGCAAAGGGGATGGGGGAGACAATACTCCTATCACACATTCGATCAACACTTTCCTGACCTATCCCATGCTAGCAAAGTCATCAATATTCTTCTTGACTAGATATAATTACTTTCACATGTGAATACCATTCCCTTGAAGACAAAAGGCTTGAACATAAATAGAGTTGCTCCAGTTTCAGAGATCTAGCTAATTTGCGGGAAGAACATTTTTTTTTTCATAAACGGGAAAACATGTTTTAGAACTAGCATTATATAATTTGTGATTTAAAACAATGCCCCGAACATTTTCTCCAACACAAAAAAGAGGTTAAAACTCAATGTATTGGTCCCTAATTTAAGTAATCCATAGTATCAGATCTCCCCAGTCCATTTTGAATTTTTGGATATGTGTCTTTGCACTTTATGAATGGCAAAAGCAGATATAAAGAAGACACTTGAATGACTTACAGAATGAAGAATTCCTTTTGTTGTGACATCAAATGCACCAGCAGTTCCATTAGTAGCATTGATCCAGTCAACAATCCTCTGCCGATGAGCATCTTGATTGTGATCCATCTCACCATATGAATAACTGAGAGAATCCCAGTACTCCCCTACGGCAAAGTAGGGTTCAGTAGCTTCCATATAATCCTTGACGTAACCACCCCAAAATCCCCGGACATAATCGAGCCTCCAACCATCATACCCAATCTCTTTCCTACATGTCCACATTACCGCCAAAAAAAAAATATATGAAGAGGTAATATAATGTACTCCCTCAGTCCCAAAATGAATGTTCAAAAAAATTCCATATATGCTTATAGAAAGAGAAACAGCTAGTTCTAACTATTCGTAATGCTTGAGTATCAAGTGAGAGGCATAACGTGAATCATGCCCATACATCTTTGCATCATTCTTAGTTCATTTTTGTCTTGGTCAAACAAACAGACTCCTCCAGGACGTTACTTTGAGAACAACTGAGATATGCAGCTGGTTGAAATAGTAAGTTGGAAAATTTACTAATAAGAACCAAGAGGGCTCCTCAGGTTCCAAACCAGATGAATTGCCCACTAATTTTAGTTCAGTAACCTTATTTAATCATGTGATACATCATGTCTTTCTAAACATTATACTGATACAAATTTTTAGGTCACTTTGATCATGTTCAAAGCTATAGCAAAAAAAAAAAAAAACATAATGACATGGCCAAACCATTCTGAAAATTCTATACAAGAAACAGATTTTGAATTTAATTTTCTTGGACAATATGTTAACCATTACCATCTTAATAGAATATGTAATCTCTAGATATTCAGTATAGGAATTTTTTTAAAGGGAGCAAAGATCATTTTGATGAAAGTTACACACATTAAAGGGGCAAAAAATTAAATGAGGGAAAATATTCATTTATAGCAAAAACCCCTAAATTTAGAAATTTTTTACAAAAACTGCAATAGTACTTTTTAAAAAAAAAAAAAAAACTCAAATGGGGGCAGCTTCCCCCATTGTCTAATGGGTGCTGCGCCACTGGCCTCAAGTAATTAATCCAAAAGCGGAACAATTACCAGATCCAAGAAATATAAAAAGGTTAAGAAATGACCTTAGCCAGCATAACCATTCTTTAAGATCATTCCTCACAAAATCTTGTGAATGATCAATATTTGGAGCAGCATGGAAATTATCTCCACTACTCTTATTTCCCCGTCCCTGAATAAGAAAATGGAGGTACATCAGATATCCTACAATGAACATACATTGCTGAACCCAGATATTGGCCCCTATGCGGTAGACAATCAGGAGTTAACTTGTAGAAACCACAATGAACATGCATACATACAATCTCAAGCATATGCGGTAGACAATCAGGAGTTAACTTGGTAGTCTGGAAGTAATGGTGTCTAAAGTTACAAGTTACTATAAATGAAGCATGCAAATTGCAATAATGATTTATGGGTTATAAGAATATTATTGGATTTGGTTTTCAAGTCACTGACAATAGCAGAGCGGTGCATGTGAATGTTTTAAGATTAAAGCAGATACGTAAACATTTGATGATTCTGGTACAAGACCTAGCAGTGCCTCCTTAAAAAACAATTTTAGAAGTTTATTATTACTGAGAATTGTGAAAATGTCATACGTAAGTTTATCAAGCTATCGTCAGGATCTTTTATACCTGGAAATGTGGATCATCAGCAACAACTGCGCGATCATCCCAATTCAAACGACCACCATATATATTCCAAATGCCATTATGATTCTGATAGTGTGCACATCGATGATTTAAGACAGCATCTCCAAGAACTTTAATGCCAACCTCATGAAATTTCTTGACAAGAAGTTTCAGTTCATCAATATTCCCATACCTGGAAAACACGTCAAAAAGAACATGAATTCTTCCTTGAACTCCTTGCCAAGTAATATCTTTTCTATCTTCCCACTAATAGGAAAACGGATGAGACCCTTAACTCCAATAAACATAAAAATATAGTTAAAGGTGAGAAGGTATAACTTCAGTGACAAAATGCCAATAGTGAAACCAAGAAAAAGGACAATAAATAATAGAAACAAATAGGCTATAGAAATTTTCCACACATACACAGACATAAATCTAAGGTATTGAGAACAACGTAATGCATACTTGCCGCAAGAAAAATATAACAAAATAAGAAACTTGCAAGAATTTAAGGAAAATCTCTCCACGTTAACCTATGATCCATGTGCAAATATAGGATGGAAGTGGAAGTATTACATAAAAGAGGAAAGTTTCATTTGCTGGGTCGAAAGCTTATATGTTAAAGGTCCTACACTTGTAGAAGCTAAGAAAAAGAAAACCTAATCGCAATTAGACAATTCATCAACGTAAGGCCAAAATTATATACTATCCAAGTAGATAAGTATACTAATAATGATAAAGATAATACAGGAAAAGCGACAAAACTAAGAAAGTTTGAGATTTCAAGAACATATTAGCATTAGTCTATCTAATTGGATTTTCATAAAGAGAACTAAGAACCAAAAGCAATAAACTACTGGACATGACAAGCTTAATAAGCGCACAAACCCATTCACACAGTTGCTTACTAAGACTACAAGCTCTTACAGATGAAAAAATATATATATTAAAAAAATGAGCATGAAGTTGTGAGTGTAGTATGAACTAGGAAAATACCTAGAGTTAAGGTTATACAAGTCCTTTGGCATGTAGCCTTCTGGTGAGATGGATTCGGTCGGTGGTGGCAACCAAACAACTGTGAACCCAAGAGAAGCTAATTCTGCAGCTTTTTCTTGAAGCTCCATATACCATCTTCCAGACTTGTGAGACTCCCAGTTAAATCCCTGACACGCAATCTCAAAACCAGAACCGGTTCCTGAACATATCTTCACCGGGGATTCTGCTTCCTCAGCTTCCAACACTTCTGGAACAGTTGGACTAGAGCTTCTGAAGACACTATAGGCTTCTGCAGCTAGCTTTTCAATCTCTTGAAGAATACTTTCTTGTGCTTCTCTACTTTTTGTTTTTCTTCTCTTTTCAGAAGATATGCCAGTGACCAGATTCCTAATTTCATTAATGATTCCATCAGTATAAACAGAGCCTGCTTGCTTATCTTCCACAGGCTCCCCGGACGTTAGATCTTGACCAGGTTGACTTTGAATGCCGCTTACACTTGGTGTGGGAACATAGAAATCATTTCCCTTGTCATTTAACCATGTGCTATCATTTATCTTCAGCACAAAAAGAAATCCCATAAATGCTTCATTAAGAGCAAATAATCCTGAGCAACCAACTGCACCTTCTTTTTCTGCAATGTTGGAGTATGAGCGGTCAAGAAAAGGCACAAAGACACAAAATACTTGCCACAGAAATACACAAACAGAACCTTAACAAGTGAAAGATGTAAGAGACCAAAGAAATACCCACAAATGGGTCGGGAGGTCAGCACAAGCCATCAAGTTCAAGTTGGTTAAACTATTTCATTGACCTAAATACGGATCCCAGTCAGGCACAAGAACTTAGCAACAGGAAATATGAATTATATGATGTTATCCAATTCTTAATGAACAGAGCATGTCTTGTGTTGCAGTAATCATCTTTTGACATGAGAGAAAAGCACTAAAGCAGCATAGTCCAATTTTTCCTGTACACGAATAAAAAATGTTCAAACCTCATTAGAGATTAACTCCATACAAGAAAGGGCCACTGCGCCACCCTATAATACGTCCCCTCTTTTTAAATGTGGATAGAAACATTATACTGTCGTAAATATCCTTGATAGCATCTTAATATTTGCTTAAGAAATATGAAATTTACGTTGTTATGCTTATCAAATTTTTCTATTTTCATCATTATTCTAAAAATGAATAGGTAGATATTCTATCTAGAACTTGTTTGTGTGATGATAAACTCCATTTTTCCTAAACTCGTAGTTGCAAGTAAAATCTTATTAATAATAACAAAACCATGGAAACTGCAGATGTACCTGCAACTGAGTCCGTAAAGCTTTGTTCTTGAATACTATTGTTTGAGGAGGATATGGTTCAGCTGGAATTTCCCACCTTTTACTTTCATCTTTGCAAACTCCCCAGTGAACAACAACATCCCCAGAAAGATCAGTATCTATACACAAAATATTGTTGGCTGTTTCTAGGCATCTCTTAATAGAAACACTCACAGAATTATCAACACGGATTTCTTTTACTATTGATAGTTCTTCAGAGAACGCCTGAAGGCACCTCTTTTGCTTAATAGGTTCTGTCGAGTCACTACTGCCGACTTCATCTGTACCAATAGCTCCTGATTTGAGCACCGTGTTAGATAGTTGACCCGAAGTCCCTATGATTCAAGATGAACAAATGAATTAGTTGGTCAGCAGAACTTTGGAGCTTGAAAAGGGAAAACTGTGGCAATACACAAGTGGGACAGAACTCAGAAAACAATGTAGACATCAAAGTACAGCTACAACATATCTAGAACAGAAAAAAATCTAGAATAAATTACACTAATGAACATTCATACAACCTGGCCATACAGGAAAACCATTGTTAGCTCCCACGGTAATGTCATCATCACCAGAGAAATCCAGAAGGGATACCTTGAAGTCTCTTCCCCTGTGTTGATACCAAGCACCAGTTTCTTCATCCTGTATCATGAAATGCATTCCGAATTAAATTATTTTTCTTTTCTTATTTTTCTTATTTCTTTTCTCATTTTTTTCTTTTTCCGAAATTTTCTTCCCACCTATTTCTTCTTTATAATTTTTTCCTCACATATTTTCTTTGACGATTCATGTTAGCAGACCTCAAATCATTTGGGACTAAGGATTTGTTGTTGTTAGAAATTGTAACAGACAAAACATACCTTCAACACAAAATTTATAGCTGCAAGAGAACTATTCGTGTTAAACTGAATCTTCAATTGATGAAATGAATCATCTTTTGATGCAGCTGATAACTTTTCAAAAGGAGTCTCTACAGCATAGTCCTGTAATGATGAATAAAAAATCGACTTTAGCTGACAAGAACATGCAATGTAGCTCAGTAAGCACCAAACCAAAATCTAAGAACGAAATAAGTACCTTTATTGGAATAGAATCTGGGGGTCTCATCTCAAGAGGAGGTTGATCCCATTCACTGTAAAGGCAATCAATTTCAAAATTTTGACTTTAAAATCGTGGAGGCTTTGCTGATGTTAAACAGAGTAGAAACAGTGTACTCCCTATGTCCCAGAATAAATGTCGCATATGGTCAACTAAGTTGAACTTTGACCAACATTTAATGCAAAATTATTTATCTTCATGGAAATTTGAAAATAGTTATGAATAGTGTTTCTATTGATGTATCAATAACCATTTTCAAAATAGTATGAAAATAATCAAATTTTCACAACTTTTTGGTCAAAGTTCAAATTAGTTGACCATATGCGACATTTATTTCGGGACAGAGGGAGTATGATATACCAATATAGCATGTGATACCCTAAAAGATGAGATGACGGAAGTCAGGTAAAATAAGCCGAAAACAAATGCTAAGAACTCAGATAAATTTCTTCTTTGATCCAATAAACTGGAATTTGTGTAGACGTGCATACCACATATCCTATTATGAAATTCTCAACAGAACTAAAAATTGCAAACATCAACAGTGCAAGAATAAAAAAAATCACCACAACTTATGGTGAAGCAAACCTGCCAGTGTCGTTGACATAATTAACTCCCCAATGAAGAACCCACTTCCCAGGAAGATTACATCCTACAGTGAGTTGCCAATTATCCTCATCCTGACCTTTCTCTAATTGAACTAGTATCATTCCCTCAACCTGTCATTGATATTGAAAAATAAATATAGCAGTAAAACAGAGTAAAGAAGAAAATCAGAGATGCAACATGTTGATTACTATGTAATACAACAGCAGGAAGACAACAAAATGAAAAACAGGACTTAAAATGATTTAGGAAAAGAAAAAAAAGAATGCTAAGCTCTGTCAAATGGAGCTCCTGTTTCCATGTTCTAGATCGAAGGGAGCCCGTGATTCATTTTTAACTCCACCTTCTGAAAAGGGGTAGGACCAAAGCAACCCTTTTTCACTCCCTTCATTTTTGAAGGAGGAAATGAAGTCCATTGGAGGAGTGAATAGTGTGAAATTTGAAGAAATGAAGCCAACAATGAAGTCCATTGGAGATGCTCTAATCAACAGTACACACAAAAACACACTCACAAGCTGATAAAGTATGAACCTTTTCAATGTATTGTACTGGAAATGTCTGACTGAACAAGACATCGGTTGACTCCGAAGTCTCTATAACAGCTGTAGCTTCGGCACTCGCTCTAACTACAAAATCCCCAAAACAATGCTTCAACTTGCGAAATCCGGCGCCGTTTCCGATCGGCCTTCTCCGGGCAGCATTCGAGCTATAATAGTAATTCAATGAACACAGCTTCCCCTTTTTCGATGAAAACGCTGCAATTTTGGGGCTTTCCCGTCGACGCCAATGGTGTAATAGAGGGTTCAGTGAAACCGTCGCCATTAACAATCGAATGGAGGGAATTTTTCAAGCTTGAAATGAAAATTTCATTGTCTCCATTAAGAATTCTGACATGATGTAATTTGAAATCGTTTCATCCATCGGACATAATTCACCATATTTATCACAGGATCAACAATCTGGTCAAATTGATTCATTTTGAGTTTATTAGAACCACATAATAAGTTGCCACCTGGTCTTTCTTGTACCAGAAATTGACCCTCTCCAAAAATATCCAAGTGCATGCATGTATGTCGACAGAAATTGCACTTAATTGATTCATTTTTGAGTTTATTAGTATACCGGAATTGGGCCGAACCGGGAAACCGAAATCGAACCGATTGCGAATTGGTCAGAACCGGAGGTTCAAACCGTCATTTATTTTGTGTTTTTAACTGAAAATATTATAATTTTAATAGTTTTGTTAGTTTTTAATAGATTCTGTTAAAAACATAACATTTTTAAAAAATTTCACAAAAAATTGTGATATTTTTTAACATGATCATCTGTTAAAAAATATACTCCCTCCTTTCCACGAAAATATGCACTTTTTGACTTGGTGTAGAAATTAAGGTAAAAGGTGAAAAAGGTGATGTATTGTGAGTCTAGATGGTTGGGTAGGAGAGAGAAAGTGGAGTAAGTGGGTAATGGTTGTGAGTAGAGAGAAGTGAGTCTCATTTCCATTTTGAGAAAGTGCAGATTATTGTGGGACGTCCAAAAGAGGTCTTTTTGCAGATTATCGTGGGAATGAGGGAGTAACTGTTTCTAACATATTAAGGACTTGAGAGAAAAAAAGAGAAAGAAGGAACCGATTATCGTCGAAATCGAAAAATCGTCGGAATCGAGGTTCAAAGCTGAAATTGGGAGTTGGCAAACATTTAGGTTTTGGGTTCATGTTTCTTTCGGAATCGAAACCGACGATTCAGAATCAAAAGTTGGAACACCGGATGCCCAATTGTCCATGTCTAGCTATAATGCAATGAAATTAAATAGTTAGTACACGTGACCTTATTGCGTGTATTTTCTCATTTAATCCAAATAATATGACAAAATCTACTCAGCTGCAATAGATATGCAATTGTGACAATTCCAAATTCTTATATTATGTTGCTCATTTAAGCTAAATAATACGACAAAAGCTACACCAGTTGCAATGCGATGTGTCGATTCCAAATCCATTATGTTATGTCCAAAAAACACCGCACACACACATTGTATGCAAAAATGAAATGTTTTTGGTACGTTTCTGCAATATATTGAAAGTAAATGGAGCAATGGGTAAATAAAAAATTAGCACAAAAGCTTATGTACTTTTACTGGATTGCAATTAATGGGAAGATGCGCTGGCAAACCTTTAACATCTTTTTGAGTAGGCAATGTCTCGTGACACCTTTTCGTGTGCAACAATTTGCTTTCTTTACATTTTCTTTTTCTTAAAGAAATCTTTAAATGTACAAAAGAGAGTTTTATAAAATTCGATTATTTAGAAAAGTGGGTTTTTAAAGCTTTAAATTGTCATTTTCAATATTAAATTTGACAGATTACTATTCTAATCTGACGGTTATAACTGATTAACGGGTTAAAATTAAAATTTTGTCAACATTATTAGAACTAGTGTAACACCCATGCGTTAAACGTACGGCTATAACACTTTGACAAAAACAGAGTCATAAATAAATAAGTCAATATAAATATAAGAATAAATATTATCAAAATTGCGTAAAAAAAATGTAATATCATATACCACTTTTAAAAAGATGTTTCACATAAATGAATTTATTTATACTTTTTTAATGTTCTAATTTATAAGTAACAACAAATTCATTATACAGAATATTTGCTGGTCAAACACAAGCCTTGCCTTCAAATTGTAGTTCTTTGCTTCATATTCTGAAAAGTCAAATGATCAAATCAAGATGTTATTTAATCATCCCTCAAATACCAAAAGACTAAACCATGGTCATGGAATAAAACAAAAATTTTCGACAAAAAGCTTACACATGTTAATGAAATAACATTACAAATTTTGGAAAATTTCTTGTAAACAACATTAGTTGTTTGACTTGTTGGCTTCCCATCTTCATCACATATTAAAATCTTCAAATCAGCACAATTAGTTACTCTTGACAATGCAACATAAAGCTGACCATGACTAAATACCGGTCTTTTGAGGAAAAGGCCAACATGCGACAATTATTGACCCTGACTTTTATTAATTGTCATTGCATAAGAAATAATCAACGAAAACTGTCTCCTTTGAAACTGTCTCCTATGAGCCTGAGCTTAACATCGCCAACTTGATTTTGTTACATTGTATCTCGAACCATTCGAAAAGACTTCACAAGAATATTATGCTCATCTAGAATTTTTTTCAAGTCACTAACAATTTCTTCATGCAAATTATTGGTCCCTGTGTCCTGTCTAAATTTGAATAAAAATAAATCAAATTAATTAAATTGTTTTAAATGTGACAATTTAATTGAAAAAAAAAATTATTCAAACTTACGTAAAACAACGCATTTGGTTCTCCACTTCATGTTCGGTGTCATATATATAAAGTTGTGCAAACTTAGGAGTCTTTCCATTTGGTGGCATCAAACTTCCAATAAAGTGATAGTTCTGACCAAACAACCTGAACACAAGGGATTGTTTCATCTATTAATGTCATAATCTATCTTACCTCTCATCAAAGTAAAGGAAAACATCATGTTGTAAGAACAGATGTTTGTTGTAAAAAGCCTACTTTTGTCACTTTTTTCGTACAATAATTCCTTATACAAAGCAGGGGTTCATGCATAGAAGGCAATTGGACTTTTCCAAGCATGTAACAAGAAGAGACTTTGCATTAATGGTTGCCTTGTAACGCTTTTTCGATCTTTCTTCAAACCAAAAAATAACATTGCAAAATTGACATTTGTTAGTAGGATCACCCAAGTCTATATAATCTGTTTCATATATGAACCAAATAAAATTTAATTATTTTTGAATTTTTTGATTAAAATTAAAAAATAATGATCATACAATGTTCATATAATATAATATTTTATGTAAATAACACAAATCCATTATTATCATAAGATTACCTTCGGTGAAATATGAATTATTATATGCATGCATAATTTTATCAATCATTGTAGCAGATATACATAGTCCTGAAAAGTTATATAAGAGAAAAATATTATCAAAAAATATATATCAAGATAATAGTGCATAAAAATTATCCATATATTTAAGAAAATATTTAAAATTACCATAATCTTTTCTTTTCTGATTGCTACTACATTTCTTCATATTGCTTGATCCAACTTCTTCATTACTTGAGTCAACTACTTTACTAATAGATGAGTCTAAAAAGATTGATAAAAAAAATTAAGAGAAAAATATTATCAGAAAATATATATCAAGCAAATATTGCACAAAAATTAGCCATATATTTTTTAAAAAAAAAAACTTACCGTAATCCTTTCTTCTCCTCTTGCTACTATATTTCTTCATTCTGCTCGATCCAACTTCTTCAAAGGCTGAGTCCACTATTTACTAATAGTTGAACCTAAAAAACATATGATATAACAAATAAGTAAATATAAATGTAATAAAATATGATAATGGTTGTCAAAAATAGCATAAATAATTGTTAAAGAAAAACAAACACAAAATGTAATTATAAATATAAAAAAAAATCAAATTATAGAACATTATATACTATTTCGCTTCATGCTTCTGTTACGATCAGAAACAGTAGCACAAGTCAAAACGCCATCTCCAGTTGTGGAGTCACCTATATGCATACCATCTTTTTGTAATTCTTTACTGTCAGTATCTTGAACAATAAAATTTGCATTGTTTTCAGAGTGAAATGAATCGAGAACTTGCGAATGAAATGGTGTTAGAAATGAGGAAAATCGGTTCAAATTTGACATAGTAGTATTTCTGGAAATACCATTTCCTGCATCAAAATTTATTATTTAGAAATTTATCATAGCAAAATATAACAAAAGAACGTAAAATTAATAAAAACATCATACCATTTGTTATATCAGATAGCGGTTGAAACACATAGGGAGAACTCTGTAATATTTCAAATTGACTTGATAAACGTAGATCATAAGTAACATTTTCTGTATCAAGTTTGACCATATAATTAATCGAATGAAAAACAATAACCTGGAAAAAATATAAACCAAATCTAATCTAATAAAATAATTAATTAGGAAAGAATATTAAAAATAAAAAGGACAACTAATTTTCAAACTATCTAAATATAAGGATAAATATTATAAAAGATATGTAAAAAATAATATAATATCATATACCATTTTGAAAATGGTATTAACCCTAGACCTATTTTTTCACACAAGGTTTATTATTTTTTTCTCTTTCATTATCTTCACCGCCGCTCCATCTACCTTCTAACTCTCTCTTTCTCTCGAACTCTCCAAATCTCTCCCTATCTGTTACCTAAATCCAGATACAATCAATAAATTTATTCATTATCCTCGTTTAGCAATCAATCAACTATTATTCAATCGCCGAAAAATATATGTCGTGTTTGAGAAAGAATTTTGTAACAACATATACCATTTTGAAATAAATAGGGTTCACATAAACCCATTTATCTATTTTTTTTTCAAAAAAAATGTTCCCATATAATAATTTCCGGCCAAATAAATTGAATATGTAACAATCCTAAATAGATAATTTCATATGTTTTTTGTCAAATTATAGATAATTTGGCCCAATTATTGACATTATAGTTTATACAAACTAAGCCACTTCGGATATTTAAAAAAAAGTCAAGATTTATTTTGGGATAAACATTAACCTAACCTAATCTAGACCTAATTTCGTACATCGCCGCTGCCTTCTCTTCTCTCTCTCTAAACGTGTTCCCTTCTCTCTCTCTCTCTCAACTTCGTTGCCTTCTCTTCTCTCTCACTCTCTCACCTATCAATAGCATCAATTTCTCTCTCTCAATTCACCAAAAATCCGACGTCATAAAACGGATCTCAATAGCAACTATCAAATCCTTGATTTCAATTCTCCAAAAATCCGACGTCACCTATCAATAGCATCAATAGCAACTATCAAATCCCAAAAAGTTTTAGAGTCCGATGGTACAACTAATTAAAAGCCTTGATTTCGTTAAGTTTCACTAACTCTAATACTTTGTTCATTTACTTTTGTTCAAACTCAATAAAGTCACAGATCAGCTTCAAATATGTATGAATTTTTATTTTTGTTGTAAAGGAAGGCAATATTGTTTCATATAACTTCAGATTTAAGTGAGTATGATCAAATTTTTATATATATCATGATTGTACCATGTTGTTATATATATATATATTTAGCCTTTTTTGTATAGATCTTTAAAAATAGTTTGTTTTTCTTTTTATTTTAACTTTTTGAGATAATTTTTCTGTCCAAAATCAATGAAGTCACAGATCTGTTCAATATGGATGAATTTTTATTTTTGATGTAAAGGAAGGCAATATTTGTTTCATATAACTTCATATTTAAGTGTGTATGTTCAAATTTTCATCTATATCATGCTTGTACCATGTTGTTTTATATATTTTTTTTTTGCCTTTTTTGTATAGATCTTTAAAAAATAGTTTTTTTTTTCTTTTTATTGTAAATTTATGAGATAATTTTTTTGTCCAAAATAAATAAAGTCACAGATCTGTTCAAAGATTTTTTTTTTTCTAATTTACAGTTTTTAGAGAGAATTTACAATGGTTTGAAAATTCAATAATTATTTTTTCAGTTCATATGAATGTAATTCAGCAAATTGGTTAAGTGAATAAAATAATATCAGATATCCAAGAGTTGGTTAGTAGGTTAGTTAAAATAAACCTAGATTATAATATATACAATATTTACCTATTTTAACTAGTATTTAAGAAAGTAACAAATCTATATATATTAAATCAACCTTTGACTTGTTAGTATGTGAGTGACATCACACACTTTCAATCTCCTCCTGATTTGTTGCTTTCTGGTCAAAACGAATCATAACCCAAGAGTAGATATCATAAAATAATATCAAATATCAAACTCCCCCTAAACAAGCAAAAGTTAAGATAATCCAAAAACACAAACCAATTCACCATTATATCTAACACACACAAAATATGAAATATTGTTCAAGGACAATAAACAATTCATAAAAGGCATTTAATTAGCTTTCTCCATTTCAGCCATGTTTTCTTCAAGCAGCTCCCATCGAAAATTATGGCTGATGTCTTCAAATACTTGGCTTGTGCTAGCTCCCCCTTTTTGTCCAGAAAGACTAGCCTTGGCAGCCAACAGTCTGTTTCTCTTATCAATCATTTCCTTAAACTGCACAGAGTATAGCGCATAGCTGAAATTACCCGATCCGTGGCCGGACGGTCATCTCGCGCTGTGCGGCCGTGCCGTCTTTTCGTTTTAGAGTCGCCACGCCGTTTTGATCGTGCCCTAAACATTGAGAAAAGACTTTGTTTTTGTTTTGTTGTGTGATGAGATTTTTGAGTTCGGAGGTCAGGTTATGCCTCGAGAAGAGATATTTGAGCTCACCCGAGTTGTCTCGTATACACGAGTCTTTCGATACCCTTCTTTCTTTAAATGTTCTGTGTGTGCGTGTGTGCTTTTAAAAATGCATTTTGAAAATGATGTCTACATTGTAGATGATGCTTGTATTTAATAGAAATATTTAAATTAAAGCAGTTAAATGAGGTTTGGAAGGAGGCCTTACCAATGTTGGTTTGTGTCTATCTTCCGCGGGGGAATGTGTTTGATTGAGTGTGAATAGGGTTTTGGGACATCGGGGTTTGATTAGGACGGACCGGGATGGATCGGGATTGCCTCGGGATGGACCGATATGTGCCGGCAGAGTTTCGGGATGCTTCGGGATAGACCGATATGTGCTGGCAGAGCATCGGGATGCTTCGGGATGGACCGATATGGGCCGGCAGAGCTTCAGGATGCTTCGGGATGGCTCGAGATGGACTGGAAGAGCTTTTAGATTCTTCAAGATGGCTTTAAAATGCTTTGGAATGGATCGGGATGGACCGGTATGTGCCGGTAGAGCTTCGGGATGGCTCAGGATGGACCAGCAGAGCTTCGGGATGCTTCGGGATGTCTCGGGATGCCTTGGGATGGCTCGGGATGGCTCGAGACAGCTCGAGATGCCTAGGGAAAAACCAGGATTCGACCGGAATCGCTTCGGTAGGACATTGGAGCACCTCGGGAGGGCTTTGGAGCACCTCGGGAAGGCTCGGGAGGCCTCGGGAAGGACCGAAAGAGGTCGGGACGCCTTGGGAGTGTGCCTGAAGGCTGGGGGAACAGAGGAGAGAGTTGAGGTGTCAATGAAATGAGAGGGGGAGCAATCTATTTATAGGCCTATACGGACCATTGTGTAATTACAATTTTTTGGTTTTCCTAAATTTCAACATTGTGGACTTTAAGGGGATTTTTTTCATCATTTTGGAGTGTTGAAGTAAGTGACCGTACGGACCATTCTTACTTTGCAAAGTGGTCCGTACGAACCACTATGTCAACTGGCCATATTTTGTTATTCCTGTAAAGTCCTTGAGTTCCCTTTTATCCCTGAAAGGTCCTCCCTTGGTTTGGCTGGTGGTTTTGGACCTTTTGGACGTTACGGGTCTTCGGGATCATGTATGCGTGAGTCCTCGGTGTTTTCCATATTCTCGAATGGAGAGTGGTCCAGATTGGGGTACTTACAATAGCTTTCTCAAGAAACTTGATCTCCTCATCATAGATGCCTGATGGATCAATTGGTGGTATTAGAGATATGGGCAGATCATCACCCACACCAGCCATATCATCCTCATGAATCTCAACAACTGGATCATCTGGGAACTCAATTGGGAGATCAATTGTGCGCTTGGTGTATTCTAGAACAGGTTGAATTCCAAAAGATTCAACTTTCTCCCATAGCCTGTCAGAAGGAGTAATATCCACCCCTTGTTCCAAACATATACCAGAAATTAATCAAGGGAAAGGAAGATCAGAGGGAAGTTCCTTATCAGCAAATTGGACTATACTGGCAAACACTATCTCCCCAAGATTAAATTCTACACCTCAGAATATTCTATAGATGAGATCTGCATGAGCTGTGGTGACAGTGTTTCTGTTGGAGGTTGGTTTCCAATTGAGGTTAGCAATTTTAAATAGAAACCCACAGAGGGAGGTCAGCATGGTACACTTATATTGGTTGTGCCAAATGGGATCAAGGCAGTTGAAGATGGTCGTGGCAATTTCATTTTTGGGGGCTATGGCAGGGATGTTTTGAGGATTGGGAGTTTCGAAAAAGGAATTGATGGTAGATGGGGAGAAGGATATGGATTTGCCCCTTATAGTCACTCTCTCAAAGTTATCAGATCTTGGGTCTTGAATGGATTGGAGGAGGTTTTCATAAAATTCACACAGGAGAGGGATAGAAGTGTAGTGGGTAGGTCACAGTATGGAGAAGTGATTTTTCCCTCAAATACCTAGTCATCCTCAAATCCTCAATTTTTTTTGTCTTGGAATCCTTTCAACAACGAAACCCTTCATTCTAAAGAACTCAAACCTCTACTTTGCCTCACTGGATATGAATGTTTCATAAGGAGATGTACTTACATTGCTTTTAGAGGGTTTGGCACGTATGGAACGCCTAGACATAGGCGTGTAACTTGCAGTTGCTTGAGCCTTCTTGGTGCCCTTTTTCTTTGATGTAGGTGCTGGTGTCATCACATCTTCACCAGCATCATCTTTCTCAGTTTCCAGTTCCTCCCTTCCAAGTCTAAACATTTCATCCTCAGCCTCGTCATCATCAGATCCCAGGAGTGGAGCTTGATCAGCTATAGATGCAGTTGCCTCAGCTTTTAATTGTCTTTCTTTCCCTTTAGTCTTTTTTAGATCTAGTAGGGCTTGAAGGGGAATATCTTCCTCTTTATCATGATGGGCACACACATAGGGGAGTGTTTCAGTTGCTGATGATAGTGGTGATGTGGTAGTAGTGGGGATAGCAACAGTGGAGGCAGGTGTAGGATCAGTACCTGATGTTTTAGTTGTTGCCAAATCCTTGGGAGTCACCACGACATGAGGGAAGATGTCCTCAATGTCATGGCTTGCAGAATCAATGATCTTCTCTGTTGATGATGATCGTAGTTCATCAATGTTTTCAGCCCTATTACTCCGCAACACTATCTCAAAATCCTCAGCATTGGGACCTTATGAGTCGCTTGAGTTAGTAAGTGCGACATACCTTCTACGCCTAGGGCCAATGTCACCGATAGCCTTACTCTGGTTTGGAGGTGCAGCCTTTGTGGATGGATTGCCCGAGCTGGTGACAGAGGGCTACTTCCTTTTGTGCTTCGTTTCAGCGTTGGGCTCATAATCCTCGTCCGCTCCTTCTAAAAATTCAGGCTCAGCCATGTTTGGCCTTACCCTAGGGGTATAGTCCTCCATATGTGGAGAAAAACCTTTCTGCCTTAGAGACCAATTTGGCCCCTTTTCCATGCCTGTTTTAGTCCCAATCGACCTTAAATCACCCGGATTGTCTGCGTCGATGGCATTATCGTGAGCCCCAGGAAGTGAAATTGAGACAGGCATTGCCTCTATGTCGATGAACAGCTCCACAGTGCTGTCGTGCACGTCTGTTGGGACCGTCGGAGACAATGGTGGTGAAGCAGTGGTGCTTGAAGGAGCATCTTTAGCTGGTGATGCCATGGAACCTGTTAGAGAGAGATAGGGAGGAAGTAGAGAAAGAATTGGTAATATTACAAAGAGATTAACGAGAGTGAGGAGCAGTGATTTTTGTGAAAAGATGGGTGCTATTTAAGATGTGATAGCAAGAGGGTGATAGGGAGTAAAGTCCTTGTAGGAGAAGGACACCTAGGTAGATAGAGTTTAAGAGGGAGAGATATTAATACCTTGCCATCCGAATTTTTGTACTTACCTCAACCTATTATAATTCCTTAGATGATAAGGATCAAAAATTGTAGCAAACCTTGTAGAATTCAAATCCTTTTTCTCCTTTGTGAAAGATGTACCTGCCATAAAAAGACCACAAAGATCCGCAAATATACTCCCCCTAAACACATTATTAACATAAATAAGAAATTCACAATTTTATTGAGCACAAGATCCTTTAACCAAACGAATGAGGGAAAGAAAAAAATTGTACGATATTTTCACCAATGACCAGGTTGACCTAATTTATGTCTAAGAAAATGATGCATAATGTACAATCATGTGAAGAATAAATCTCAGTATATGTGTGGCATTAGATGAGATCACATCTGGGGACACATCTCCTCTAAAAAAGTCAATGAATTGTATTCTTGTCTTGTTTGGCCTCTAAGATGCACCCACCCATTTTTTATTTGTGGGGAAGGTGGGTAGCTTTCACTCTTCTTTACCTTCATGGATAACTCTCTTTCGAATGATCTTGTCAATTTGAACAAAACTTTCTCTTGATGTCATTTTGATCACATTTAAATGGCTCCATACCAAGAGTGGAGCAGCTGTTTCCCTTAGATTAGGCACCCACCAAGTGACATCCAATAGGATAAATTTTGAATCAAAAGATGTTAACACTTTTAAGAGGAATTCACAATTTAGAGAGGAGTCATTTCAGAGATGATATTCAAGTGACCACACTGAGAAATATCGTGCAATGCATTTTTTTTATTTTTTTTGTTAGAAATAAAAATACAGGTGTAGGCTTTGGTGTGACCACACGGGGGATCACACCATCAGATGACACACAAACTTAGAGACTTTTTTTAAGGTAGAAAATCTCTGAAAATCAAGAGGTTTGATGAAAATATTAGCCAATTGCTTTTCAGTACTTATAGATTCCAAGCTAATGATTTTCTACTCAACAAGATCACGAATAAAATGATGTCTAATATCTATGTGTTTAGTAAGAGAGTGCTGAACATGATTTTTTGATATTTCTATGGCACTTAGATTATCACAAAAGACAGTTAAAACATCAATTTTAAGCCAATAATCATTAATCATCTGATTCATCTAAAGAAGTTGAGAACAACAACTCCCAATAACAACATATTCCAACTCAGCAGTTGAGAGGGATACGCAGTTTTATTTTTGACTGTACCAAGAAACCAAGTTGTTCCCAAGGTAAAAACACCCACCAGTTGTGCTTTTTCTATCATCAATGTTGCCTACCTAATCAGAGTCACTGAATCCTACCAGATTTGTATTTGTCTCTTGAGTATAGCTTAGCCCTAATTTGATTGTTCCCCCAACATATCTAATTATTCTCTTTACAGCCTTAAGGTGGGATATTTTTGGGCTAGCTTGATATCTCGCACACAGGTACACACTAAACATGATGTCAGGACGACTTGCTAAAAGATACAGCAAGCTTCCAATTATACTTCTATACAAGGTGGGGTCAACATCCACACCACCCTCGTCCTTACATAACTTTTGGGATGATCCCATAGGAGTCTTAAGATGAGAGGAGCTGTCAATAGAGTGAGAATTTTTTGACCAAGTTTCTAGCATACTTACTTTGTGAAATAAACATTCCCTCCTTACTATGTTTTATTTAGAGTCCTAGGAAATAGTTCAATTCACCCACCATACTCATCTCAAAGGTGGTGGTTATACTAGTTACAAAATAGTCCAACATGTTCTTGGATGAAGATCCAAACACAATGTCGTCTATATAGATTTGAGCCACCAAAATCCCCTCTTTATCTTTCATAATGAATAGAGTTTTGTCTACCTCACATCTCTTGAATCCCATTTGTATGAGGTTCTCAGTGAGCCTCCCATACCAAGCCTTAGGGGCTTGTTTCAAGCCATACAAGGCTTTCTTTAGCTTATAAACATGATCAGAGCAATGGGGATCAGTGAAGCCATTTGGTTGCTCAACAGAGGCTTCTTCATTAATGACACCATTCAAGAAAGCACTCTTTACATCCATTTGATGTAGAGTGATATCCAAATAATATGTAATGGCAAGAAGAAGTCTAATAGATTCTATTCGAGCAACTGGGGAAAATGTTTCTTCAAAATCAATCCCCTCAACTTGGGTGTAGCCTTGAGCTACAAGCCTAGCTGTGTTTCTAGTTATTTGCCCATTTTCATCTGTTTTATTTTTGAAAATCCACTTGGTCCCTATAACATTTCCCCCATTAGGTCTAAGGACCAAGACCCACACATCATTTTTCTCAAATCGGTTTAATTCTTCTTGAATTGCCACAATCCAGTTATCTTCTTTCATTGCCTCTATTACATTCTTAGGCTCAAGATGAGACACGAAACAACAAGAACTTACCTTGCTTACTTGTGAGTTTATGTGGGGACCCCGACGCGGAACCAAGCTCGTGCCCCGAGCGGGAGAGTCCCCTAACTAATCAAAACACACCTAAAATTTAAAACTTTCACTTAACATGAAAAGAAACCCAACTTTAACATTTCAATTATAAAACTAACGCAATTCATCTCCACTTGGAGGAAAGATATAAACTAACTTTGAAAGAACATGACAACCTGTTTAATTACAAAACAACCACGAATATAATGTTTTTACCAAAAGAAGTTTAATATACAAGTGGTCTTCCCAAAAGAGCAATGCTCACAACAACTCCCAACAACCCACTCTAACATACACATACCCAGACAATCCCAAAAGAAACAAGTACAAACTCCTTTCCGTCCTTACTGGCCTGGTCCGCCTGTCTCAGTGCGATCTAAAACATTAAAGGGATAAGGGGTGAGAATAAATCTCAATAAGTTATTATGAATGCAACAAGATGCCAAGTAAAATGCAACACATAACAAGGTGCATATAACACATTGGTAAAGTGGTAAACACATTACGTTACCTTAGTTTACCTTTCTCGTCTGAACAATACGTCGTACAACATTGGGAGTAAAACTCCACTCATTTGTGAACTGCTTAGCATATTCACATCTTATAAGACCCATTTTTTCAAGGAACCAATATAAGATCGCAGCTATCTGTAAGACTTTTGGCTCAATACAGAAGCATTAACCCCAAACTGTAGACACAACAGGGGACAGTCATAGGTATAATGTAATCCGATCACCTTATAGAACAATTTCCATAATTGATCGTATTCCATTATACCCCTAAACATCAGCTGATTGAAACACATTCAAGCACATAATAGTTACTTGAAAAGAAATCCACCAAAGGGATAACAACATAACAATATGGTAATCATACTCATGCTTAAACCAATATAATAGTGCAACATATATTTCATACACTATTTGAATAATATCAATTCAACGACATGGTATTTGTACTCATGTTAAAACCATCACAATAGTGTAACTTGCATTTCCAACACTATTAAATTACCAAACCATGAAGAGATAACCAAGTAAGGCACCATGTATCAAAAACCAGCCCTACATGTTCAAGATACAACAATAAGCAACCTCTATAAAGGTTCAAGATCAAATTACCAAGTTTGAATTACTTTGGTTAAGTTGCAAATCAAGCCTGCTAACTATTTTCTGAACAATATTTAAACCCCTTCCTCAAATCCATTTTGACCAAGTAAGATACCATTGGATAGCTAAAGTGTTGTACTTTAATCATAGTCAAAGAGGGTTCAATTATATACTAGGTAGATTAGGTTTCTAAGGCTTGGAAAATGGTTCAGAGGTGACAGGGTAGGGCACGACTCGTGCTATTGAATCCACATTGAATCCAGCACGGGTGGATCCAAATCCACGACTCATTATCATGAATGGCCAAAGGGCGCGACTAGTGTCATGGGGCACGACTCGTGCCATCAGCAAAAATCAGCATCAGAAGCTGAACATCAGCAAAGGCCAAAACCAAATATTATTTAATCATTTCCCCTGTTTCTTAAGGCTCAAAATAGGTACTAAACTTTAGCCTAACTCATACCAACCCATTCCATACACATTCCAACTCAAGAACAATATACCAATTACCATTTCCAAGCTTTCCAACTCAAGAAAAAGAGATAAACTATCCATGCACATACTTTTACCTATACTCAACACTCATACATACTTGAACATACGTACTAACATTTCCACTTATACCACCATATATCACCAAGCCTAACTTCCACTCCTTCAATTACCTTTCCAACTCAAATAAATTTATCCCAAGTATACCAAACAACCATATAAACAACTACAATAGCAACTTTAACATAGAATGAACAATTATTTGAAAGAAATCATAATAACTTACAACAATTATCATTCAACCATTTCCACCTCAACCAAACCAATATATCCTCACTTCATTACAATCATTCAAAACCTATTCTAATCTATGCTAAACCCAAATAAAATGGTCCAAACTAACATGTAGAAATTTTATACCCTCAAACCTTTAACACTAAGCCAATAGCACCATATACTCCTCCATAAACCATTTCAACCCAAGTAAGATGAACAAGAACCACATGCAACCTTCCCTATAAACCATTAACATTTAAACTTCAATTATACTACTATCCTTTCAACTTAACAACAACATCCTAACCAACTTCAGCCCAAATCATTTCACTATCTTTCCAACTCAAGTAAAATTTCTCCCAAAATAACAAACAACATTTATACAACAACAATCTCAATCTTGCACATTAAATGAACAATTATTGAAGGAAAACCATAATAACTTACCGGAATAATTCGAAAATAAGTAATTATTTTTCCCGGATAGATACGCTCCCCTCGGCTTCATGAACAATAATACGCGGACGAATTCAAAAACGAAATGGAATTGAATTTGTTATGATTTTTAGAAGGAAAGGGTTAGGGTTTGGTTTTTCTTTTCTTTTAACAGAGGAAGAAGATGAAGTTTCAATCAAAATGATTTTCCAAGGAGAGAAAATGAGATAAACCTTACTCCATTTACACATTAGCTCCTCCAAGGTTTGAACCCCTACCACTAACAACCTTAACAATCAACTTTGACACTAAAGCACCTCAACATTTTCCAACTTAATATTTAAAATTTCAATTATTATTATTTCACTACAACTTTTCACATTTATTTCATTTAGACCCTAAATCATTAACTTAATTTTATTATCATCCTAAAATCCCATAAATTGTCAAATATCAAAATGAGCACATAAAACCAACAAGTATCATAAAATGCATAAATGAAATACTATAACCCCAACCCCACGTGCTCAACATGTGCTAGAATAGTGCCTAGGATTAGGATCGTGACACTCACTCCCCCTTAAAGAAAATTCCCGAATTTTGAATGTACTTACCTGAACGCTCAAACAACCATGGATACTTCTCACGCATCTCCGACTCCAACTCACAAGTGGCTTCCTCAATGGGATGATTCTTCCATAAGATTTTAACAACTAGCATACTTCTTGGTTCTAAGTTCCTAGACTTGTGATTCTAATATCCTTAACGGCTCCTCCACCCAAGTCATATTAGCCTGAATATCCTCGAGAGAAGAACTCAATACATACGGAGGATCCTAGAGATATTTCCTCAACATAGACATATATAAAATTTGAGCCGAGCCGGTAAATCTATCCACTATTAACCAAAATGAAATCTTCTCGAGTCAAAACTCATACTTGCTAAACTTCACAAACAATTGCTTCTCACTAAGAACAGGTAACACCATTTGTAAATGATTTTTATGATCTTCCCGGGACTTTGAATAACCAAAAATGTCATTACTGAGAACTACCACAAAGCTATCAAGGTAATGTTTAAAAATTCTATTTATCTTATCCATAAACACAGCCGATTCCGTTCTATAAGATGCTTTTGATATCGGAAATAAATTTGGCCTTAAATCCATACAAAATTTCACTTCCCTATATGGAGGCATAAAATATTTCGCTAAAAACACATTTACAACTCACTCACCAACATTACATGAGATATTTCGGGTGACTTCTTACTCGAGTCTAACACATAACTCAATTAACCTTCACACCCTTTATACAATCACTTTCGGCCTTTAATGCAGATATAACATGAACACCAATTAAAGACTTACCTTATCAACACAAACATATGAAAATCAGGCATAGAAAAGGAGACTCGTTTCATACGACAGTCTACCAATGCACGACAACTACTTAACCAATCCAGGCCAAGTATAACATCAAAATCACGAATTGGTAACTATACCAATCAACAGGCAATATGTGCCCACATATAACCACATCACCACCGTGGTAAACCAGAAAAAATTCGAGGTACTCTCTCATAAGAGTAGAAACCTCCAACACATAAGACAAAATCTCAGGCAATTTATGCAAAGTAAAAGCAAAATGCGATGCCACAAATAAATGAGATGAACTGGAATCTATAAGCATACGAGTCTTAACTCTCGAGACAGGTAATATACCTCTAATGACTACTGTGGGATGTACCTCCCCACTACCCAAAACAAAGACTCGACCTTTAACTTACTATTTTGGCTTTCCTTCATTATCTCTCTTGGTACCACCCCTCGATTGGCCAACTTGCTGCCCATTACCCGAAGCTTGTCTCTGCTGCACCCTTGGACAATTCCTCCTAAAATGTCCTAATGCTCCACATTCAATACATTTACCTTGCTTAATCCAACACCTATCTTCTGTGTGCCCAACCTTCTTGCAAAAGTTGCAAACAATCCCATACTGATTGGATACTGGATGTGCCACTGGAACTGTAACATGCTCCCCTAGTACACTCCCTGGAGTTGAAAACCTTGTTTGTCCTCTGTCTTGTCCGGAGCCTTGACCTTGAACTTGAAATCTCGATTTACTTCCACTACCCCCTTCGAATTTACCTGATGCTCTTCAATATCATTTTCAATCCGGTATGCTCTATTCACGGCCGCCTGGAAGTCGGTGAAGTTGTGCGTCAAAAGCTGCTTCTTGAACTCCAATCTCAACCCTTTCACAAACCGGTAGACTCTTCTCTCTTCTTCTGGTGCCAAATGAGGACAATATCTTGCCAACTCTGTAAACTTCGCAGAATACTGGGCCACTGTCATCGTCCCTTGCTCCAATCTTAAGAATTCAATCTCCTTTCTGTCCCGTGTAACCATTGGAATGAAATGATCTCTGAACTTGCGAGTAAATTTCTCCCATGTCTGCGGTGTGTGGTCACGGTCCCAACTATCCTTCACGATATGCCACCAATACTTGGCGGGTCCTTCCAATTTGAAAACAACACACCTCACTTTTTCTTCATTCGGACTCTCCATCGCTGCAAATATTTTGTTCATAGCTTCAAGCCACCTTTCCGCCTTCAACGGATCTGGATCCCCATTATAACTCGGTGGAGCCATCTTAACAAACTTCTCCAATCCATGCCCTTGTCTACCTTCCTGATGATGTTGGGCTTGACCTTGAGCTGCCATGCTTTGCAGAAAGACTCGAAACATGTTCATCATCTCCGCATTTGGATTTCCACCTCCCCTGGCATTACCCTCATTCTCCGGTGCTCTATGCTGACCATCTTCATTTCCCGCCATTGAACAAACTCCTGCATCAAACACTCGTCGTCAGTTATCACACACTCCCCCTTAAGCTAGACATCTACCCTTGAACTCTAAACCGAGCTCTGATACCAACTGTGGGGACCCTGACACGGAACCTAGCTCGTGCCCCAAGCGGGAGAGTCCCCTAACTAACCAAAACCTACCTGAAATTTAAAACTTTAACTTAACTTGAAAAGAAACCCAACTTTAACATTTCAATTATAAAACTAACGCAATTCATCTCCACTTGGAGGAAAGATATAAACTAACTTTGAAAGAACTCGACAACCTGTTTAATTACAAAACAACCACGAATATAAAGTTTTTACAAAAAGAAGTTTAATATACAAGTGGTCTTCCCAAAAGAGCAATGCTCACAACAACTCCTAACAACCCACTCTAACATACACAAACCCAGACAATCCCAAAAGAACCAAGTACAAACTCCTTTCCGTCCTTACTGGTCTGGTCCGCATGTCTCAGTGCGATCTAAAACAGTAAAGGGAGAAGGGGTGAGAATAAATCTCAATAAGTTATTATGAATGCAACAAGATGCCAAGTAAAATGCAACACATAACAAGGTGCATATAACACATTGGTAAAGCGGTAAACACATTACGTTACCTTAGTTTACCTTTCCCATCTGAACAATAAGTCGTACAATATTGGGAGTAAAACTCCACTCATTTTTGAACTGCTTAGGCATATTCACATCTTATAAGACCCATTTTCAGGGAACCAATATAAGATCGCAGCTATCTGTAAGGCTTTTGGCTCAATACAGAAGCATTAACCCCAAACTGTGGCCACAACAGGGGACAGTCACAGGTATAATGTAATCCGATCACCTTATAAAACAATTTCCATAATTGATTGTATTCCATTATACCCCTAAACATCAGATGATTGAAACACATTCAAGCACATAATAGTTACTTGAAAAGAAATCCACCAAAGGGATAACAACATTGTAATCATACTCATATATAAACCAATATAATAGTGCAACATATATTTCATACACTATTTGAATAATATCAATTCAACAACATGGTATTTGTACTCATGTTAAAACCATCACAATAGTGTAACTTGCATTTCCAACACTATTAAATAACCAAACCATGAAGAGATAACCAAGTAAGGCACCAAGTATCACAAACCAGCCCTACATGTTCAAGATACAACAATAAGCAACCTCTATAAAGGTTCCAGATCAAATTACCAAGTTTGAATTACTTTGGTTAAGTTGCAAATCAAGCCTACCAACCATTTTCTGAACAATATTTAAACCCCTTCCTCAAATCCATTTTGACCAAGTAAGATACCATTGGATAGCTAAAGCGTTGTACTTTAATCATAGTCAAAGAGAGTTCAATTATATACTAGGTAGATTAGGTTTCTAAGGCTTGGAAAATGGTTCAGAGGTGACAGGGTAGGGCACGACTCGTGCCCTATGGCACGACTCGTGCTATAGAATCCACATTGAATCTAGCACGGGTAGATCCAAATCCACGACTCGTTATCACGAATGGCCAAAGGGCACGACTCGTGCCATTAGCAAAAATCAGCATCAGAAGCTGAACATCAGCAAAGGCTAAAACCAAATATTATTTACTCATTTCCTCTGTTTCTTAAGGCTCAAAATAGGTACTTAACTTCAGCCTAACTCATACCAACCCATTCCATACACATTCCAACTAAAGAACAATATACCAATTACCATTTCCAAGCTTTCCAACTCAAGAAAAAGTGATAAACTATCCATGCACATACTTTTACCTCTACTTCAACACTCATACATACTTGAACACTAACATTTCCACTTATACCACCATATTATCACCAAGCCTAACTTACACTCCTTCAATTACCTTTCCTACTCAAATAAATTTATCCCAAGTATACCAAACAACCATATAAACAACTACAATAGCAACTTTAACATAGAATGAACAATTATTTGAAATAAATCATAATAACTTACAACAATTATCATTCAACCATTTCCACCTCAACCAAACCAATATATCCTCACTTCGTTACACTCATTCAAAACCTATTCCAATCCACGCTAAACCCAAATAAAATGGTCCAAACTAACATGTAGAAATTTTATACCCTCAAACCATTAACACTAAGCCAATAGCACCATATACTCCTCCATAAATCATTTCAACCCAAGTAAGATGAACAAGAACCACATGCAACCTTCCCTTTAAACCATTAACATTTAAACTTCAATTATACTTCTATCCTTTCAACTTAACAACAACATCCTAACCAACTTTAGCCCAAATCATTCCACTTTCTTTCCAACTCAAGTAAAATTTCTCCCAAAATAACAAACAACATTTATACAACAACAATCTCAATCTTGCACATTAAATGAACAATTATTGAAGGAAAACCATAATAACTTACCGGAATAATTCGAAAATAAGTAATTCTTTTTCCCGGATAGATACGCTCCCCTCGGCTTCACGAACAATAATACGCGAACGGATTCAAAAACGAAAAGGAATTGAATTTGTTATGATTTTAGAAGGAAAGGGTTAGGGTTTGGTTTTTCTTTTCTTTTAACAGAGGAAGAAGATGAAGTTTCAATCAAAATGATTTTCCAAGGAGAGAAAATGAGATAAACCTTACTCCATTTGCACATTAGCTTTTGAACCCCTACCACTAACAACCTTAACAATCAACTTTGACACTAAAGCACCTCAACATTTTCCAACCTAATATTTAAAATTTCAATTATTATTATTTTACTACAACTTTTCACATTTATTTCATTTAGACCCTAAATCATTAACTTAATTTTATTATCATCCTAAAATCCCATAAATTGTCAAATATCAAAATGAGCACATAAAACCAACAAGTATCATAAAATGCATAAATGAAATACTATAACCCCAACCCCACGTGCTCAACATGTGCTAGAATAGTGCCTAGGATTAGGGTCGTGACAGTTTACACATCTCAATTCAGCAAATTCTCTGTAGTTAATTCTTGGCTTCTCCCTTGTGCTTACCTTTTCATTGACATTGCCTACCACCTGTGAGACTGGGTGGTTCTTCCGAATTCTGCTTGTTATATCTCTGGTTCTGTCCAGGTTGCCTTCTTTATAGTCTGAGTTATCAAACGAATTTTCCAAGTCTGAAGCAGACTCATTTGATCCTGATGTAGATCATGGTGTGATCACACCAGGACCTGTATTTCAGATTGATGTTTATGTCCAGCTGTGATTTGAGTGTTTTCCATCATATCCACCCAACCTGAGACATCATATTCAAGATTTTTTAGATTCAAATCAGCAGTATCATCAAAAATGACATTAATAGACTCCATAACATTTTTAGTTCTAAGGTTGTAAACTCTATATGCATGGTTGTTTGTGGAGTATCCAAGGAATACAACTTTGTCACTTTTAGAGTCAAATTTATACAAGTAGTCTTTATCATTCATAACATAGCATATGTATCTGAATACATGAAAATAATTGAGAGTAGGTTTTTTGCCAAGAAGTATTTCATAAGGAGTCATGGTTGACCCAACTCTCAAGTAGACTCTATTTCCTATGTGACAAGCCGTGTTAAGAGCCTCCGCCCAGAATCGTTTAGAGATGTTCTTAGAACTAAGCATGACATGTGCCATCTCTTACAAAGTATGATTCTTTCTTTCAGCCACCCCATTCTGTTAGGGAGTTTTAGGGGCCAAAAAATCAAGGGTTATTCCTTTGGAGTCACAAAATTCAGAGAACAAAGTGTTCTCATATTCAGTTCCATGATCGGACCGAATTTTAATCACTTTCTTACCATGCAAGTTTTTGACCTTTCTATACCACACTTTAAACACCTCAAGGGCTTCTGATTTTTCTTTCAGATATAGGACCCATGTGTACATAGAGAAATATTCAAAACACACAAAATAATATTTCTTTTTACTCAAGCTTTCAATCTCAATGGGTCTCATAAGGTCAGTATGGATTAGTTCCAAGATCTAAGAAGTGGAACTTTGATCAACCTTTTTTTTGGGAAGCTTTAGTTTGCTTTCCCTTTTGACAAGGACCACACACACTTATTTGTTTGAAATCAAGTTTGGATAAGTGTTTAACAGTATTAAATCTCACCAACTCTTCCATTTTCCTAAAACTTGCATGATCTAACTTTTGATGCCAAACCTCAATATCATTTACTTTGGAGCCAATACAGGATAATTTGTCACCAAATTTGTAACAAATATCTTGTGACCTTACCCCAATAAACAAGCTTTTATTAGTGTTATCAAACACTTTGCACTCATGCTTGTCAAATCTAACATCCAAATTGTCATCATATAGTTGGCTTATACTAATGAGATTAGCTTTTAAGCCTTTCCCGTGATAGACATTTTTCAGTTTAGGCATATGATTAACACATATAGTACCCTTACCAACAATCTTACCTTGGGCTCCTCCCCCATAGTTCACGTTCCCACCCTTGATTGAGGTGTAATCGGTTAGAAACTCAACATTACCTGTCATGTGCCTCGAGCACCCACTATCAAAGTATCATGAGCTAGCTATCCTGCTCTTAAGTGAGGTGAATATAACTTTGCATTCCTCACTTTTCTTTTCTACCCACACAAATTGACCAGATTTCTGGTAGTGTGAGTGGTGATGTGAGTACATCCGGGCACTCATCTGAGGAGCAGATTCTCTGAGGTCATGAATTCATTGGTAGCAAAAGGGTCTGATGTGACCTGGTGCAAAATAGTAGTGGCAGTCAAATCTCTTTTTCTTAGGTATTGTTTTATAATTTTGAAAAACTTTGGTTTATGAGGAACTTTCTCCTTCTTTTACAAAGACGGATTCATAGCCAAGACCTATTTTTGAATTACTTCCCATGCTTAGAACTTCTTCAAGTTTGGCCTTCCCAGTATTTAATTTGCAAAAGTTCCATTGGCCTTTTCAAGTTCAATTTTGGTTTTCTCGAGCTCAATATCACGTTTAGTGAGCATTACCTCGAGTTTGGTTATTGCATCCTTTTGATTGTCATTTTCAGTGGTAACCTTTTCAAGTTCACCTTTTAAAGTAGAAATCTCAGTAGAGAGTTTCTCTTTAACCTTTTCAAAAACTGTCAGTTTTTCTACTCATTTTTCCTGGTTAGCAAATAAATCTGCATAGGCATCAAGAAGTTCTTGGTAACTTCTATCACTTTCCTCTTCATTCTCTATTTTTTTAGAAACCAACGAGTTAAAGCAAGTGAAAGTAGAGTCAGAGGATGTGATAGAAAATTTGACTACATCTGAAGTAACATCAGATTGATGTTTGTGATTTAGGGACGAGATTTCCATGATGGATAAGTTCAGCGTTTCATTTTCGTCCTCACTGTCACTTAGGGTCGCACAAAAGCTCATTCCCTTTTTCTTCAGAGTGTTGGCACACGCATTAGCATAGTGCCCAAATCCTTTGCAGGCTCTACATTGGACAGATTCAGATCTTTTCTTAGTAAAACTTCCAGGTCTCTTGAAACTACTCTCAGTATCCTCTTTTGATTTTTCAAAAGTATTTTGAATTTTTTGAAGGAAACTTGAAACTACTCTCAGTATCCTCCTTTGGATACATTTGAGAGAGCAGATGCAAGAGCAATGTTTTCTGCCTTTTGTTGCTGTTGAATTGACAGGTTCATTTCAAACATGGTCAGAATACCCACAAGAGTATCTAAACTCATGGTTGTGGTATCAAGTGCTTCTTCAACAGCAGCAATTTTGATATTAAATTTTTCAGTAACAGTTCTCAACATTTTGCTTACTAACCTATCATTTGATATAGGCTCACCTAGGGAGAGACATTCATTTGAGATTTCTCTCAATTTAGCATAATAGATTTTTATGTATTCAATCTCATTCATTCTCAAGTTTTCAAACTTGGTCATGAGAATTCTCAAACTAGTGGCATTAACACTATCATCACCTTAACAGTGACCTTACAAAATATCACATGCTATTTTTGCTACGTTTTGATTTATAACAAGTCAAAACATGTGTTAATCCACATGACTTGATATAGCACCAAGAGCTTTGGAATTATAATTAGCAAGAGTGAATTCAGCTGTAGTCCAGTCTTCCTCAGGTTTAAGCTTATAGATTTTTTCTGAGGTTTCCCCCGTTTCATTCTTTCTTTCAACCTTAGGAGGAGACCATGTGACAATAATACTAAGCCACGCCCTCTCATCAATTGCTTTAATGAAAAGACGCATTTTATCTTTCCATATAGCATAGTTTGTTCCATCCAATACAGGAGGGCGATATTGATTCAAGTGTCCTTCTATAATGGCTACTCTTTCTGGATCTCACTCAGTGTAATCGAGTGGAGATCTGATACCAATTGAAAGAAATTGAGTAGCTAAGATTGACAAGTGAAAACAGAAGTACCTTGTGTCAGTCCTGGTGTGATAGCACCAGCACTAGCACCAGTACAAAAACAGCGGAATAATAACTTAAACAATGTAAAACGTAGAATTAAACACTTATCTATAGCAACTTGTTGTAGACAATAAAAAGCTTCTCTTTATAAAACTAATTGGGAGACGGTTACATGTACAATAATACCAAGAGAAGAACAAAACAAACTAAATAACCAAACAATCCACTACAAGGAAAAACGGTTTTAGAGACGGCTAATTCCGTAGCTAAAATGCAGATTCCGTAGCTAAATCATGTTTAGAGACAGATTTGTTCCGTAGCTATTCCGTGGGTGCAGGTTCGTCGCTAAATTGGGCGTCGCTGTTTTGTAGCTGTTTTAGAGACGGATATGTACGTCTCTAAATCAGAGACGGATATGTCCGTCTCTAAATCAGAGACGGATATGTACGTCTCTAATTTAGAGACAGATATGTATGTCACCAATTTAGAGACAGATATGTACGGCGACGGATTAGCGATGGATTTTTCGTCTCTATTTAAATGGTCGTTTTATTTTCAAACCAATTTAGTGACGGATATTTTCGTCGCTAAATTGACATTTTAAAAAAAGTTATATATAATTATATATATATTAATACATTTTAAATAAATATATACATATATCTATAGTATAAATGGCACCCCTCCTTGCTACAGTACAATGAATAGTTTCAAGTGCCAAATTTCCCATTTTGCCCTCACTAAGTTGTCCCTTTCCCATTTTACCCTAAAAAAAAAAAATTTAAATTAAAAAAAAAAACGTGTCCTCGGACACGGGCTTTTACTAGTATATATATATATTTAAAATATATTAATATACATATATATATTTTATTCTCAAATCAGTCCCTTAACTTTTCTTATTCTCAAAACAGTCCCTTAACTTTTCTTATTCTCAAATCAATCCCTTAACTTTTCTTATATTCAAATCAGTCCATTAACTTTTATTAATCTTAAATCAGTCCTTGATATTTCATAGTTACACTTTGCATCCCTAAACTTCTTTTATACTCAAATCAGTCCAAACAAACTTCCACCATTAAAAAACTAACACGAGTTAAATATTTAACGAACTTCTTCAAAATTAAATCCAATTTCATCTTCAATAAAACCCATTTTCAACACAAATCAAATAAAAGTTTGTACAAATCGAAATGAAACCCAAAATACAGGAACAAATTCAGCCTCGATTTGAAGAAATCGAGGTAAAGGGCGAAACCCAGATCAAGATGAAGTCTAGAATTGTTTGAAGAAATCGTCATTTTCGACAGACCATCGTCTCAGATTTCTCCTCCGCCGCAGACCATCGCCTCAGATTACCCTGTTCGCTGTAATCAAAACGAAAAAACTCAACAAGGTTGAACACACACTCACGCACACACATAAACGAAACCAGATCCGGATTTGATTTAGATCTTGAGAGAGAGAGAGAGAGACTTACAAAAGGGAGAGCGGTAGAGCAGCGGCGTAAGGAGCGGAGGGTGAGTGGGTGACGGAGGCGTATTGTGAGTGTCATATTGTGAGAAAAACAGAGAGGGAGAGGGAGGCATATTGTGAGTGACGGAAGACGAAGAAAATGGAGAAAGTGAGAGTGATGGAGGGCTGAGGGCGATGGTGATGGCGGTGTAAGGTGCAGAGAGAGTAGGGAATGGGGAGGCTGTTTGTGTTTGCTGTGTTTGTTGCTGCCATGGAGAGAAATAGAGAGAGAAATAGAGAGAGAAATACGGTTAAATGAGAGGAATAGAGGAAAGGGAAGAGGTTTTGTTTGAATTAATATGGACTGTTGGATTGAATGTAATGAACGGTTAGATGTTGCTTTGCTCATGATCCGCGTGAAATTTTGATATCCAATCAAATAATGCCACATCACATATTTATATTTGTTTCACACTATACTATATGCTAACTAAAATATTTATGCCTAATATCAAGAATAATAATATTTATTATCAATAATTTTTATTAATGAATTATTAATTATATAATTGATTAATTAATATTAGTATTAATTATATAAACAGTATAATATTAATAATATTACTAATAATAACTAATAATTTTTATTTTTTTTATTGAATAGGAAAAAATATTTTAGACTTTTTTTTATTACTGAAATTTACAAAAAGTTATCTAAAATATTTACATGCTTTTATTTGATATACCCCAAATTTCAGTTGGTCTTATAAAAAACGCGTTTTTTTTTGGCACTTAGAAAAAACGTGTTTTGTGTTTTCCCGTTTGTGCCAGTTCTAGTTTAACAAAGTGCCAGTGTAATAAAGTGCCAGTGCATGTGTAACAAAGTGTCAGTAAAAAAAGTACCAGTACCAGTTTAACAAAGTGCCGGTGGCGCACTTTGTCGCAACCTTGGCACGCTTTTACACGGGCACTTTTATATACATGAACTGACACTCTTTACACTGGCACTCTGTTACACTAACACTGGCACTTTGTTACACTAACATTTTTGCTGGCTCTCAAAAATACAAGCACTGGCATTCAAAAACACATGCACTGACATTCAAAAACACATGCAGTGGCACTAAAAAATACATACACTGGCACTCAAAAACACTGGTAATCTCACAAACGGTAATACATAAAATGGGTCTTACACGCTTGCCGCCGGCGAGGAGGGAGTAACGCATGGCGTCGTGAATCATGGGTGGATCTCTGATGGGTAAGGATTCATCCAAAGCTTTATTCACAGAATTAACCTTATCCCGCAAATAAGATTTGAAATCGAAAGTAGGTTGAGTGTCTAATTCGTTGGTTAGAACAGCGGAGACGGCGAGAGAAGAGATGGGGGTTTTATGATTCAGGGAATTTGGGGGATTCAAATTCATGGGGTAAGTGCTGATTAATCGTAGAAGAGGGAATTTGTATTGGGTTGATTGATTGAGAAGTGAAGTGGTGTGTGCCTATGAATCTACGAAGATGATGGATCTCATCTTGACTGAGAGATATGTCTGACCTAAGTGGTGAGATTTTATAAGTTAAAGAAAATGAAGGGGAGGGGACGCAGCAGGGGACGGGTTTTAACGTAATTTTAAAACATATTTTTTCATAAGCTTATGAAAAAACGCGTTTTTTACAAGATTTTGGCCCCAAATTTTAGTTAAACGAGGGACGGACTACCCTATATTTATTTTTTTATTTTTTTAAAAATATTTATTGACTAGAAAATAATATTTTAGACTTTGTTAATTAGTGATTTTTTTAGAAAAAATTATATAAAAAAGATAGAAAAAAACTAAACAAATGAAAGTATATAGAAGAAAAGTCAAAAGAAGGACGGACTACCCTATATTTATTTTTTATTTTTTTAAAAAATATTTATTGACTAGAAAATAATATTTTAGCATTTGTTAATTAGTGATTTTTTAGAAAAATGTATATAAAAAAAGATAGAAAAAAACTAAACAAATGAAAGTATATAGAAGAAAAGTCAAAAGAGGGACTGACTACCCTATATTTATTTTTTATTTTTATAAAAAAATTTATTGACTAGAAAATAATATTTTAGACTTTGTTAATTAGTATTTTTTTTTTTAGAAAAAGTTATATAAAAAAAGATAGAAAAAAACTAAACAAATGAAAGTATATAGAAGAAAAGTCAAAAAGGGAGGGACTACCCTATATTTATTTATTTATTTTAAATTTTTTTATTGACTTGGAAATAATATTTTAGACTTTGTTAATTAGTGATTTTTTTTAGAAAAAGTTATATAAAAAAAGATAGGGTTTAGGATAAATGATATAGGGTTTAGGGTATAGAGTGAGGTTAGACTTTAGAGTGAGGTATATTTATTTTTTATTTTATTTTAAATTTTTATTGACAAGAAAATAATATTTTAGACTTTGTTAGTTAGTGATTTTTTTTTAGAAAAAGTTATATAAAAAAAGATAGAAAAAAACTAAACAAATGAAAGTATATAGAAGAAAAGTCAAAAGAGGGACGGACTATCCTATATTTATTTTTTATTTTATTAAAAAATATTTATTGACTAGAAAATAATATTTTATCATTTGTTAATTAGTGATTTTTTTTAGAAAAATTTATATAAAAAAGATAGAAAAAAAACTAAACAAATGAAAGTATATAGAAGAAAAGTCAAAAGAGGGACGGACTACCCTATATTTATTTTTAAAATTATTTTAAATTAATTATTGGCTAGGAAATAATATTTTAGACTTTGTTAATTAGTGATTTTTTTTACAAAAAAAGTATTTAAAAAAAGATAGAAAAAAATTAAACAAATGAAAGCATATAGAAGAAAAGTCAAAAGAGGGACAGACTATCCTATATTTATTTTTTATTTATTTTTAAAATTTTTTATTTACTAGAAAATAATATTTTATCCTTTGTTAATTAGTGATTTTTTTTAGAAAAAGTTATATAAAAAAAGATAGAAAAAAACTAAACAAATGAAAGTATATAGAAGAAAAGTCAAAAGAGGGACGGACTACCCTATATTTATTTTTAGTTTTTTAAAATTTTTTTATTGACTAGAAAATAATATTTTAGACTTTTTTAATTAGTGATTTTTTTTTTAGAAAAAGTTATATAAAAAAAGATAGAAAAAAACTAAACAAATGAAAGTATATAGAAGAAAAGTCAAAAAGGGAGGGACTACCCTATATTTATTTATTTATTTTAAATTTTTTTATTGACTTGGAAATAATATTTTAGACTTTGTTAATTAGTGATTTTTTTTAGAAAAAGTTATATAAAAAAAGATAGGGTTTAGAGTAAATGATATAGGGTTTAGGGTATAGAGTGAGGTTTAGACTTTAGAGTGAGGTATATTTATTTTTTATTTTATTTTAAATTTTTATTTACAAGAAAATAATATTTTAGACTTTGTTAGTTAGTGATTTTTTTTTAGAAAAAGTTATATAAAAAAAGATAGAAAAAAACTAAACAAATGAAAGTATATAGAAGAAAAGTTAAAAGAGGGACGGACTATCCTATATTTATTTTTTATTTTATTAAAAAATATTTATTGACTAGAAAATAATATTTTATCATTTGTTAATTAGTGATTTTTTAAAGAAAAATTTATATAAAAAAAGATAGAAAAAAAACTAAACAAATGAAAGTATATAGAAGAAAAGTCAAAAGAAGGACGGACTACCCTATATTTATTTTTAAAATTATTTTAAATTCATTATTGGCTAGGAAATAATATTTTAGACTTTGTTAATTAGTGATTTTTTTACAAAAAAAGTATTTAAAAAAAGATAGAAAAAAACTAAACAAATGAAAGCATATAGAAGAAAAGTCAAAAGAGGGACAGACTATCCTATATTTATTTTTTATTTATTTTTAAAATTTTTTATTTACTAGAAAATAATATTTTATCCTTTGTTAATTAGTGATTTTTTTTAGAAAAAGTTATATAAAAAAAGATAGAAAAAAACTAAACAAATGAAAGTATATAGAAGAATAATCAAAAGAGGGACGGACTACCCTATATTTATTTTTTATTTTTTAAAATTTTTTTATTGACTAGAAAATAATATTTTAGACTTTTTTAATTAGTTATTTTTTTTTTAGAAAAAGTTATATAAAAAAAGATAGAAAAAAACTAAACAAATGAAAGTATATAGAAGAAAAGTCAAATTTAGAGACAGATACTAAATCTGTCTCTAAATTTTAGAGACAGATGTTGAATATGTCACTATATTAGAGACGGGTTCAAAATCCGTCTCTAAAATTTAGAGACGGATTCAGAATCCGTCTCTAATTTTTGGGTCTGTCTCTAATCTGTCTTCAAATTAGCTACTGATGGATAAAAATCCTCTTGTAATAAAAATACCTAGCAAGTGTACTAGCTACCGTTATAGTAGTATGCGCAAGCAAGAGTCGAACCTCAAAGACTTGAGTGAATTAACAAGTTGATTTAATTAATGCAGAAAGTAACAAAAAAGGGGGGGGGGTTTGTTTTGATTGATTAAACTAATATTGAAAAGTAAATAAATTAAACTAATGAAAATAAAACAAAGGATTGAAATCAAGAATGACAACGGGGTTCACGGATTGAGTTTCACAATACATTCACTTTATGCTATTTTATCTCTTAAAGAAGACATCAATTTTATTCTAGGGTTCATTCACAAAATCATGAGTTGGGACGGTTTGGTGTGCGATTTGCAACTCAAATATTCTCTTTTTATTATACTTCCAGTTACGTTTAATATAATAATTCAAGAAAGCCTTAAGATCGAAAGAATATTTGAACCTAAACCAATTGATTTCAGTTACGTTCTCAATTAGGTCTAAGTAGTAAAATAATGGTCATGTATCTATGCCCGAGTTACCGTAGCAATGGATACCCACAAATTCTAGGGGCAAAAGTATATTAACATAAATCTGAAACCCTAGAACGGATTAAAAACATTTTACCACTCTAGAAAGAAATTGAATTAAGATTGAAAAGCAATAGCATAAAGATCATGTAATGCTATTCTCAATCCGCGAATAAATAAAATTAGCTACTCATAACAAAAATTGAAATTACAAAAATAAAATAAAAATTCATAAACCTGAAGCCAACCTTGTACCACGAAATTATTATGTTCTTTCTTTATCATGGGAACAGTGTTAGTACCCTTTTTCCAAATCAAAGCATGAATCTTTTTTTTTTTTTTTTTTTACATTGTTTTTTTTTTCACTACTCACACACACACACACACATGCACGCACAGAAGCGCCTAGGAGATAAATCCTAGGGAGAGAAAGTCTTCCCTCTAACTTCTGGGGGGGATCGAACCCATGACCTCCAGGTTGGAAGTCATGAGCTCTAGCCAGTAAGCCAAATCCCCATGTGCGCATGAATCTTATTTATATTACCCTAGGCTGCACTTGTTATCAAACTGCCGTGAAAACCAGGCCCAAATCCAAGCCCACTTCGTTTAGAATGGTCGGCGGTCGCTCAAGATTCCAGCGAGGCCGCCCATGTGTACAGTGAGTTTGGCCTTGAAAACTTAGTTCTTCGGCGGCCGCCCAAACAAGCATCAGCGACCGCCATACAGACAGCAATTATACGGCCTGAATTTTCCTTTCCTCAGCCATGCCCATATTGCCTTGGCCGGCCACTTTTTGCTTCATTGGCCACACTTTTGGACTTTCTTGGATTCGGTTCGTTCCGCAAATGCAAAGTCGCACTTTGGTCATTATAAAAATTTCTTTTGCATCTTGTCATTGAACTTTTCATATTTTTGCTTTGCCCCTGAACTTTAGAAAACCAATTTTTTTTTCAATTTTCCAAATTTGCAATTAGGTCCCTGAATATCCAATATTTACATTTTGGCCCTTGAACTTCCAAAGTAAGCACAAATCTTCTATTTTCAATATTGTTGCACATCGACCCCTGAACTTATAAAACACTAAAATATACATTAAATTCACAAGATTTCGAGCAGAAAATAAACTTAGGAACATATCTTCTGGACGGGTAAAACCACATCCATCATCTACAGACTCCGTCCGTCTCTAATTTTCTGTCTCTATTTTCGGTTTTTCTTGTAGTGATCTCTCGAACTAAAAACTATTTGATTCTTTGTAACTTCAGATATTTAAAGCACAAAAACCGTAGGTTATAATGAGCCGTGCGGCTTCAATTTATAGGGAAAGAGGTCCTTGTTTGTAGGAGTTGATTTACTTGATAAGATCTTCCACATTTATACTTCTACTTTCCTTTGTCAACCAATTCAATCCTTCCTTATCATGTACTATTTTCTTGTGTGAGAGATATCTACAAAATAACCAAATATACAATAAAGATATCCAAGATTTGGTTAGTAGATTAGTTAATAAAATAAACCTATATTATAATCACTACAAGGAAAATCGATTTTAGCTACGGCAAATTCCGTAGCTAAAATGAAGATTCCGTAGCTAAATCGTGTTTAGCTACGGATTTGTTCCGTAGCTATTCCGTGGGTGCAGGTTTGTCGCTAAATTGGGCGTCGCTGTTTTGTAGCTAATTTAGAGACGGATGTGTCTGTCTCTAATTTAGAGACAGATATAGCCGTCTCTAAATTAGAGACAGATATGTCCGTCTCTAAATTAGAGACAGATATGTCCGTGTCTAAATTAGCTACGGATACGACCGTCTACGAATTAGCGACAGATTTTCCGTCTCTATTTAAATTCTGGTTTTATTTTCAAACCATTTTAGCGACGGATATTTCCGTCTCTAAATTGATATTTTTTTAAAAAAAAAAATTAAATAAATATTTAAAAATATATATTAATATATTTTAAATATATATATATATATATATATATATATTAAAATATATAAATATATATTTTTAAATATATATTAAATCGTCCCTAAGCTTTTTTTTTCAAATCGGTCCCTTAACTTATATTATTTTCATATCGGTCCCTTAACTTTTATTATTATCAAATCAGTCCCCTAAATTTCTTTTATACTCAAATAGTCCTCACAAACTTTCACCACCACCACCACCAATCACCACCAAAGAACCACTCGGCAACCACCAAAGAACCACCTGCAACCAAAATCAACCACCAAATCTGAAAAAACAAAAATTACAATACTAGGTTTCCAAAATTTTGAATCTTTACAAAATCACCAAAAAAATCAAAATCAAAATCCAACAAACCGAAATCTGAGTTTCCAAGTTTCCAAGGCAAAATCGAAATCAAACCCAAATCTGGGTTTTGATTTAGATCGATAGAGAGAGAGAGAGAGAGAGAGAGAGTTTACAACTCACACCACAACCATTTTCATACCGAGGTTCAACAGAGGTTCAACTGGTGTCGCCGGATCTGCGCCGCTTCGCCACTTTGCTCCTCGATTGGCTCCTACCGAGGTTAAACAGAGACTAAAAATGGAGAAAGAGAGAGAGTGATGGATGGCGGAGGGTGACGGCTGCGAAGGTATCTGGTGTCTGATGTCGCCGGAGAGCATGGCGGAGGCTGAAGGGATGGAGGGCGAAGGTGTCTGGTGTCGCCGGAGAGAATGGCGATGCTGAAGGGACGGTGAGGGAGCTGAGGGAAATGAGAGAGAGAGAAAACGGTGGGGAGTTCAAACTGGGTCTGGAAATTCGAATGGAGAGAGAGAGAGAAAACGGTGGAGTGAAATAGGGAGAGAGTGAGTTTGGTATGGATGGAATAATATGGTCCGTTTGATCGAAGTTATTGAACGGTCAGATTTCGCCTTGAGCCATAATCCCCGTGAAATTTTGAAACCAATCAAACAATGCCACATCACGTACTTATATCTATTTCACACTATATTATACACTAACTAAAATATTTATGTCTAATAATAAGAATAATAATATTTATTATTAATAATATTTATTAATAAATTATTAATTATATAATTAATTAATTAATATTAATATTAATTATATAATCAGTAATAATATTAATAATAGTATTATTAATAATTAGAAATTTTAAATACTATTTTTTATTGAATAGGAAAAAATATTTTAAATTTTTTTTATTACTGAAATTTATAAAAAGTTATCTAAAATATTTACATGCTTTTATTTGATTTACCCAAAATTTTAGTTATAGTAATATGCCTAATATCAAGAATAATAACATTATCATATAATTAGTAATAATACTTAATAATAAGACTAATAATGATATTATTGTTAATTATTCAATTATATAATTGAATATATTAATAATTATTATTATATAATTAATAATAATATTATTATATAATTAATAATAATATTAATAATAACTAGTAATAATACATAACATAAAAAATAATAATGTTATTAATTAATAATAATATTCATAAATTTAATTATTTTAAATTTATTAATAATATTTTAATAATTTAAACTTCTAAGAAATATTAATATACCTAAGTAATAATTGATATTAATAAATTATAAAAAAATACTCCCTCCGTCCCACCCGAATTTGGACAAAGTTACTTTACACGAAGATTAAGAAATAACAATAAGATAATAAAAATGTGTGGTAGAAAATGAAGAGAGAGAATGAGTGGAGTTAATAGTGGTTGGTTGAATAAATTGTATGGTGGAGAATGAGTGGAGTTAATGAGTGAGTGGGGTATGCCCATTTTTTTATTATTATAAACTTTCCTTTTTTTAGAAAAAGTTATAGAAAAAAAAGATAGAAAAAAACTAAACAAATGAAAGTATATAGAAGAAAAGTTATCTAAAATATTTACCTGCTTTTATTTGTGAAAATGGTATACGGCTACCTCGTTTTTTTTTTTTAATTTTTTTCTACATTCTAAATGACATTTAAAGTGTTTTTCATCTTTATGAGTTCCTCCAAATCCAAATGGAAATTTAGTTACAAATATTTCCCATTATTTAGGGTTTTTAGGGTTTTATGTGTCCCGATCTTGTGAAAATGGTATACGGCTACCTCGTTTATTTTTTTTTTATTTTTTTCTACATTCTAAATGACATTTAAAGTGTTTTTCATCTTTATGAGTTCCTCCAAATCCAAATAGAAATTGAGTTACAAATATTTCCCATTATTTAGGGTTTTTAGGGTTTTAAGGAATGAGTCCCGATCTTGTGAAAATGGTATACGGCTACCTCGTTTATTTTTTTTTAATTTTTTTCTACATTCTAAATGACATTTAAAGTGTTTTTCATCTTTATGAGTTCCTCCAAATCCAAATGGAAATTGAGTTACAAATATTTCCCATTATTTAGGGTTTTTAGGGTTTTATGTGTCCCGATCTTGTGAAAATGGTATACGGATACCTCGTTTATTTTTTTTTAATTTTTTTCTACATTCTAAATGACATTTAAAGTGTTTTTCATCTTTATGAGTTCCTCCAAATCCAAATGGAAATTGAGTTACAAATATTTCCCATTATTTAGGATTTTTAGGGTTTTAAGGAATGAGTCCCGATCTTGTGAAAATGGTATACGGCTACCTCGTTTATATTTTTTTTATTTTTTTCTACATTCTAAATGACATTTAAAGTGTTTTTCATCTTTATGAGTTCCTCCAAATCCAAATAGAAATTGAGTTACAAATATTTCCCATTATTTAGGGTTTTTAGGGTTTTAAGGAATGAGTCCCGATCTTGTGAAAATGGTATACGGCTACCTCGTTTATTTTTTTTCATTTTTTCTACATTCTAAATGACATTTAAAGTGTTTTTCATCTTTATGAGTTCCTCCAAATCCAAATGGAAATTGAGTTACAAATATTTCCCATTATTTAGGGTTTTTAGGGTTTTATGTGTCCCGATCTTGTGAAAATGGTATACGGATACCTCGTTTAATTTTTTTTATTTTTTTCTACATTCTAAATGACATTTAAAGTGTTTTTCATCTTTATGAGTTCCTCCAAATCCAAATGGAAATTGAGTTACAAATATTTCCCATTATTTAGGGTTTTTAGGGTTTTAAGGAATGAGTCCCGATCTTGTGAAAATGGTATACGGCTACCTCGTTTATTTTTTTTTAATTTTTTTCTACATTCTAAATGACATTTAAAGTGTTTTTCATCTTTATGAGTTCCTCCAAATCCAAATGGAAATTGAGTTACAAATATTTCCCATTATTTAGGGTTTTTAGGGTTTTATGTGTCCCGATCTTGTGAAAATGGTATACGGATACCTCGTTTATTTTTTTTAATTTCTTTCTACATTCTAAATTACATTTAAAGTGTTTTTCATCTTTTATGAGTTCCTCCAAATCCAAATGGAAATTGAGTTACAAATATTTCCCATTATTTAGGATTTTTAGGGTTTTAAGGAATGAGTCCCGATCTTGTGAAAATGGTATACGGCTACCTCGTTTATTTTTTTAATTTTTTTCTACATTCTAAATGACATTTAAAGTGTTTTTCATCTTTATGAGTTCCTCCAAATCCAAATGGAAATTGAGTTACAAATATTTCCCATTATTTAGGGTTTTAGGGTTTTAAGGAATGAGTCCCGATCTTGTGAAAATGGTATACGGCTACCTCGTTTATTTTTTTTAATTTTTTTCTACATTCTAAATGACATTTAAAGTGTTTTTCATCTTTATGAGTTCCTCCAAATCCAAATGGAAATTGAGTTACCAATATTTCCCATTATTTAGGGTTTTTAGGGTTTTATGTGTCCCGTCTTGTGAAAATGGTATACGGCTACCTCGTTTATTTTTTTAATTTTTTTCTACATTCTAAATGACATTTAAAGTGTTTTTCATCTTTATGAGTTCCTCCAAATCCAAATGGAAATTGAGTTAACAAATGATTTCCCATTATTTAGGGTTTTTAGGGTTTTATGTGTCCCGATCTTGTGAAAATGGTATACGGCTATCTCTATATTTATTTTTTTTTAATTTTTTTCTACATTGACTAAATGACATTTAAAGTGTTTTAATCAGTGGTTTTTTTAGAAAAAGTTATAGAAAAAAAGATAGAAAAAAACTAAACAAATGAAAGTATATAGAAGAAAAGTCAAAAGAGGGACGAACTACCTATATTTATTTTTTATTTTTTAAAATTTTTTTATTGACTAGAAAACAATATTTTAGCCTTTGTTAATCAGTGGTTTTTTTAGAAAAAGTTATAGAAAAAGAGATAGAAAAAAACTAAACAAATGAAAGTATATAGAAGAAAAGTCAAAAGAGGGACGGACTACCCTCTATTTATTTTTTATTTTTTAAATATTTTTTTATTGACTAGAAAACAATGTTTTAGCCTTTGTTAATCAGTGGTTTTTTTTTAGAAAAAGTTATATAAAAAAGATAGAAAAAACTAAACAAATGAAAGTATATAGAAGAAAAGTCAAAAGAGGGACGGACTGCCCTATATTTATTTTTTATTTTTTAAAAAATTTTTTATTGACTAGAAAACAATATTTTAGCCTTTGTTAATCAGTGGTTTTTTTTAGAAAAAGGTATGGAAAAAAAAGATAGAAAAAAACTAAACAAATGAAAGTATATAGAAGAAAAGTCAAAAGAGGGACGGACTGCCCTATATTTATTTTTTATTTTTATAAAAAAATTTTATTGACTAGAAAAGAATATTTTAGCCTTTGTTAATCAGTGGTTTTTTTTAGAAAAAGTTATAGAAAAAAGGTAGAAAAAAACTAAACAAATGAAAGTATATAGAAGAAAAGTCAAAAGAGGGACGGACTGCCCTATATCTATTTTTTATTTTTTTAAAAATTTTTTATTGACTAGAAAACAATATTTTAGCCTTTTTTAATCGATGGTTTTTTTTAGAAAAAGTTATAGAAAAAAACTAAACAAATGAAAGTATATAGAAGAAAAGTCAAAAGAGGGACAGACTACCCTATATGTATTTTTTATTTTTTTTAAAATTTTTTATTGACTAAAAAACAATATTTTAGCCTTTATTAATCAGTGGTTTTTTTTAGAAAAAGTTATAAAAAAAAGATAGAAAAAAACTAAACAAATGAAAGTATATAGAAGAAAAGTCAAAAGAGGGACGGACTGCCCTATATTTATTTTATATTTTTTTAAAATTTTTTTATTGACTAGAAAACAATATTTTAGCCTTTGTTAATCAGTGGTTTTTTTAGAAAAAGTTATAGAAAAAAAAGATAGAAAAAAACTAAACAAATGAAAGTATATAGAAGAAAAGTCAAAAGAGGGACGGACTACCCTATATTTATTTTTTATTTTTTTAAAAATTTTTTATTGACTAGAAAACAATATTTTAGCCTTTGTTAATCAGTGGTTTTTTTTAGAAAAAGTTATAGAAAAAGATAGAAAAAAACTAAACAAATGAAAGTATATAGAAGAAAAGTCAAAAGAGGGACAGACTACCCTATATTTATTTTTTATTTTTTTAAAATTTTTTATTCACTAGAAAACAATATTTTAGCCTTTGTTAATCAGTGGTTTTTTTAGAAAAAGTTATAGAAAAAAGATAGAAAAAAACTAAACAAATGAAAGTATATAGAAGAAAAGTCAAAAGAGGGACGGACTACCCTATATATATTTTTTATTTTTTTAAAAATTTTTTATTGACTAGAAAACAATATTTTAGTCTTTGTTAATCAGTGGTTTTTTTTAGAAAAAGTTATAGAAAAAAAGATAGAAAAAAACTAAACAAATGAAAGTATATAGAAGAAAAGTCAAAAGAGGGACGGACTACCCTATATTTATTTTTTATTTTTTAAAAAATTTTTATTGACTAGAAAACAATATTTTCGCCTTTGTTAATCAGTGGTTTTTTTTAGAAAAAGTTATAGAAAAAAGATAGAAAAAAACTAAACAAATGAAAGTATATAGAAGAAAAGTCAAAAGAGGGACGGACTACCCTATATTTATTTTTAATTTTTTTACAAATTTTTTATTGACTAGAAAACAATATTTTAGCCTTTGTTAATCAGTGGTTTTTTTTAGAAAAAGTTAAAGGAAAAAGATAAAAAAAAATTAAACAAATGAAAGTATACAGAAGAAATGTCAAAAGAGGGACGGACTACCCTATATTTATTTTTTATATTTTAAAAATTTTTTATTGACTAGAAAACAATATTTTAGCCTTTGTTAATCAGTGGTTTTTTTAGAAAAAGTTATAGAAAAAAAGATAGAAAAAAACTAAACAAATGAAAGTATATAGAAGAAAAGTCAAAAGAGGGACGGACTACCCTATATTTATTTTTTATTTTTTTAAAAAATTTTTTATTGACTAGAAAACAATATTTTAGCCTTTGTTAATCAGTGGTTTTTTTAGAAAAAGTTATAGAAAAAAAGATAGAAAAAAACTAAACAAATGAAAGTATATAGAAGAAAAGTCAAAAGAGGGACGGACTACCCTATATTTATTTTTTATTTTTTTAAAAATTTTTTATTGACTAGAAAACAATATTTTAGCCTTTGTTAATCAGTGGTTTTTTTTAGAAAAAGTTATAGAAAAAAGATAGAAAAAAACTAAACAAATGAAAGTATATAGAAGAAAAGTCAAAAGAGGGACGGACTACCCTATATTTAGTTTTTATTTTTTTAAAAATTTTTTATTGACTAGAAAACAATATTTTAGCCTTTGTTAATCAGTGGTTTTTTTTAGAAAAAAAGATAGAAAAAAACTAAACAAATGAAAGTATATATAAGAAAAGTCAAAAGAGGGACGGACTACCCTATATTTATTTTTTATTTTTTTAAAAATTTTTTATTGACTAGAAAACAATATTTTAGCCTTTGTTAATCAGTGGTTTTTTTTAGAAAAAGTTATAGAAAAAAAGATAGAAAAAAACTAAACAAATGAAAGTATATAGAAGAAAAGTCAAAAGAGGGACGGACTACCCTATATTTATTTTTTATTTTTTTAAAAATTTTTTATTGACTAGAAAACAATATTTTAGCCTTTGTTAATCAGTGGTTTTTTTTAGAAAAAGTTATAGAAAAAAAGATAGAAAAAAACTAAACAAATGAAAGTATATAGAAGAAAAGTCAAAAGAGGGACGGACTACCCTATATTTATTTTTTACTTTTTTTCAAATTTTTTTATTGACTAGAAAACAATATTTTAGCCTTTGTTAATCAGTGTTTTTTTTTTTTAGAAAAAGTTATAGAAAAAAAGATAGAAAAAAACTAAACAAATGAAAGTATATAGAAGAAAAGTCAAAAGAGGGACGGACTACCCTATATTTATTTTTTATTTTTTGTTAAAATTTTTTATTGACTAGAAAACAATATTTTAGTCTTTGTTAATCAGTGGTTTTTTTTAGAAAAAGTTATAGAAAAAAAGATAGAAAAAAACTAAACAAATGAAAGTATATAGAAGAAAAGTCAAAAGAGGGACGGACTACCCTATATTTATTTTTTATTTTTTAAAAAATTTTTTATTGTCTAGAAAACAATATTTTAGCCTTTGTTAATCAGTGGTTTTTTAGAAAAAGTTATAGAAAAAGATAGAAAAAAACTAAACAAATGAAAGTATATAGAAGAAAAGTCAAAAGAGGGACGGACTACCCTATATTTATTTTTTATTTTTTTAAAAATTTTTTATTGACTAGAAAACAATATTTTAGCCTTTGTTAATCAGTGGTTTTTTTAGAAAAAGTTATAGAAAAAAGATAGAAAAAAACTAAACAAATGAAAGTATATAGAAGAAAAGTCAAAAGAGGGACGGACTACCCTATATTTATTTTTTATTTTTTAAAAAATTTTTTATTGACTAGAAAACAATATTTTAGCCTTTGTTAATCAGTGGTTTTTTTTAGAAAAAGTTATAGAAAAAAACTAAACAAATGAAAGTATATAGAAGAAAAGTCAAAAGAGGGACGGACTACCCTATATTTATTTTTTATTTTTTTAAAAATTTTTTATTGACTAGAATACAATATTTTAGCCTATGTTAATCAGTGGTTTTTTTAGAAAAAGTTATAGAAAAAGATAGAAAAAACTAAATAAAATAAATGAAAGTATATGAAAGAAAAGTCAAATTTAGAGACGGATACTAAATCTGTCTCTAAATTTTAGAGACAGATGTTGAATCTGTCACTAAATTAGAGACGGATTAAAAAATCTGTCTCTAAATTAGAGACGGGTTAAAATCTGTCTCTAAAGTTTAGAGACGGATTCTGAATCTGTCTCTAATTTAGAGACGGATTCTGAATCCGTCTCTAAAATTTAGAGACTTAATGCGAATCCGTCTCTAATTTAGAGACGGATTCTGAATCCGTCTCTAATTTAGAGACGGATTCTGAATCTGTCTCTATTTTAGAGACAGATACAAAACCCGTCTCTAAAATTTAGAGACGGAATTTGAATCCGTCTCTAAATTAGAGACGGAATCAGATTTCGTCTCTAAATTAGACACGGATTCGGATTCCGTCTCTAAATTAGAGACGGAATCATATTCCGTCTCTGAATTAGAGACGGAATCTGAATTCGTCTCTAATTTAGAGACGGAATCCGAATCCGTCTCTGATTTTTGGTTCTGTCTCTAATCTGTCGCCAAATTAGCTACGGATTCCGTCCGTCTCTAAATTTCCGTCTCTAAATCCGGTTTTCCTTGTAGTGAATATATACAATATTTACCTATTTTAACTAATATTTAAGAAAGTAACAAATTTATATTAAGTCAACCTTAACTTGTTAGCGTGTGCGTGACATCACACACAATCAGAAAGTCTTTTCTCTGAATAGTTTACTTTCGGAGAACATACATCTTCAGTACCACCACCATTGGATACTAAATCATACAATGTATGTTACTAATGTTAGCGGGGGGTTGGAGGAAATATATTGAATTATATTACCTGGAGCTAAGCCTCCAGAAAGGGGTTCCGTGGGGAATGGGGTTTTCTTTATAGATAAGAACTTCAAAAGTTCTTCAAGGGATTAAAAAGAAAACAAGGAAATTCCCCTCTTTGAGTTCATTAATCTTGACATATTTACGCCAACCATGACTTAAAAAGAAACTTCCACGGCTTTTGATGATGTGCACTCTCAAAGATTTCTGAATGTTAACAGACTTCAATTTACAAATTCCACTTGATTTACCCTTTCATTGCTTTGCAAAACCAGCCGGAATCCTCTGCACCACACAAAAAAAGCGTTTAAAAACGGAAACATGGTGCGACAAGAGCTTAAACTATGTGTGGGGCCTAGCTAAGATTTGAGTTTACGGTCTGATGTTTATGCATGTATCCGGGGTTTAAAAGGGAGAGAAACTTACTAGTCATTTAAGAGAATCATGAATCAAATTCACGATGGTCCTATCATTCGGATTTATCTCCATGATGCAAATCTCGGATAATCTGCACATAAAAGGGGACAAGAACAAAATACCAACTTAAATGAAGAGGCAAAGGATGTCATTTCCAGATACAAATCCCCCATGCATGCAGTAAGAAACAAAACAAAATGCAAGCAATTTTTTTTTATTTTTTATTTTTGAAAATGACTCAAACTCTTTTAACTACCCTAACAAGAGAAATTCATAGTTCTTCCAACAAAATCGAGCATTCGCCCGTGGAATCAATGACAATGTATACGAGTGCTTTCAACGCATTCAAGGTTAAAAATAAAAAATCACTATGTGTAACGCCCTACAAATATGAGTGCCTCACGCAAAAACTACAATGTATGGTATAGTTCTTCCAAGTGATTCACTCACTTTTATTTTCTGTGCTAAGTCTCTCTCACTTAGCTGTAATTTCTTAGTTTATGTTTTTCACCCCATTTATAGTGTGAAGCTGATAAAAACAACCCACTTTATCATTTTTGAAACAACCTTTTCGTTTCCCCAAATTAAATGAATCCTCAATATCTAAGTAAAAGCCACTTACTGATTTTTATTTCCCAACCATAATCTTGTCTAATAGTAACTGCAGAAGTAACTAAAAGAGCTCTATTTTATTTAAAAGATTTGACCAAAAATATATAACAATCTATTTTATATACTCCCTCATTTCCAGAATAAATATCGCAATTTTTCTTATATTAGTACTAAGCGGAACTTTTACTTTAGATGATACATCATTATAAATACTATCAATAATAATTTTTAAATTTTCATTATGTTAATTAAAATAATCTAAAATACAAATAAGTGTGATATAACTCCGGCCCTACATCCCATAAGAACGCTTTCATTTATCATTTTAGGCTTACCTCAAAAAAAAAAATAGTCTCTTTTCCTAAATTATTAGATTAAAATCATTTAACTTTCAAAATTGTCAAACAAGGTAAAAGAGAGAGGAGGATGAGAGTCAACTAAGAATAAGATTTCTAGTTTGATAAAACATTTACGCCTTCTATTATTACTAATATTTAATACTCCTTTTGTCACACAATAAGGTTTCTAGTTTGACTTTATACAAACTAGTATTGCACCCATGCGTTGCATGGTATAAGAAATTTTTTGTTATATAAACATATTTTGTTTAAATGATGTTATATAATTATAATATATTAATTATGAGTCCAAAATAATTTACACTGAAAATAATTTATAATAAAAAGTTAAAACTAATACCCAGTTTAACCAACACAATTAATATTATAAATTTTGGAAGCTTTTTATATACACATATTTCATTATGTGAGAAACTTTAGTGATTATTTCAATAGAAATTGTTATTTTAAAATATTTTTCCTTAAATTATTTATTTTACTACTCTGTTATTTTACTATTCATTATATAATTGTAAAATTGAAAATTTAGAATAGCAAGCGTATTTATGCATCTTTGCTAAAATAAATATTTTTAAAATATCCCTAAATTAAAAGTTTGATATTCATTTATTTTTATTCTAAAAGGACAATTCATTTGAATTTGAAGTATTAACTTTGGAAAAGAAGATAAATATTCTTATTATTCACTTTTAAACTTTTAATTTACGATAATAAAAAAAATAGTGAAAGAAATTTAGTAAAAACGTTTATAACAAAGCTTTTTATAAAAAAGACAATTTAAAAAAAAATTCTTACATTGTAGTTTATTAAGAAACAAAGTAGTAATGATTAAAACAAAATCATCTACTTAGTCAACGTATTTAGTAGCTATGACAACAATTGTATCGACTTTTGGTTCTTTTTATAATTTGTATAATTTTGATATAATTAAATAAACAAAAATCAAAATTAACAAATACAGTTAAAACTAATGTAACAATTTATTCAATTTTTTAGTGAAATAAACTCTCTAAAAAATAAATCTTAAATCAACACGAAATAATGGCTCCTTCGTCGAAAAGTGCATGACACCGGAAAGTTAGCAAAGTCTTTTATGTATTAATATTTTCATCTATATAATGTGGGGGGTCAATAAAACCTGTAAAATAGTAAATAAAATAATAAAAAATAAAATAATAAAATAAACATGAAATAATAAAATTTCATCTATATAATAATGTGGGGGATCAACAAAAAAGTTTAGTTAGATTTTACTCCCTCCATCCTATTATAAAATACACACTTACTATTTGCTCATAAATTAAGGTAATTTGTTTGTGGATTGTGTGTTGTGAGTATGGAAAATGAGGTTGGAGAGAGAAAATGAGTTGTTGTTCTGAGTATAATATTCGAGTCCCATTAATATAAAAATAATAAAATATTTCCATTTTAAAAATTATATACTCCCTCCGTCCCATCCGACTTAGGGTCAATTTCCATTTTGGGCGTCCCACTCGACTTATAATATCCCAAAATGACAAGTTTATATTATTTTTATATTCAATCATACTTACTTATTATACTAATAACAACAATATCCTTACTTTGTCCTCACTCATTCTCTCTCATACTTTACTTTTTATATTTACAATACCTCATACACTCATTCTCTACTCTTATTATATTAATATTTCTTAATTCTTGTGTCGTAAGAGAAAATTCTAAATCGGATTAGACGGAGGGAGTAGTTTGTAGTGGGATGCCCTGTGAGAAAAGTGTGTAGTTTGTAGTGAGACAAAAGAAGTATATTTTTTAAAATTAAATAAATAATGCCAAAAGTATCCATGTTGATGTTTTTTTTTTTTTTTTTCTTTTTGTGAAAAAATCCATATTGATGTTAAAAAAAAAGTTGACGATAAGGATAAATAATTGATAAAAAGAATATTGTTAAATTGAATATAAGCTCAATTCTTTTGCAAGATATTTTAGTCTTTTATTTCCAAACATTTATTAGGACAACATTAAAAAGACTCTCAATAATAGCTTTTAGATTTATTACTATTTTGGAGGAAAAATCTTATTTTGAATGTTAAGCATACCAAAAGATACTATTCTCTTTTTATATATACATAGATTTTAAAAAATAAAGTAACTAAGAACCATACTCTAGAAACCAAAAAGAAAAGTAAGAACCGAACTCTGGTGGAAGGAGGGAGTATATCATGAAATGTATTACTACCAATTATGTTGAAATTCTTTGATCCAACTTCAGTACCATTAAAAATACCTAAGCAAACCAAAGTGGCCTTGGCCCAGTGGTATGTTGGTGACTTCCCGAAGGGGAGGTCACCGGTTCGATTCCCCTTAAGGGGAATTTCTGTGGTTTAATTTCTACCTTGGGTTTCAGGGTCCTTTGGAGCCCCCCGGGGCACATCCGTGCAGTTAAGGAAGCAGCATTGCTGGGCTTGTATCCTCAGTGTGGGGAGTTCGAATCTTGGCAGGAGCAGCTGGAGCATCCAATTGGTGTTGTAAGAGTGATGCAATTGCCTCGGTAGGAGCAGCTGGAGCAGCCAATTGGTGATGTAAGAGTGATGTAAATGCCTTGTAGGAGGGCTCCCTTTGGGCTTTGAAGTATAAGGGATACTGCCACCCTGGCTGCATAGGGCACATCCCGCGATTTACCTCCGCCAGCATACTGAGGGGCCGGTACCTGATGGTCCAGGATTAGTCCAGCGAAGCTGGGAACCTGGGTATCCAAAAAAAACCTAAGCAAACACTCTCCCTTTGACTGCAAAGACGTATTTTAAAAGTTATGCAAGTTGAAATGTTAGAAGGAAAATGATGTGTCATAATTTTGTTGATGTTTTTACTGAGAAAATTTAGAAAAAAATGATGTGTCATAATTTTGTTGATGTTTTTACTGAGAAAATTTAGAAAAAATAGTTTTGTTGATGTTTTTACTGAGAAAATTTAGAAAAAAAAATTTGATCACATGTGCCGCACATGATCATTTAGCTGAAAAAAAACTAACGTTGTTAGTGATAGTGCTAATGAATGAAAAAAAAAAGTTGAATGTGTTGGATAAAAAAAATAGTTTTGTGATAAAATCCACAAAAAGACAATAGTTGAGTGCTTTTTTTTTATTTTTTTACAATTTTTCCTTCTTCTTATTTAAATTGGAAACAGTTTAAGTTGAAATTTTATTTTAGAAAAATGCAAATTGAACAGTATAAATCGAGATACGAACATGGGCTTATCCGGGTCAAGCCCAAGTGGATTGGGCTATAAACATAGTTCATCATCTCAAAGTTATGAGGAAAAACATTGGGCTTCCTCCTCCTCCTATCTCTTCATCAACAAGGCCAACCTAGGCCCAACAAGCAAGTATATACAAGGCCCATCTCAATGGGCCGAGGAGACCTCCCTCGTAGGCCGAGATCATCTCCCTTGTGGACGAGGTGCCTTCCTCGGCCTTAATATTGACACTACGGGCTCCTCTTATTTCTCATTCCTTCCCCGGCTCATCATGGACCAAAAGGCCATGAATGACGAGGAGAGGAATATTCGCACCTCGGCATACTAGCATATGCCGAGGAAAGAAATGTTTGCCTCTCGTCTCTCACTGCTCTTCAGCTCTTAATCCCTTCCTCGTCTCATCATGGACCCAGAGGCCATGAATGACGAGGGGAGGAATTTATGTATCTCGGCATATTGACATATGACGAGGAGAGGAATTCCTGCATCTCGGCTTTTCGGCAGAGCAGCCTTTACAATCCTATTCCAACAAGGATTAAGCAGTTATAATCTAATCAAGATTGTTCCATCTTATATCAATTCAAGTCAAATAAGGACTCTCTAACAGATATAATCCTCCTAGGATTATACCTTATCTCTTTACAGTCCAAGTTCAACATGGATTCTGTCAATCCATCACTATAAATACAAGCCATTATTTCCATATTCTGGTACATTGCTTTTATTATCCGAAACTCTGTCAAATTAGTTTCTCTCTCTACAAACCGTGAACTTACTCTCACGCTGGAGGGCCTTCGCCGGTGAAGCCCCGGCTTAGTTTACGTGTTTTGTCTTATTTTTAGGCTAAGCATGTTAAACCACAGCCGTGATTACAGCCATAATCTGTGAAATTCCCAGATCAATCTTTAACTTTATTATTGTAATCACGTGTGATTTAGTTGTTATATCTCTTTAGGTATGTATATATGATTAGCCTTAGATTATTCTCTATAATCCTTACCATGTATAGATAAGTCAGGACTCTCTCTCTTGTAAACAACTTTGTGTATAAAGGAAAATAAAAATGAAAGGAAGAGACCACGTTGGGTTTTTCTTCTCCATAAGCTTCTTCTCTAACCCTCTGTCTTAAATGGTATCAGAGCTTCTTAGGAGCCATGACAGAAACCCCCGTCAATTCCAGCAAGTCTGTGTCTTCGACCATCGATACCGAAGACCGACCTCCATCTCTTCCCCTTACCTTGAACATCCAATCTTATCTTGGACACTGTCATCTCACGACTGACAACTACATGAATTGGAGGTCACTGTTTTTCACCGTCCTCACGACATATGAACTCACCACCACAGTCACAAACACTGTCCCTCCTTCGGCTAAGCCACCAAATGGAACAAACAATCCTTGACTTGCATACTTCAACCAAGCCTCAAGCCTTGTCCTAGGGTGGATCAAGGCCACTGTATCCGCAAAAATTCAGTCCCGAATCAACCCTTGTCAGACCACTCCGGCTGCGTGGGCTCTCTTAGAGAAAAGATTTGGGGGCAAATCTCGCATTCATGTGCAAAAGCTTAAAACTGAACTTAATGCTCTTGCAAAGAAGCTGGAAACCTCAGTGGATGATTATTTTCAAAAAGCCATCTCTCTCTCCGATGCTTTGGCTAAAGCAGGAGAAGTAATCTCGGACGAAGATCTTCAACAACGAATTGTTGCTGGACTCGGCCCTACGTTCAAGGAGTTTATAACCTCTCAGAACAATCGCCCGGCTGACTCCTTAATTAGATGATCTTCAAGATTTACTGCTACAGGAAGAGGAATTGTTGTCAAAATTCAATACTCTTGCCTTAAACCCTACCAGTGCTCTTGTAGCCGACTCGTCGGTGTCACAACCAATATACAACCATACGGGCACTGGCTATTCTCCCAATCACCGTGGTCGTGGCCGGGGATCCTCACGTGGCAAGGGAAATCGTGGCAACAATAATAGTGGCAGAGGAGGTCGTGGAGGACGAGGTATTTTTACAAAGGGGTTGTCGCGTCCCCGTCTTGATTTGTTATCTGACAAGCTGCAACTGACACCTATACCGCTTAGCTTGAGGGGGGGGTGTTAAACCACAGCCGTGATTACAGCCATAATCTGTGAAATTCCCAAATCAATCTTTAACTTTGCATTCGCTGGAGCACATCCGATCGCTTGGATTTGGGCTGATTCGACATTTTGGCATCATCACAAATATATTGTTGGAATTTATGAAAACAAAAATTCCTAAACATTGTTTTATAAAAATATCAGTTTAACTACCCTCATCCAATATTTCTTCTCTATTTAGTATATTTTACATAGTCTAGACTATTAGGGTTAATTACAATTTAATTATTCATGTTTTATCAATAATTATAATCTGCTTACTAATATTGAAAATTTTGCAATCCCCTTTTGTACATTGACATTTCGTTAATGTCCTAAGAAAACCCTTCTTCTTACAATCCCTTCCCTCCGCTCCGCTCCACTCCACCTCCACCCACCGACCGTCATTGCTCCCTCCCCCTTCACCGCCATCACCGCCCCTCCCTCCCCCTTCACACCCTCCTCAAATGTCTCTTTCATATATTCTTCATGTTGATTCTCTCTGCCACATATTTTGAGACATATAAGAAAAAAGAATGTACAATATTTGTGATGTGAATGAGGAAGTATAAAAATACTCTTTCTAAAATCTAATTGCAAAATTTTCAAATATAAAACTCTAATTACAAATAGATAAAGATCTTAATCACCATGTTTAACTATTATATATGCATATGGTTGATGCATCCATACATATTATTTTTACTTCCCTAACCTATACTCCTTCGTCCCACCAAAACTACCAAAACTGATACTTATTTCCTTTTTGGTCCGTTCCACCAAAATTGATACTGCCCAAAATAGCAAAGAAATCTTCACTATTCACCCCACTCATTCTCTCTCCTATTTCACTTTTACACTCACAACATTCTCTCTCCTAACTATTCCTCCCACTCATTCTCTCTCCTATTTAATTCTTCATATTCACAACATTTTCTTTCACTTTTTCTCTCACTTACTTTTTTTTAATCTCCGTGCCCAGAAATTTGGTATCAATGTTGGTGAGACGGAGGGAGTATATATTTGCTAAATACCTTCACGTTCTAACTCCAATTTTTCATTTCTCATCGTTCTATATATCATGATACCTCCTATGGCATATTAGGTAGAAACTCTTTAAATTAATACTTGATAAATTAACAAACTTCCTAACAAAATAATGTTTTTAGTTTCGACTTGAGCCAGTTGAAAAAATTACAAAAATCGATAAAATAATAAGATAATAATTTTTTGAGAGATCCCTTTATATTTTTAGGTCCCACGAAAATCATGAATCAATAATTATTGGAGTTTATCTCTATTTTTTCTTATGCATACAATAGTTCTGGTGTTGTGTTTTCAAATTTAATCATAAAGTCTTGAAGAATTTTAGACGCCAAAAGTGTTTCCTTTCATTTCCAAAATCGTATCACATTCGGCTTTATCCTCAACATTGAATAAAATGATAGTAGCCACATTTTCGTCTAAAAATAATATTGTTCTTTACAAATGTAATCGAAATAGGTCAAAACAACAATTAAAATAAAATAAATATAACTTAACTAACAAAATAAACAAAAACTAAAATCAATACCAAAATAAAAAACAAAAGCAAAGAAAATCGTAAATAGATATAAGAAAACAAAAGATTTTATCAAACAAAAAAAATAATTACAAAAATCAAAATGAAGTTTCCATTTAAATCAAGATGTAAGTTCTTCGAAACAAAAATCTAAAGAAAAAAACAAAATAGAAATACAACAATTAAATATTTATCAAAATAAAAAAAAAATAGAATAAAGTTCTTATCAAACAAAGCTATCGGATGTCCTCTCGAGCGTAAATTGGTCAAACATTTGACTTTAAGAAATGCATTCAAGCAATAGTTAGTAATCCGTTTATATTCGACGGGAATAGTAAAGTTTATTAATTAAGAATTAAATTGGAAATACATATTTGAAATGCATATAAACTTATAAAAATTAATTTTTGAATAGTAATGATGCATGTATTATTCAAATTAGATTTTTTATTTTTGAATCAAATGGAATACTACTTTTATCATCAAATAACAATTTAATTTTTTTAAAAATAATAAAAATGACAGCTATATTTTGAACAAAATATTAAAAACATTTGGGGTGGTCAGAGGTTGGGTTTGTCCGTTTGTGTCATAGTGTGGTTAACCCACCTAAAGCATGCATTGCTATTAACGTGTAAACTGTAATCCCAATAAATGGCCTCTGCCCAATGCTTACGACGATTCAGTCCCCCAATCCGTTAAATTTCTTGTTTGTGTAAATACTCTGTGTATGAAGAAAGAAAGCTACTGAGACTCTGAATCTGGCATCAATATTTTGAATTCCATGGATGCCTCCAAGATGAGAAAGAGCAATTCCAATCCAAAACAGAGCACACCTTCCTTCTTCAGGATTTTGCTAGACAACACTGCCCCAAATCTGGTAAATAATTTCTTGTTTGTGTGTGTTAATTTCTGCCATCTGGGTTCTTATTGTTGATGCATTTTGATGAATTTCTTTGCAGCCATTGCCCCCTGCGTTTGTGAAAAATCAAATTTTGGAGGAGAGAATTTCTGAAAACCCAGAATTGAAAACAGAGTATAGTGAAAGATCATGGAGTGTGAAGATTGAAAAAATTGGGGGGAAATACTGTTTTGGTGATGGTTGGCTTGATTTTGTGAAAGATACCAAATCAGAAGATGGGGATTTTCTTGTTTTCTGGTTGATTGGAAAATCCACCTTTAAAGTTTCAATATTTGGCACTAATGCTTGTGAAAAGAACTTGAGCTCTGCCATTCCTACCCCTTGCAAATGTATACTCTCTCTCTCTCTCTCTCTCTCTCTCTGTGTGTGTGTGTGTGTGTGTGTGTTTTGTTTATTTGGGATAAAATTTTATGCTTTTAATATCTTGAATTTTGTTCTTCATCTGCATGAAACAGGTATTTGTGATTGTGGTAGATCGGGGAATAGTGATGCTGATTCGAAGAATGTGATCAAGATCGAAGAAGAAGATGATTGTGATGATGAATACAACAGCGAAGAAGATGATGATGACGAAAACAACGGCGAAGATGAAGAAATCGAAGACGACGGTGAAGAAGAAGAAAGTGATGATGATGATGAGGAATTCATGAATCCCTGCTTTGAAAAAGTTCTCAAGAAAAGCCACTATTATACCATGGTAAAGGAACTACTCCCTCCGTCCTATATGTCCTATATAAATGTCACATTTCTTTTTCCTCCCAAAGTAAATGTCGTTTTTTCATATAAGAAAAGAAACTTGGTAAAATTTTACCATTTTACAAGCAATGTATAATCAAGTAAAGCATATTTTTTAAGAAGTTAACAAGTCAAATGTGACATTTATTATGTGAAGGAAGGTGACATTATTATCATAGATGGAGGGTGACATTATTATGGGACGGAGGGAGTACATATCTTTTGTTTAATTTTGACTAAATTTGCTTATATGAGTTGTTGATTATGAATTTTACAGACACTTCCAAGTTGTTTCGTTAATGAATCTGGAATCAACAAACAAGGAAAAATATTAGTAAGGATTAAGGAGGAGAAAAAAGAATGGAGTGTAAAGATCGGGAGACATCGTGATAGGGTTTATTTGGGCGTTGGCTGGTTGGATTTTTGGCGCGATAACAAGCTAAATGAGGGAGACACTTGTTCTTTCAAGTATTTTAATCGTGAAGGTAGTAGGACCAAATTGATCGAGTTTGAGTTTGTCAAGAAAGTACCAAGGAAAAGGGGAAGGACGGGACTCCGACAACTCCATTAGAATATGATCTACTCCTCCGTTCCAAAATAATGTCCAATAAAAAACTTCAATGAGCAAATTTAAGTTTTCTTGTACATTCATTTTGGGACAGAGGTAGTAATTTGGTACTTGAAGGGTTTAATTAATGAACCCAACTTTTGGCTCAATTCTTGTGTGGTTGGGTTTGATGTAGGTTTTTGGGTTGTAATGTTTTGCCTTTGATGCTTGTCAGAATGATATTTGGTTTGGGCATCAGTGAATATTCGTATTGCTGGCATGAAACACCTTGTTTTTCTCAGTTTTTCAAAAACTTCCTCCCTAGTCACCATGATAGGAGGCGAACTGAACTAACTACTGACGCAAACAAAATAATGATACTGTATTTTTTGCGTCAGTCAATAGTTAGTTTCGCTTCCAATGTTTTTTCTTCTTCAATAGTTTAAAGCCAAGATTGAAATTTTTGAGGAATAGCAATCGTGGCTCATTAAGGGACTTTCAAAATCTCTAGGTCATGTTAGCTTTGATATTTCATCAAGATTTTTTCCAGGTAAATAAAACTATTATACTAGTATAAAGAAATAAAGAAATTTAACAAGATATAACTTTAAAAATAAAAATATAAAAAATTCATTTCATAACTTCAGTCAATCCAATACAATAAATTCAATATTACAATTAGAGTGCAAACGCAAATATTATTTATATACTCCCTCCGTCCCATTAGTATTAGCAAAAACACTGTTTGCGCGGGAATTAAGGAATATGATATTTTAATAAAATGTTGTGAGTGTAAAAGAATGAGTGGAGAGAGAATGAGTGGAGGGTGTAATAAATTATAATGTTGTTGTGAGTATTAAAATAATGTAGGAGAGAGAATGAGTGGGGTTGGGTGAATATTTTATTAATATAAAGTTTCCTTTTTGGGAGTGTGCGGATATTAGCGGGACGCCCAAAAAGAAAAGTGTGCTAATATTAGCGGGACAGAGGGAGTAAGTGTTAATTTGATCCAAGTATGGTGTAACTCATTCAGCTGCACAATTATATTTGAAATGAATCCGCTGTGGCATGAGAGTCGGCATCGGGTATCCTTCTGTCAATGTTACATTGACGTAATGATTATTATTAATGTGTCCGATTGTAATAACAACATGTTGATACTACGGTGGCGAAGAAGATCAGAGCGATAAGTGTGTTATGCTATCTAATATGCTTAGAACATGAAATATCACATTGTACTTCGAAGCAATCAGGACACCCATATTAGGTATGCTCATCCAATGCTCAGGAGGTGCACATCTATTTGACTCAAAAAAATTCAAGGAGTTGTAAACATTAACCCATTCTTGAACGACAAACATCTCGACATATTCTAGTTTGTATTGTGTCTAATTCGAATGGACACCCTATTTTTTTGTACCAGTATGTCTTGTGGAGATTTTATTACTTTTGTAGATACCTCATAGATCACATTGAAATACAATTTTAGAAATCTTTTCAGATGAGTTTTCACCGATCTTTTTATTACAATAGCATATCCAAGAGAAAATCTCATACTTTGTACCCAAATAATCAAATCTTCTCAAGAATGGAACACCTAAAAAGATAGGGCAAATTGCATTTTAGTTACCTGAGTTTGTCGAGTGAGTTTTTCGAGATGTTTCAATTGGTTATCGAATTTGCATTTGTTACAAGTTGGTTATTGAGTTTGTCTTTTTGTTGCAATTATGTGTAATTTTGAATGAACCATTAAAAATCTAACGAATAGCATAACATGTGCCGCTCTCGTAAGTTAATTAAGGACTATTTTGATCTTTTCCAATCCCAATCGAATTTGATGCCATAATTTTAATTTTAAGGGTCTCTCCGGTCAAATCCCATCCAATTTTAATTTTACCACCAATTTTAATTTTTCATGCTAATTCCATAATTTATTTTCATTTACCCCTTTCCCAGATCTACCAAGGCCCGATTTCCGTCGTAATAATTTGATTCGATCGCCTTCCTCCAAATTCCCTCTCAAAAATTTACAGATTACGGACAAATTCCGGTGAATATCCGATAGCTGTCGTTTCCGGTGACGAGAATAGATGATGTGGAGTATGACGCTGGCGAATTTGAAAGAGAACCTCAACAAAATCGCATTGGATGTTCACGATGAGGACGATGATGACTACGACGATAGGCTCTCGGATATCTCGAATTCTCGCGATTCATTCTCGTACTCTGACCGAAGACTTTCACACAATTCTGCTCGTTCCCTTTCGGTTTCGGATTCTCCTTTAGCCAATGGTTTCGACTCGCCTTCAAATTCTGAGGTAGTCTTTGTCGATTGCGAAACAGCTCTTACACATTGTTGATTGCAGCACATACACACATGCTCACGGACACAGTTATAGACATGAAATCATGAGGTACTAGTCTAAATTGTATGAGTTTACTCCCTCCTTCTCAGCTTAAGTTTCACCAATTATCAAAAGAGCGTCTCGTTCAAATCTACATTTTTTAAAATGGAAAAAGTTTATTAATATTCTATTATACCCACTAACTTTTCTCTTTCACATTTAAATTATGTGTCCCACTTATCATATCCACTCGCATCTTCCCTCTCACAACCCTTCTCCCACTCCCATTATTTTTGAATATATATATTGCTTTCTTAATTTGGGTGCTTCACCAAAATGATGAAGATTAACCCGGGACGGAGGAAGTATACTCCCTCCGTCCCAATAGAAGCTTTCTATTTTGCCATTTTGGGTGTCCCGTTAATAGCTTCCACTTTCCTTTTTTGGCAAAGGAATCTTTACTATTCCCTTCACTCATTCTCTCTCCTACATTATTTTAATACTCACAACACCATTATAATTTACTATTCCCTCCACTCATTCTCTCTCCTATTTTCAAATTACACTCACAACATTTTTTCTTCCCACCCATTTTATTAATTTGCGTGCAAGACAAAATTTGGGCAGCTTCTATTGGGATTCTATTGGGACGGAGGGAGTATGTTTTTTTGAAGGTCAATGCGTTAATATAGTGTTGATTCCGTAGTCTTTAGTTTGAGCTCAACAATAAGTTGTTGTAATGTGTTAATTGCTGTTTCAAGAATAATTTCTATAGTTTCGGACATGATAGTAGCCAATTTGACCCCCATAATTTTGCATTCAGAGAGAGAGAGAGAGAGAGAGTGTGGTTTTTTTTTTTTATATATATTTAACATTCACCTCATTTTTAGAAAATGTCAACTAACCCCCTTAAAATTATGGAGGTCAAATTCGATTGAAAAGATCAAAATAGCCCCCAAGTAACTCACTAGAGCGCCACTTGTTATGCTATTCGTTAGATTTTTAACGGTTCATTCAAAATTACACCTGATTGCAACAAAAAGACAAACTCAATAACCAACTTGTAACAAATGCGAATTCGATAACCAATTGAAACATCTCGACAAATTAAGGTAACTAAAATACAATTTGCCGTTAAAAAGATATAGAATGTTACGCCATGATTTTAGCCAAAATCTTGCAAAAAACTAGTTTTTTTTGTAACATAAGAAAACAACTAGTTTTAAAACATTAAATCTAACTAATAAGTGTAATGAACTGTTATGAAAATTAGTTTTTTATAACATTTTGAAAAAAACTAGTTTTTCACAAGAGTTACTCATGATTTTATTATAAACTGTTATTAAAATATTGGAACACCTAAAAAGATAAAAAATTATTTATTAATTTTTGGATTTCTGTACATGCAAAAAAAGATTTTGCATATGTACATAGATTAATATAGTACTAATTCTTTTGACCCGAAATAAATGACAATTTTAATTTTAAATAAAATAAATATATTATTTAATTTTGGATCTTTGTACATGCAAAAAAAAATGATTTTGTACATGTACATAGATTAATATAGTATTACTTCTTTATTTTGTCTCGAAATAATGACAATTTTAATTATATTTAAAATAAAAAATTATTTAATTTTGGATTTTGAACATGCAAAAAAAAAAAAAAAAAGATTATGTACATGTACATAGTTTCGTCACAATTTTAATTTTATTTAAAATTAAATGATTATTTATTTTTAGACGGCTACTATTAGATCAGAGATAGATAATTTATTTAAAATAAAAAGATTATTTATTTTTGTGAGGTTCAACACTTAATTGTTCAAACTTTATTGCTAAGTACATTAAATAAATTTCCTAAAACTATGAGTTTTCTAAAACCTAACACTTACAAGTAGTATTTTGAAACTGAGTGGGTGAAAATATTTAGTATAAACAAATCATATAAATATAAAAGCAAAACTATATCAAAGGCTGAAAATATATGCCAAAATGACAGGTTGTCACCAACGGCCCAGATTCAATTCGCCCCACTTTCCTTTAATACGTTGTTAATTAAATCACACCTATTCAACTTAAAAAAAAAACTGTATAATTAATTTCAATTCCCTATATAAAAATATCCGCAATAAAATACTCTTGAAAACCCAATTCCGTAATAATAGTAAGAGCTTGAAATTCTTTGTTTAAAGTCGGCAATTTTTTATCATTTGGAAGCAGGGTAAGAAAGACGGACTGCAATTTAACTACGTACTCAGAGCCCGCTATATTAAGGCCATTATCTTGGGCGTATTTAGTTTCCCAATTAATAATAAAAATAAATAAATTATTTTTTTATTAAAGCAAATTTAAAAAGACTAACTCAAATTTGTTAATTTTTGCTCCTATAATTGTTCCCAAAATTGAGTCAATTTCAATTCCCTATATAAATCATGTAACCCTAGCAAGAGATTTAGAGTCGAATCTGCAATAATTTTCTGCTAAATTTCCGAAAATTTCACAAATTGTATGGAAATATATGGTTCATGAATAAGGAGAAGAATTTTCAATTATCAATCTAAATCTATTATTTCGGGCATAGAATATATTATATGTATGGCACCATATATTCTAGGAATATCTATTATTTCGGGCACCATATATTCTATGACAAACTGTGAACAAGGATTATTTTAGGGTGTGCCGCATAGAGAGAGAATCGGTGAGAGAGAGAGAGAGCACGGCAGTGAGAAAAAAGAAGGAAGAAGAAGGAGGAAGAAAGCTCCATTGTTGTAGTTCAAGATTCAACCCAAGGTAAATCTCTATAGATTTTCTGCTTAATCCTTTTTGACCAATATAAGCAGTTTTTACAGTAGAATTTCTTGAGTAAATAATCAGTGTTCTTGGGTCATCTTGAAACCAGTTAGTAGAAACTTATGGCAATGTTTTCTTGACAAACTAAATTTTTCTTTCCCGATATAAGTTGAGGTTCAATCTAAGATTTTAGGATCCTACGCCGGTTTACAAATGATAAGAGCACGAGAGAACCAAAACGGAACAAGGGCAAAATGTCATTCTTACATGTTCTTTAAAGTACGCAACCGCTCTCTCTCGCACACATTTCCAAACTCTCTCCATTAGGCGGAGGTATGTCATAACTACGACGCCACTCATGAACTTTCTCTTTTCCATACCTATCTGCTTTGTTTCCGCTTATTAAGCCCCTGCAGGTTCCCGTACTGCGAAACAAAAAGAGAAGAAACTTATTTCATAATATAGAGGGAACTGCATTTGGGTGTAAGAGGAATGTAAGGGACATATATAGAAAAAATGGAGACATAATTTTACATTCTTTCGTTCAGTTGCCAAGCTGTAACCACTGGAATGCACTATGTATTGGTCTCTTCACTGAAAATATGACTCCATGCCTTTGCCTGTTCACTCTCATTATGCTTGACAATTGGCACCTACAAACAGGTTGATGATTTCAGAAAACATTTTAGGCCACAAAACTATGAATTGTAATAAAATTCCAGTATCTCCCTTTCAGTAAGCTCAATCGGACGAAGGAGTAAGGAGCACCGACTCGAGTCCTTAGTTAGGCAGGCTAATATGAATTCCTTCTGACTTCTTTTTTCTATTTTCTTCACCCTTTGCCGCCATTGCCGTGGACTATATCTTTTTTAATGGAAGAAATTTTTTTTCTCATGCCAAGACTTTGGTAAGTTCGTTATTATGTTGTGTTTATTATAATTTTGATATTGGTATTATTGAATTTGTATTTAAGTTGTTTTTTAAGGGCATCATAGTTTTCATATCTTCCTTGGTTGTAATCTCAACCTTAACATTATTTAAATTTAATTATATTTCACATTCACATATATTTTTATATTTAATTTTTAATTATATATTTTTATTTACTTTTTGCTTTGCTCTTGTTTTTTTTTGGATAATTTATATATTGATTTAAATGAGAACTTTATTTCGACTGGATTTTACATTATTTTCACTTTTGATTATATTGATCTTTTGTTTTGTTTAAGTTTCATTTTCAGAATATTTTAATATTTTCCTTTGATTTTATTTGTTGATTTTTGTATATTTTGATTAAAATTTTTTGATAAAGAAAACAAAGCTTGATGAAATTAAAATAACTTATGTTATGATACTACTTATTATTTTTTATATATATATTGCCTTACTAATATATGCTTTTGAATTTGATTTTTGTTACAATTTTTTTTTTTTTACAACTTGATTCAAATGAGAATTTCATTTTGATTTTTAGTTGATTTGTCACTTTTAATCTTATATTTCTGTTTGATTTTTTGCTTTCCTTTTGATTTTTTTTGCGCTAATTTACAAATTAATTTATATGTGATTTTTCGTTTGCCTTTAAAAAAATATTTCCTTTTGATTTTTTTTGTATTTTGATTTAGTTTTTGCTTTTATATTGATTTTATTTAGTAATTAAATGTATTTTTTATTTTAGTTTTTGTAATTTTTCATTTTAATTTTTCGTTTTTCTTATTTTGATTACAATTTGTAAATAACTATAGTATATGAAATTTTAAAATTTTATACTTTGATTTTTCTTATATATTTTTTCTTATGAATTTTATTATAAAAATTGTGCTCTTAAGTTTTACTTTTTGTTAGAATTTTTTCCCTTTATTTAATGTTTATATTTTATCTTGATTAAGATTATATTTTCCTAATTAATTTATATTTTAATTTTCTTTTATTTTTTTAATTAATAATTATTGTTTTAGATTTGAATATGTAATAAAATTCTTTATCCCTTTTATATATATAATAGTATAGAATATATTGTTTATAAAAACAAAAATTACATATATGCAATTTGTTATTGTAATATTAAACGTGACATAAATATTTCATGTTTAATATTAAACGTGACATGAATATTTTACTCCTTCAAATACTTATTTGAATTGATATTATTGATGAGTGAGTTTTACACTCATCCATTGACTACTTTTTGAACTTATTATTTGCTTAATCCTTGAGTTTTGTTTGTTTAATGGAAGTTCTTAGTGTTTTTAGTTTCAGTGATGAAAAGTTGGAAATTGGGAACAATGGTGACTAAATCAAGTGGAAAATAGAGCATTGCAATTGTGGGACGGAAGGAATTAAAATGAGTGAAAAAGGAAGAAGGAGAGGTTAAAACAACAAAAAGGCTTTTGAAGCAAAACAGGGCCTTTGAAGCAAGCTGGGCCAAAGGAAAGAAAAGAAAATGGCCCAACAGTCCGTCAGTGTGGGCGGTCGCTCAGGTTGAGGTGGGCGGCCGCTCAGGAGAAAAAAATGTGAAGCTTGAACCTTCTGTTGGACTGGGCGACCGTGCAGGGATAGCTGGGCGACCGCTCACCAGCATGAGTGGTGATGACAAAATGTTTCTGGAGGACTGGGCGACCGCCCAGGGGAGTTGTGGGCGACCGCCCACGAGGCGTTTTGCACATGAAGGCCAGGCAATTTGGAACGGCTGAGGAGTAATGGAAGAGATTAATTGTGACTGTTTATGGGGTTAATGTTGGTTAATTGCAGCATTAGTTTTTGGTGAACATGGGGGTTAATTTAAGACAATGGCTATTTAATTTTATGTTTTTTTCAGTTTTTGGGGGGAGATATATAATTAGGGCTTGTTAATCTTCTCCAGAGTAGAGTTAGTTTTTCTGCAGAATATTTTCTTAGACATTTCTTGGTGTTCTTGCTTTCTAATGGCTAACTAAACCTTTTAGTTCTTGGAATTGGAGGTAACATTTTATGTCTTAAGTTTTATTGTTCATCTTTATCTTAGTATTACTTGGGATAATCAAGTTGTTTTTAATGAAATTTTAGAACTTTTGTCTTGATCAAATAATTGTTCTTGAATTGTTTAGAATTTCAATTGTGAAACGCCAAATTTACAATTGAAATTAGTCTTGGCTTGATTTTCACAATTTGTTGAATCCTCGCCAAAAGATTCATAAGAATTGTGGTTTATTTTATGTTCTTAAGTTCTACAATGGGTTTCTAGCTAATCTATGAACGGGCCAAGGGAGTAGATTAGTTAGAAACACTTGATTGCAAATCACCCGCCAAAGTGTCCCAATCATATTTTCGTAAGAACAAAACCCCAAGTGTACTTTGATTGATGAATTATGAACCTTGAGCATAACTTGTGTAGCCAATTCCGGGAATTAGTCTCCTTATTATTGAACTCTTCTACAATCAAACTCTACTTAATTTTCGTATAAAATTTAGTTTTAAAACAAACCAAACAAATCCTTCATGTTACAACTTTTTGTTCTAGCAGTAATTCCTACACTTTAAATTTTGTGTCTCTGAGGTTCGACCCGACTTACCCTATTTACAAATCAATTGTAGATAGTTGAGTTGGAATTTTATTTTTGACGTTTTCGACGTTCGTCAAAATTTGGCGCCGTTGCCGGGGACTTGAAATTTAAAGTTGTTTTAATTATTTGCTATTGTTAATAATATTTTGTGTATATATATATATTTTTTTTTCTTTGTTTAGTGTTTTAACTTGGTGTCGCAGATTTGAATGTTTGGTCGTAGGTCACTACAACCCGATTTGTTACCAATTGACCATAACATTCATCGCGTCAACAAGAGGAAGCACCCGGAACCAAGTGATTCGGAAAGTGATTCGGTTTACTCTCAACAGTCCGAGATTTCCGATTCTGAAGAAGAAGTGAAAATGGCGGAACCACAAATGATGGGTGATTTTGCACGCCCGGTGATTGAACCATCTCCATCATGCATTGTACTCCCACAAGCAGCAAGGAGTTATGAGTTGAAGAATCTCCATTTCAACATGCTCCCTTCGTTTCATGGGATGGCATCGGAAGACCCAATTACCTTCATGAGAGAGTTCTATAGCACCGTGCAAGGCTTTCCATTGGGGCAACTAACAGAAGAGCAGTTGAGAATGAGATGCTTTGCTTACACGTTGAAGGATGCAGCCAAGACATGGTTTATGGCACTTGCTCCGGCCTCTCTTAACACTTGGACGGAAGTCTACAACAAGTTCATGGCAAAGTTTTACTCCCATCAAAAGACGTCCGACTTGAGGTCCAAGATAATGTCTTTCAATCAAGAGCCGGGTGAAGCTTTTCATGAAGCTTGGGATCGATTCAAGATGTTGCTAGTCCAATGTCCTCATCATGGGTTTCCTTTAGCCCTCTTAAATCAGGCCTTCTATGATGGGTTGACTCAACAAGGTCAAGCCCAGTGGATAACGCATAGGGGTGCTATGGGTGAGAAAACTGCGGATGAAACAAGAGCCTTATATGAGAGACTCGGCATGAATTCGCAGCAGAAAAGTGTGAGAGGAGGAAGAAAAGGTGTCTATGAAGTTGAGTCCAATGATGTTCTAGCGCAACAAGTTTCGGCGTTGACTACTCAAATGAAGAATTTCATGGGAATGATGACGGCTCAAAGTCAAGGTCAAAACCAAGGGCGAAATCAAGGAGAGGGAAGTTCGGGCACGAGTTGTGTAATTTGTAATGTGAACTCCCATGATATTATGGGATGCCCATTGAGAGACCAATTCCCGGAATTTCTTGAGCAAGCAAATGCAATGAACACTTTTCAACCAAGAGTGAGGAATGATCCGTTTTCCAACTCTTACAATCCGGGTTGGCGGAATCATCCCAATTTCTCTTGGGGAGGAAATCAAGGGCAGGGCCAATTTCAGCAACAATACCAACCACAAATGCAACAGTCGCAGCAACAAGGGCCTGCAAGGCCAAGTGTGGAGGAAACATTGCAGAAATTCATTCAAGCCGCCCAACAGAATCAAGTGATCATGGAACAACGAATGGGGAACCAAGAAGCTTCCTTGAAAAAGCTTGAAAATCAAATGGGTCAAATTGCCGAGGCACTCCAAAAGCACAATCCGGGTACACTACCGAGTCAACCGGAACAAGCAAAGGCCGTCACCCTGAGGAGTGGTAAGACTCTTCAGGAGGTACACTCTTCTCCTTATCCTATAGATAATAACAATGTGCATGAGAATGAAGTTGTGGCTGAGGAACGAGTTGAGGTGACTCCCGAGGAGAAACTTCCAACTCCACCTCTTAAGCCTTATGTGCCTCCTGTTCCTTTTCCCGGTAGATTGGTCAAGAATAAGGTCGAAACACAATTTAAAGAGTTGTATGACATGCTTTCTAAGGTGAATGTAAATTTGCCTTTGCTCAATGTAATTAAAAATATTCCTTCTTATGCTAAATTTTTCAAGGAATTGAGCACAAATAAAAGAAAGTATGCCCCGAACGAAAAAATTGTGGTTTCGGATCAAGTTAGTGCTGTTTTTGAAAAGAATTTGCCTCCTAAGCTTAAAGACCCCGGTAGTTTTAATGTGATGATTTCTTTGGGGGACTCTAAGAAAGTGAGGGCAATGTTAGATTTAGGAGCTAGCATTAACTTGTTGCCTTATTCTTTGTTTGTGGAGCTTGGGTTGGGTGAACTAAAACCTACTACTATGACCTTGCAACTTGCGGACCGTTCGGTCAAATATCCAAAGGGAATAGTAGAAGATGTTTTAGTTCAAGTTGATAAATTAATTATCCCGGTTGATTTTGTGGTTCTTGATATGGAAAGAGATTTTAAAGATGTGAATGAGGTCCCTATTTTGTTGGGGAGACCTTTTATGGCTCTGCACATGGATGCGGTGATTAATGTGAAAGATGGAAGGTTGTCTTTGGCTTGTCATGGATGAAATTGTCAATTTCTCTATCTTTGATTCCATGAAAAAGCCATATGAGGTTAATGAGTGTTTATTTTGTGATGTGGCTGAAAATTCTGTGTTATTTGAGCATGATGTTGAGGGCTCTCTTGTGGATGAGTTAGTTATGGAAGGTGTTTTTGATCAAAATGAGGCGAGGGCCATTCTTGCGGAGATGGATGTTATGGAGGAAATTGCGAAAAGGTTCCTTTAGAATCTTTAGGTAATTTTAATCCTAAGCATTTGCCATCTATTGTCTCTCCTCCCGAATTGGATCTTAAACAACTTCCATCTAGCTTAAAGTATGCTTTTCTTGGTGCAAATGATTCTTTGCACTGTTATTATTGCTTCGGACTTAACGAGAATTGCGGGAAAGAAGGTTGTTAGATGTGTTGAAGCGACACAAGTCCGCACTTGGTTGGAGCATTACGGACATAAAAGGGAATAAGCCCAACCATGTGTATGCACAAAATCCATATGGAGGATGATGCCAAGCCGGTCAGGCGAGAATCAAAGAAGGATGAATCCGCACATGCTTGAAGCGGTAAGAAAGGAAGTCTTGAAACTGTTGGATGCGGGTATTATCTATCCTATTTCCGATAGTAAGTGGGTAAGTCCTGTTCATGTGGTTGCTAAAAAATCCGGAATTACTTTGTCGTTAAGAATGAGGATAATGAGCTTTTGCCTACTAGAATGGTCACTTTGGTCAACGCATGGTTATCGATTACAGAAAACTTAATGCGGCGACTAGAAAGGATCACTTTCCTTTGCCTTTTATTGACCAAATTCTAGAGAGGCTAGGTGGTCAAGAATATTATTGTTTCTTAGATGGTTTTTCGAGGTTATAATCGATTCCCATTGCTCAGGAAGATCAGGAAAAGACCACATTTACATGCCCTTTTGGAACATTTGCATATCGGAGGATGCCCTTCGGTTTATGCAATGCTCCCGCTACATTCCAAAGGTGCATGATGTCGATCTTTTCCGAGATGATTGGTAGGTTTGTTGAGGTATTTATGGATGATTTTTCGTTATATGGTAATTCGTTTGATGCATGCTTAGATAATTTGACTTTGGTTCTTAAAAGATGTTGTGATACCAATTTAACTTTAAGTTGGGAAAAAAGTCATTTTATGGTTAAGCATGGAATTGTGTTGGGTCATTTGGTGTCAAGAAAAGGGATTGAAGTTGACAAGGCAAAAATTGAGATAATTTCTAAATTGCCTCCGCCAACAAATGTTAAAGGAATTCGTAGCTTTCTTGGTCATGCGGGTTTTTATCGGCGTTTTATAAAAGATTTTTCTAAAATTTGTAAGCCGTTAACAAACTTGCTTGCTAAGGAGACGGAATTTGTCTTTAACCAAGAATGTCTCAATTCTTTTAATTTGTTGAAGGAGAAATTGACTTCAGCCCCTATTCTTGTGGGTCCGAATTGGACCCAACCTTTTGAGATAATGTGCGATGCATCCGATTTTGCGGTGGGTGCAGTTTTGGGACAGAAAATCGATAAAAAGTCACATGTGATCCAATATGCAAGTAGAATGTTGAATGATGCTCAATTGAACTATACTACAACCGAGAAGGAATTCTTGGCGGTGGTATTTGCTTTGGAAAAATTCCGTTCTTACTTGCTTGGATCTAAAGTGATTATTTATTCGGACCATGCTGCATTACGTTATTTGTTGTCCAAACAAGATGCCAAACCCCGATTGTTAAGATGGATGTTACTTTTACAAGAATTTGACATTTCCATCAAAGACAAAAAGGGTTGTGAGAATGTTGTGGCGGATCACTTGTCTAGACTTGAAAATGGGTGTGTGAGTGAAATTCCTTTGAATGAAAATTTCCCCGATGAGCAGTTATTTGGTGTTAAGGATTGTGAACCTTGGTATGCCGACATTGTAAATTTTGGCTACGGGGTTCTAAATCCAGATTTTTCAAGTCAAGAGAGGAAAAGATTTTTGTCAATGGTTAAGCAATATTATTGGGATGACCCATATTTGTTTAAACATGGTCCCGATATGAGTTATTATTCGTAGATGCATTCATGAAAATGAGCAACAAAATGTTCTTTCTTTTTGTCATGAATTGCATTGTGGAGGTCATTTTAGTGGTAAGAAAACCGCTCAAAAGGTGTTACAATCGGGTTTCTTTTGGCCAAGTCTTTTTAAAGATGCATACATTTTTAGTAAAAGTTGTGACAGGTGCCAAAGAACCGGTAACATTGGTAAGCGGGATGAAATGCCTCTCACGAATAACTTGGTTGTGGATTTGTTTGACGTATGGGGCATTGATTTTATGGGTCCTTTTGTTGTTTCGTGTGGGTTTGAGTACATTTTAGTATCGGTGGATTATGTGTCAAAGTGGGTGGAAGCAATTCCTACCCGGACTAACGATGCTAATGTTGTTGTCAAGTTTGTCAAAGATGTGATTTTTAGTAGGTTTGGCGTTCCAAGGGCGATTATAAGTGATGGTGGTTCTCACTTTTGCAACAAAATTTTTGGAGCACTCATGAAGAAGTATGGGGTGAATCACAAGGTTGCAACCGCGTATCATCCCCAAACTTCCGGGCAAGTGGAAGTGAGTAACAAGCAAATAAAGGCCATTCTTGAGAAGACGGTGAAGCCCAACAGGAAGGATTGGGCCTTGCGGTTAAATGATGCATTGTGGGCGTACCGCACCGCCTACAAGACGCCGATTGGAATGAGTCCTTACCGGCTAGTCTTTGGGAAAGCTTGTCATTTGCCGGTGGAGATTGAGCACAAGGCATTTTTGGCAATCAAGGAGTTGAATATGGATTTGCAACTAGCCGGTGAGCAAAGGTTACTTCATTTGAATGAGCTTGAAGAGCATCGGTTGGAGGCATATGAGAACTCCCGGTTGTACAAGGAAAGAACAAAAAGGTACCATGACAAAAAGATTTTGCACAAGGAACTTATTCCGGGAAGCAAGGTATTGTTATTCAATTCAAGATTGAAGCTTTTCCCGGGAAAGTTACGTTCTCGTTGGAGTGGTCCGTTTGAAGTAGTGAATGTATACTCTCATGGAGCTGTGGAGTTGGTGAATCCGGTTACGAACAATAGGTTCAAGGTCAATGGACAAAGAGTGAAGCCTTATTTTGATGGAGCTTTGGGATTGAAGGATGTGGAATGGATCGAGTTGAAGGATCCGTAGGCGTTGAGAAAGTCATTCCGTCGAGCTAACGACGTTAAACAAAAGCGCTGCTTGGGAGGCAACCCAAGGTAAGTAGTGTATTGTAATACCCTTAAATTTAATTTTTTCTTTGTTTTCATCACTTTGAGGACAAAGTAATCATTAAGTTTGGGGGTGGAGAGTTTTAGTTTTCATTTTATTTTTCATTTTATGGGTTGCTTTTCTTCTAAAAAAAAAAAAAAAAAAAAAAAAAAAAAAAGAAGTTGTTTTTTTTTTTTGTATCTCGGGGACGTGTCGAACTACGGTGACCTGAGCCTATTGTTGTTGGGTAGTCCGCTCACATCAATGGGGACGTAGGCAGCGAAAGTGCGGTCAAAATATGGGTCGAATTGTAATATATCAATGGATATTATGCTTGGTGTTTGCTTGCTTGGTGTTGTGCAGGTGGTTGGCCAGGAAAAATTCCACTGGACATGTGGGCGACCGCCCATGGTGTTGAGGGCGACCGCCCATACTTGGCTTGTAAAGAATGTGATGCTACTGTGCATGTGGGCGACCGCCCAGGATGGTGTGTGCGACCGCCCAGGCTGGTGGAACAAAAAGATAGAACTTGCTGTACAGGTGGGCGACCGCCCAGTTAGGAGTGGGCGACCGCCCACATTGGAAATGCCCAAAGGGTTGAAGCCTCTGGACAGGTGGGCGACCGCCCAGGTTGGGGTGTGCGACCGCCCACATGGCGAATCTGGCATTTCAAATTTTGAATCCCTAACCCAACCGTCCCTTATTTTCCTCTCTCTCTTAAACACACCCATTATTCCCTCTTCCTCTCTCTAAAACCTCCGACCCTCCCTCTTCATCTCTCTAAAAATCCTCTCCCAAATCATTCAATTCTTCTAAATTCCTTCCAAAATTTCTCTTCCCCCACCATACCCAACCCCCTTAACCAAGATTAAAGGCCCTACATCACCATTGTTGCAAGGATTTTGAAGAAATTGTATTGAAGAGTTTGCAAGGGTGGAAAAGGTTGACAAATATCTGATTTTTGAAGTCCAAAGCCAAGCTTGGGGTGGAAATTGTTGTTCAAAAAAAAAAAAAAAGGAGTCTTCTTCCAAGTTCATCTTCATCTTTTCCGGCGGAATTCCGGCGAGATTCCGGTGACTTTTCCGGCGAATTTTCAAGGCAAGTAAGGTTTTTAATTCCATTTTCTTAGTGCCTAGTGTGGAAATTTGTGGGTGTTTATTTAAAAATGTCTAGAAGAAGAAATGCCCCTGTCCCGGAACCGGAGGTTGAGTTTGATGAAACAAGGTTTGTGAGTGCTAAAGCGCAGTCATTTTTTGAAAAATACTCAACCAAAGGATTTGCTGTGGAAAATGAATTTAATCCCGCGGAACTTGAGTTGGATGGCGTTTTTGCAAATTATGGCTGGGGCAACTTGGCGAGACGTCCTTCAAATAAAGGGTCAAAAGTGTTGGTGCGGGAATTTTATGCCAATGCGTTTGAGGAAGGGCAAGTGAGGAAGTTTGGTTGGGTGAGAGGAAATAATGTGTACTATAATGCTGAAGATATCAATACTTATTATGGAATGGCATCGCCTGTTGTGTGTGATTATCACTCTAATGCACAGATCATGGAATCGAATGTGGCGGGTAACCTCCATATGTTGGAGCCGTCTTTTGTTAATATTGATGTAACATTGTTGCGGAATGGGAATGTGAAAAAGGCGCGAGACATGGATTTGAGAATGCGGGCTCTGCACCGTTTTATTTGTGAGCGCATAATGCCCACTTCGCACTACAATGATGTGCATTGGAGGAGAGCATTGTTAATGAATATTGTGTTGACCGGTCAAAGGTTCAATACGGGACGGGCAATGTCGAGGAGATAGTGAACACCATTAGGACTATCGGGCGATGCACTTTTAATTTTCCGTTGTTGATATCCGGAATGATAGAGAGGAGGGGGTGAGTTTTCCGCGGTTGAGGATTGTGAGGGACATTGTGTCAAGTGGTACAAATTTGTTAGTAAGAGGTCCCCGGTTGTTAAGGGGCATGCTCACTTACTGTGCCGGGTGAAGGTTCGTCCCAGGGAGTGAGAGGAAATGAGGAGAATGAAGATATGGAGGAGCATGAGTTTACTCCTACGAGGCGGCCTACTATGTGGGAGGCCATGTAGATGCTCTATCGGAGGAGGTCGATCGGCTCGGGGCATTATGAGACTATGGATCGGCGGTTGGGGAGGATGGAGTCGATGGCTGCCGAGGAGTTTTATCTTTGCCCGGTATGTGGAGGAGCGACGTATGGAGGATGCTCAATCGGAGATGTTCCGGGAGATGATGCACGAGCTTCCTCCTCCTCCACCGCCTCAAAGCACATCCCATACCAACCGCCACGATACCGTACCCCGGAGCAGATGAGTGGATGGGGTACTTGGGAGCAGCAACAGCAGCAGCAAAATCAGCAACAACAACAACAGCAGCAGCAGGGTTCGAGCGGAAGTGGCTCGGTGGGTCCTTGGGACCAATTTTGGAGATAGTTGGTAGTTGAAGGTACCCCTATCCTTTCTTTTATTTTGTGCATTAGGGACAATGCATATTTTAAGTTTGGGGGTGTGGGGTACTTTGGTTGTTTGTATATGCTTCATGTTAGTTAGAATTTGCTGTTTTGAAAAAAAAAAAAAAAAATTTTGACAAATGAGAAAGAAATAATTTGCTATGTTTTTTTTTTGTCGATAATCATTAACATTCTTGGTGTTCCCTAATTGCATATGATGGATTGTGACCGTTAGGAAGGATAAATTGGGTGTAAATATGTTTATGCAAGTTGGTATATTTTTTTGGTTAATTGTGTTATATTACTTAAGAGTTATAAGTGAGTCATAAATCTCTTAGTTGTAAGTTTTGTGCACTTGTGAAAGTTTGCTCCTTGTTGATAATTTTTGATCCAATTTTTATAAAGTTTAGAGTACACCATCATCTTTTAAGTTAATGAATTTGTTTGTCACATAGCAACATTAGGCAAGTCATAAGATGAGTATTCCTTTGATGTGAATAGAATTTGACCCCCCTTTGTGATCTTGAAAAAAAAAAAGGAAGAAAGAAAGAAAAAAATTAAAATAAAATGAGAGCAATGGCAATGCAATGTGTATTCGGTGAAACCTCCAGACGTGTAGATTAATCGGTTAGGGATTATTCTAGCTTAACCAGATTTCTGGGTATGCAGTAGCGTTATGGAGGAAGAGCTTTACCGCCGTGATGGTCCGTAGCAAGCTCGATACCGAAATGGCTAACTCTCAAAGCCTTTAAATAAATCTCTACTTAGTATTAGGGGCATGGAGTTATTTGCTACAGTGTTCCCTACTTGAACGGTAGATGATTTTAAAAAGGGGCTAAAAGAATCAAGTTTGGGGGGGGTGTAGTTGTTTCTTGGGAGTATTCATGTTTTATGCTTAAAGGTGTTGTTGTTTGATAAATAAAGTCAATAAACTAAGAGATGGTTGGTGTACTTAGCTTTATAAATATGGATCATGGTTGTGAATAAGAGAAAGATGTTAATGCATAAAGAGATTTATGGTGCAATTATAATGGTTAAGTAATATTTTACAATTAACGGAAAATATATTGATACTTGCATTGTGAAAAATTTGATCCTGCGGTTGATGGTATTATGTAATATATGCAATTGTGGAATGCGAGAATGGAGGGACATAGTTAATTATTTGTTAGAGTAGTGTGTTTCTAATTTTGGTTGCTTAGTTTGTTTTAGTGTTTGCTCGAGGACTAGCAAATGTCTAAGTTTGGGGGTATTTGATGAGTGAGTTTTACACTCATCCATTGACTACTTTTTGAACTTATTATTTGCTTAATCCTTGAGTTTTGTTTGTTTAATGGAAGTTCTTAGTGTTTTTAGTTTCAGTGATGAAAAGTTGGAAATTGGGAACAATGGTGACTAAATCAAGTGGAAAATAGAGCATTGCAATTGTGGGACGGAAGGAATTAAAATGAGTGAAAAAGGAAGAAGGAGAGGTTAAAACAACAAAAAGGCTTTTGAAGCAAAACAGGGCCTTTGAAGCAAGCTGGGCCAAAGGAAAGAAAAGAAAATGGCCCAACAGTCCGTCAGTGTGGGCGGTCGCTCAGGTTGAGGTGGGCGGCCGCTCAGGAGAAAAAAATGTGAAGCTTGAACCTTCGTTGGGTGGGCGACCGTGCGGGGATAGGCTGGCGACCGCTCACCACATGAGTGGTGATGACAAAATGTTTACGGAGGAGGCGGGCGACCGCCCGGGAGTTGTGGGCGACCGCCCACGAGGCGTTTGCACATGAAGGCCGGGCAATTTGGAACAGTGAGGAGTAATGGAAGAGATTAATTGTAAGTTTATGGGGTTAATGTTGGTTAATTGCGCATTAGTTTTTGGTGAACATGGGGTTAATTTAAGACAATGGCTATTTAATTTTATGTTTTTTTCAGTTTTGGGGGAGATATATAATTAGGGCTTGTTAATCTTCTCGAGTAGAGTTAGTTTTTAACGAGAATATTTTCTTAGACATTTCTTGGTGTTCTTGCTTTCTAATGGCTAACTAAACCTTTTAGTTCTTGGAATTGGAGGTAACATTTTATGTCTTAAGTTTTATTGTTCATCTTTATCTTAGTATTACTTGGGATAATCAAGTTGTTTTTAATGAAATTTTAGAACTTTTGTCTTGATCAAATAATTGTTCTTGAATTGTTTAGAATTTCAATTGTGAAACGCCAAATTTACAATTGAAATTAGTCTTGGCTTGATTTTCACAATTTGTTGAATCCTCGCCAAAAGATTCATAAGAATTGTGGTTTATTTTATGTTCTTAAGTTCTACAATGGGTTTCTAGCTAATCTATGAACGGGCCAAGGGAGTAGATTAGTTAGAAACACTTGATTGCAAATCACCCGCCAAAGTGTCCCAATCATATTTTCGTAAGAACAAAACCCCAAGTGTACTTTGATTGATGAATTATGAACCTTGAGCATAACTTGTGAAGCCAATTCCGGGAATTAGTCTCCTTATTATTGAACTCTTCTACAATCAAACTCTACTTAATTTTCGTATAAAATTTAGTTTTAAAACAAACCAAACAAATCCTTCATGTTACAACTTTTTGTTCTAGCAGTAATTCCTACACTTTAAATTTTGCGTCTCTGAGGTTCGACCCGACTTACCCTATTTACAAATCAATTGTAGATAGTTGAGTTGGAATTTTATTTTTGACGTTTTCGACGTTCGTCAATTATCTACCAACAAATATCAGATAAAATTATTGTTATATTAAACATGACATAAATATTTTATGCTTTGATTTTTCGTATATATTTTTTCATATAAATTTTCTTATAAAAATTGTGCTCTTAGGTTATACTTTTTGTTATAATTTGTTTTTTTAAATTTGATTAAATGAGAATTTAGTTTTGACTTATAAGTTTATTTTGTATTAATTTTTAACGAAAGTTTTATTATGTTTTAGTTATTATTCTCTTTATTTGAATACATATTTTTTCTGTTTTTATTTGATATTGTATTTGTTTAATTTTTGTTTTAATGCTATCGTAGTACTCTTAGTTTAGTGCTTTTATGAACTTTATTTTTAACTTATTTTTTATGTTTTGCAAAGTAAATTTAATTATTTATTTATGTATGTATTTATCGCTTTAATTGTTTAGTATTAATTTTAATTTTAGTTTTAAATTTATTTATATTTTTTTTGGTTTATTTATTTCTATTATGATTTATAATTATTGTAGATTCAGTTATTTATTGATTCAAAATTTACATGAATTCTTTATAGTAAAAACTTTGTCAAATTACATATGAATGAGAAATTTATTTTTAATTAATTATTTTTATTTTTGTATTTTATTTATCTTTTAATTTTCTTTTAACTTTTTAATTTTTAATTATTCTTTTAGATTTGAATTTGAAATTACATATTTGCAATTTGTTAAATGTGTAATATTTTTTTAAAAAAATTGTCCCATAAATTGTTGTGATTTTTTTTATTTTTAAACAAATGTCCCATAATAATTAATAATATACTCCGTAGTTCATATACATAAAATTACTATTATTTTACTATTACATACTCCCTCCCTCCCACGATAATTTGCACAGTTTGAATTTTTATGAAGTTTGACCATACAATAACGAGAAATTAGAACATTTTAATGAAATTTTAAAAGTTGTTATTGATTTATTACTAACAACACTAACAATTAAAAGTTTTAAAATTTAATTATAATATATCAATTTCTCGTAGTTGTATGGTCAAACTTCATAAAAAGTCAAACTGTGCATATTTCTATGGGACGGAGGGAGTATGTACATTTTCATTATGTAATATTCAAAAGAATATCCGTTTTATATATAAATTATAATTATTATCAACCCTTCAATTGAAAAAAATACTTTCTCTGTCCCGAAAAGATTGTCTCAATTGCTATCAATAAAAGTTTGTTAGTATATTACTAGGGAAATTAAGGAAGCATAAATAATTAATTTTAGTAGTATTTTTAAATTTTATTTCATGTGTATCAAATAAACCATATGCTATCTAAACTCAGTATTGATAAATTTCATATGAGGCCTTCATTAAGCCTAAATCTCCCAAAAGCCTCGGAGTTACTGAACCCGTGCGTAGCACGGGCTTTTTGCTAGTACTCTGTATATGAAGAACATATATGGGTTGTCACGACCCAAAATATAGGCATTATTTATGATGTGCATTTTATATTATAGTTTCTTATTTAATTTATATGATATACTAGTTGTGTTAATAATTTATTTTAGGCTAAGATAAATGAGTGAAAGTAAATTTTAATTCATTCATGTAATGAGGTGCTTAATTTCAAAGTAGAAAAACTAGGTGAGTTTAAAATAATGGTTTAACTCACTAAGGGGCCAAAATGTAAATAGTGGTGTATATCTTCTTTGTGTGGGTGAAAGCCTCATCCCATTTCTACTATCTTCTTCTCTGGGGAAATTGAAGACTCCATTGTTCAACCCAAGCCAAGTTTCTCTTCTAAAATTCATCATAAATTATATCTTTACCCTTTCTTCAAAGTAATTGCACCAAAAGGATGAGTGGAGCTTGAGGATTTCATCTACCCAACCAAGAACACTTTCCATTGTCATACTCAATTGAGGCAAGTTGTTATGTTTCCTTTCTATGCATGTTCATATAGACATATTACAATTGCTTTTTGAAGTATAATTGTTGATTGTGAAACCTAGCCAAACTGATTGTTGAATTGCTAATTGGGGTTTAGTGAAATTGGGAACCTTCCATGGAAATTGAAATGGGTAAATAATGGTTGGTGAAGAGCTTAATGTATCCCTTGAAATTAAAAGAGTTGAGTTGTATTGGGTAAACTATAATGAAGGAATTAGGGAGTTTTTGTAGTTGGATTGTGAACAATAGGGTCATCAAAGGGTTAGAACTTTTGGGTTGGAAATCTGCAGTTTTAGCTCTTAATTCGTATCTGGAAACACCAGGGAGAGCGGCCGCGCTCCGGCTAGGGCGACCGCGCTAGATAGCGAGAAAAATGACCATGAGTCTAGGCCAGCGAGGCGGCCGCGCTCTGGCCGGGCGGCCGCGCTAGGCCCTGTACCAACATTATTTCTTAAACTTCTCAAGCTGAATTACTTAGCCTATTTTAACCTCATAGCAACCCTTAATCATAGTATAAGATAACAGTAACATATTAATGCATGAGATGCTCATATTGAATTATGTATTGGTAGCCTTAGTGCTAAATATGGCGAATACTTTATTATGAAGTTATTTTATGAAATGCTTTGGTTGTGTATGTATCCCTACTTCGGATCATACGTTATTTGGTTAAACAAATATGTTATTATTGTGTTTAACTAGTTGAAATCCATATGGTACTTGATTGTCGGGCAATGTTATGGAATTATAATGGCACCAAGCCAAGTTCATTATAATTCATACATTGGTAACCCAGATTTTACCCTCCATTGGCCATGGATGGGATTAGTGAACTGGCATCTTCTTTATGGAGATGGTCCTAGTTCTTATTTGGGGATACGGCTGAGTGTCGGAGTCCCTATGATCTTGACTTGGTTATGGTTAGGAATCGCTTCATCAACTGCTGCTGTTGCTGCTCAGAGTTGGATGACCCTTGTGTTTAAACCTTGGCTAGTATCCTTCTAAGTGTTAAATTAATGCACTTGGTGATGTTATAAATTGATTCTTCCTTTGTATCATAAGTGTGAATTATATGAACTATGAATGCTCTATGTGAAATGCATGTCATATTGTTGCATATATAACAGCTTGTTGAGATTTATCTCACCCCGTCCCTTTTAATGTTTTAGACAGGAGCGAGCCAAGGGTATAGGTCCGGTTGAGACTCGAGGAGGACGCCAGTTTAAGTGGTTATTTTGGGGTAAGAGTTTAGTGGTTACATTATGTAAATGTAAATGTAAACCAAGGGATAGTATACCCAAGTTTGTTATGTAATCACTAAGTTTTTGATACCGTAAGTATTGTATATATTTGGAACTATGTTCCTAAGTTGTTATGGTTATAATTGCGCACTCTTTTATAAAATGTTCTAAACTTTTATTTAAGTTAACAGATTTTTATATTCATTATTTAGAAAGGACTTAAAGAAAAGATTTTTAAATAAATTTGGCGTCTCCAGCTCGTGACTCGAACGTGTGGCCAAGTAGGTCCATGGTTTGGGGGCGCGACATGGGTGCTACTATTTGCACTACCAAATTTTTAAAAAATAATATAAACAACCTTGTTATTCTAAAAAGTTATCATTGATTAGTTTTTGAATTGATTAGTTTTTGAAGTTTGAACCAAATAATTCCCCTATATTATTAATAGGTCTTAAATTACAATGTTCCACCTTTTTTTCTTCCTCCAATATATTTTGCTATTTTTATAATTTTACAAGTTACATAAATTTATTTATTTTTAATTTTAATAAGAGGCTTTGACCAATTAGTCCCCAAGCCAAATAAAAACTACCTTTAAGGACTAATATTATCAAAACAACCAAAAAGTCCCTCAATTTTTTCTGGACCAAATTGCCCCTCAAACCCATCTCTCGCGTGACACGGACGTGACACGGAAGTTGCCTGCTTCCTTTCTCTCTCCTTTTCTCTCTCTTCCTTTTTTTTTCTCTTAAATTTTTAAAATGCAATATCTCAAAATTTAAAAGTCGAAAAAATTATTTGAAATCACTGTTTTAATCCCATCGCCAAAACGAATCAAACAAGTTTACTCATCATATATTTCAAATTTTATAAATAAAATAAAATTATTTTTCAACAAGTTCTTTCATTTTAATTTAAAACTATGGAATGCACTTGCTTGAAGATAAATGTCTCAAATGTAATGGTGTCTTAAGCTGTTCGTTTTCTTGATTTGATTTCATTGTGTTTTTGTTGTTATTCCTATTTGCTACTATTGAATGCTCACTTAGAGGCCTGATTGCTACAGATAAAGAATGACACAAAAATAACACTCATAACTATAACTGAGAAATTGACCTCACAGTTGTGCACAAACATAATTCTCAGCTTGGAAATGTGCAAATCATTACACGGTTATGACAATAACTGTGAAAATCATTACACAATTATTTACATCAAACCCAACAACCGTGAAACTTGTTCTACAGTTGTCCTAAAGGAATGACATAAAAATAATTGTGAAATGGAATTCACAGTTATGGACAATAACTGTGAAAATCATTACACAGTTATTTACATCAAACCCAACAACCGTGAAACTTGTTCTACAGTTGTCCTAAAGGAATAACATAAAAATAACTGTGAAATGAAATTCACAGTTATGGACAATAACTGTGAAAATCATTACACAGTTATTTACATCAAACCCAACAACCGTGAAACTTGTTCTCCAGTTGTCCTAAAGGAATGACATAAAAATAACTGTGAAATGGAATTCACAGTTATGGACAATAACTGTGAAAATCATTACACAGTTATTTATATCAAACCCAACAACCGTAAAATTTATTCTACAGTTGTCCTAAAGGAATGACATAAAAATAGTTTTAGAAGTGTGAAAAATATTTCACAGTTTTTCACATCACAGTTTTAGAAGAGTGAAAAACATTTCACAGTTATTCACATCACAACCAACAACTGTGAAATAGAGCTCACTGTTGTTCTATAAAAGAATGACATAAAAAAGTGAAATCTATCACACAGTTATGCACAATAACTGAGAAATTGACCTCAACAATCATAACTGAGAAATTGACATCACAGTTGTACACAAACAATCATGAATAACAGATAAATAACGGGTAAACCACACATACTAAGTAGCAAAATATTCAGATCCACAAGCAAGTATATATATAGACAGTTGCGCTTATGAATTGCCACATTATTCTGAAATGTCACCAGTAAATATTAAATAGGTACATGCACGTAAAAAAGATTGTTCTATGGTAACAAAGCAATATATTGAACAATGAACATAACTGATTGCTAGTGCTAACTTGAATGTATTTCATATTAACATACATCTTCAACTGCTATTCCCACTAGGCTATAAAGTACATTTGCTGGTATGGATCTAGTAATAAAGAGAGCAATCTTCCTTCTTCGAAACCTACAACTGAGCCATTTTTTAAATCCCTAATCAAAATTGGCTATCATCTCAATCAAAGCTATATAAACAGAGATGATAACTGACTGAAGATTTGACCACGTATGTAACTTAAGCGGGGACGGAGCATGGGATTATCATTTTGCTTTGAGATTGACATTCTCCTCCTCTATGTTTTCTCTCCTTTTTGGTTCAGCAATTTTGAGAAACAATAGTGTCTGTCAGCTGATCAACAAATAGCAGATTTCTGCATTTGCTTAATCTGTTGTTGTGCTTTCTCCATTTGTAAATCAAGGTCCTCAATATGAAATTTTTTGTAATGGAGAGCCATAGTAGTTAATCAAACCCCAAGTCTCCAAGAAAACAGAGACTCAGAATTGATCCCAAATAACCAACAATAGTTCTTCGAATGTGATTTTCAGCAATGGGAGAGCATTGGTTCTACAGGTAGCATGAATGTGGTCCCTCTGCAATTTCCGAATAATGGAGATAGGGTAATACTTATAAAGCCCAGGGGTGGTTTTGGATGGAGATTTCCCGTCGGTAAAAATTTGATCTCACATTCATTCGTGAACCTTGTTCCATGACAACCACCCTGAAATGAAACGGAGGAAGAGCGAGGAATGCAGGAGCTGAAAAGGAAAGTTGGAGAAAGACCAAATTCTCATATAGAAAACAAATACATCAAAATCCAATCAAATATAAAAACCCACTAAACCCTTTTGACGTTCAAAGTAAAACAAACCCAAATTACATAAAGAATCAGTCAAAGCCATAAACAACCAAAAGATGAACAGCAAAAACAACTAAATTTAACACATATAAAGCCTAAAACAGTAGTAATTAAATACCCAGTTGGATCGCAAAGATAAAAAAACCCAGAAATCTTGAAATCGAACAGTCAAACAAAGGAAAGATTAGCTTTTTTCCTTAACTGGAAATTGTGAAAAGAATAATCAACTCAACTCTTCCGTAGTCAAATCCACCGGGAAAAAACATACAACAATGTCCGAGTCAACGAAAACAACAATTTCAGAGTCAGAGACTACGAAGATGATCATCATAGAAAGCTCCGACAAACAAATCATCTCCGTTGAAGAATCCGTATCACTCCAATTCCAAACCCTACAAAACATGATCGAAGACGACTGCATCAACCCACCAATTCCGATCCCCAACATTACCGGAAAAACCATAACCAAATGATTTGTCGTGGAGCTCGTCTTCTTCACCCAACCACCAACCTTCACTGTCTGGCCGGCAAGGCCAAATCCACCGTAGGGGGCTAAGGATTGACCGGATCAGTAGGAGATGGTGAACGCGAATTGCGATTAGAGAGAGAGAATGAGCACGCGAATTGCGATTAGAGAGAGAAAAGAGAGAGAAAGGAGAGAAGAGAATAAGGGCAGTTTTGCCATTTAAATTGATATGAAATATTTTAAAAGGGGCTAGGGGTTTATTGGTAAAATGAATTTTAATTTATGGACCCCCAGGTAGAATATGAAATGTGGTGTTTTTTTTTTATAAATTTCACCTTTTAATAGGGACTTATTGGTAAAAATCCCTTTTAATAAAAATGTAATGTTGTTTCAATCTCAATTTTTTAAAAAATAAATATTGCACTTTTTTTTTAAATTTGTTATAAAATAAATATTGCATTTTAAAAAATAAAAATAATATTAGTATAATGTTACTATTGTGCAAGTCATATATAAATAAATAAAACATAATATTATTTTAAACTGTTGACAAATTAAATATAATATTTTTATGAGACGAGTGGATAAAGTATTTAAAAAGACATTAGATTCTCAAATTAAATTAGTATGTATACATACGAGTAGTAATAAAATATGTAAAAAATGAGATACTTGGATTTGCTAAACTTAACAATAAATATTTTTAATTCATAATTTGGTTTAAGATAATTTTATATTTTAACTTAAATTTTTATTTGATTTTTTTTAATTAAGTTAACATAAAATTTCAGAAAAAACCTGTTTTACACTCGCTTAAGAAAAACGTCTTTTAGCTAAATAAAACTATTATACTAGTATAAAGAAATAAAGAGATTTAACAAGATATAACATTAAAAATAAAAATACAAAAAATTCATTTCATAAGTTCAGTCAATCCAATACAACAAATTCACTAGTACAATTAAAGCGCAAACGCAAATATTATTTATAAGTGTTAATTCGATTCAAGTATGGTGTAACCCATTCAGCTGCACAATTATATCTGAAATGAATCCACTGCGGCATGAGAGTCGGCATCGGATATCCTCCTGTCAATGTTACTTTGACGTAATGATTATTATTAATGTGTCTGATTGCAATAACAACATGTTGATACCACGGTGGCGTAGAAGACCGGACCGCTAAGTGTGTTATGCTACCTGATATGCTTAGAACATGATATATCACATTGTACTTCGAAGCAATCAGGACATTCATATTAGGCATGCTCATTCAATGCCCAGGAGGTGCACATCTATTTGACTCAAAAAAATTCAAGGAGTTGTAAACATTAACCCATCCTTGAACGCCAAACATCTCGACATATTCTAGTTTGTATGTGTCTAATTCGAATGGACACCTAATTTTTTTTGTATCAATATGCCTTGTGGAGATTTTATTACTTTTGTAGATACCTCCTCCTCGATCACATTGAAATACAATTCTAGTAATCTTTTCAGATGAGTTTTTCACTAATCTTTTTATTACAATAGCATACCTAAGAGAAAATCCCGTACTTTGTACCCAATTAATCAAATCTTCTCGATAATGGAACACCTAAAAAGATATAGAATGTTACGCCATGATTTTATTATAAAATGTAATTAAAATATTGGAACACCTAAAAAGATTAAAAATTCTTTATTAATTTTTGGATTTCTATACATGCAAAAAAAGATTGTATATGTACATAGATTAATATAGTACTACTTCTTTAGACCCGAAATAAATGACAATTTTAATTTTAAATAAAATAAATAAATTATTTAATTTTGGATCTTTGTACATGCAAAAAAAATGATTTTGTACATATACATAGATTAATATAGTATTACTTCTTTCTTTCGTCTCGAAATAATGACAATTTTAATTATATTTAAAATAAAAAATTATTTAATTGGATTTCTGAACGTGCAAAAAAAAAATTATGTACATGTACATAGTTTTGTCACAATTTTAATTTTATTTAAAATTAAATGATTATTTATTTTTGGACGGCTACTATATTAGATTAGATATAGATAATTTTATTTAAACTAAAAAGATTATTTATTTTTGTGAGGTTTAACACTTAATTGTTCAAACTTTATTGCTAAGTACATTAAATAAATAAAATATACTCCTTCCGTCCCGGCCCAAATGTCTCAACTTTCCATTTTGGACGTCCCATTTACAGGGCTGGCTCATGAGAGGTGCAAGAGGTTCCTCTGCACCGGGCCCCAAATTTTGGAGGGCCCCCATTTTATCTAGGCCCATTAGGTATATAGCTTTAAAAAAAAAAATTATGTTGTGCGAAAAGTAATGATCAATGTAATAAATTATTTTGAATTTTATTGCTTAATTTTGTAAAACTTTAATCTTTATATAAAATCACTTATATATACATATTATATTTTTTGTATTAATTTTTAAACATTAGGACCCAATATTCACATTTCGCACATAACCCCAATAATTATTGAGACGGGTCTGCCCATTTAAAATGTCTCAACCCAAAAAAGAAAAGTTTTTTTTACTATTTCACCCACTCATTCTCTTTCCTACTTTACTTTTACACTCACTACATTCTCTCTCCTAACTATTCCTCCCACTCATTCTCTCTTCTATTTAATTTTTCATACTCACAACATTTAAACTTTTTCTCTTTCTTACACCACTTTCCTTAATTCCCGCGCCGAACCCATTTTGGGACATTTGGGCCGAGACGGAGGGAGTATGAGTGTTCTAAAACCTAACACTTACAAGTAATATTTTGAAACTGGGTGGATGAAAATATTTAGTATAAACAAATTAAAGAAATGATAAAAATAAAGAACCAATAGAAAATCAGAACTAAATGTATCCAACCAAAATATTTAGTATATATATATATGAGAAAAATATTATACTGTGTATTATTCGCATAAAAAAATACATTTTGAGAATAGAAACATTTATATAACTCAAATATATATTAATCGAGATAAATATTATACCGTATCGATAGAAAATTTGCATGTGTCGTTGACATCCGATTCATTCTCATTTTCATTTTTATCACTTTGAGATAGTTTATCATCCTCCTAAACAAACAAATATTAAAACATATAAGAATCAAATTAGTAATAATAAATAAAATAAAATGTACTATTTCAAATATAAAATATAAATTGTAAAAAATATTAAATTAAAAATACATTATCACTTGACTCATTAAACCATTGATCTTCTCCCCAGTTCTCCATTTTTTCAAAATTTATATTTTATTTTTAGAAATTTAAAATATTACTAGTAATATATGTTTATGTTTTAGTAATAGAAGGATTGAGTTAGAATGAAAAAATCGATGATGATGATGATGATGAAATTGAGGTTAAAGATGAGGAATCGATGATGATGATGACGAAGATGAAGAAATCGATGATGATGATGACGAAGACGACGTTGAAGAAGAAGAAAGTGATGATGATGATGATGAAATTGAGGTTAAAGATGAGGAATTCATGAATCCCTGCTTTGAAAAAGTTCTCATGAAAAGCCACTATTATACCATGGTAAAGGAACTACTCCCTCCGTCCTATATGTCATATATAAATGTCACATTTCTTTTTCCTCCCAAAGTAAATGTCGTTTTTTCATATAAGAAAAGAAACTTGGTAAAATTTTACCATTGTACAAGCAATGTTCAACCAAGTAAAGCACATTTTTTAAAGAAGAGTCAAATGTGACATTTATTATGTGACGGAAGGTGACATTATTATTATTATGGATGGAGTGTGACATTATTATGGGACGGAGGAGTACATATCTTTTGTTTAATTTTGACTGAATTTGCTTATATGAGTTGTTGATTATGAATTTTACAGACACTTCCAAGTCGTTTCGTAAATGAAATTGGAATCGACAAACAAGGAAAAATATTAGTAAGGATCAAGGAGGAGAAAAAAGAATGGAGTGTAAAGATAGGGAGACATCTTGATAGGGTTTATTTGGGCATTGGCTGGTTGGATTTTTGGCGCGATAACAAGCTGAATGAGGGAGACACTTGTTCTTTCAAGTATTTTAATCGTGAAGGTAGTAGAACCAAATTGATCGAGTTTGAGTTTGTCAAGAAAGTACCAAGGAAAAGGGGAAGGCCTTGCAAGTATTTCCATGGTGAAGGTAGTAGAAGCAATTTGACCGAGTCTCGAGATTGCCAAGAAAGTACCAAGGAAAAGGGGAAGGACGGGACTCGACAACGCCATTAGAATATGATCTATTCTCCTCAGTAAAATAATGTCCAATAAAAACTTAAAGGAGCAAATTTAAGTTTTCTTGGACATTCATTTTGGGACTGAGATAGTAATTTGGTACTTGATTGAAGGGTTTAATTAATGAACCCAACTTTTGGTTCAATTCTTGTGTGGTTGGGTTTGATGTAGGTTTTTGGGTTGTAATGTTTTGCCTTGATGCTTGTCAGAATTATATTTGGTTTGGCCATCAGTGAATATTCGTATTGCTGGCATGAAACACCTTGTTTTTTTCAGTTGTTCAAGAACTTCCTCCCTGGTCACCATGCTATCCAAACACCTTGTTTGGATAGCACACACTCCGCGAAGGCAACTTTTGTGCTGACTACCTTGCCAACAAAGGTGCCGATCAAGATCTCCCCTCCCTTTTGTGAGGATGAAAGCTCCCGACGATGACCTCAAATCCCTTATCCCTCATGGCTGTTGATTATACGACCCCTAGATTTTAGTTTTGTTTTCTTGATTTCCTTTTTACTAAAAAAATAAATTTGTTCATGATTTGGAACTGTTGTAGCGATCAATTTGATGTTGCTAAATTGCCAAAATTGAGAAATCATGCCCATGTTGATACTATAACACTATCTTTGATTGAATTTCTTTTCAAATACCATTCCAAGAAGCAATTAAAAATCATAAACCAAGGGTACAATTATTCCAACATCAAATTATTAAGATCACAAGTTGAGTAATAAGTCATTATTCCTATTGTTTCAGTTCTAAAAAGTACGGAGTATTTCTTTTATAATGGGACCAAGGAAGTAGACGGAAAATTATATGCCCCTATCCGAAGGCCACACATAATCTTAAATCAACTTGTACTAATTATCCTATTTTAACATTCTTCTTCATAAATTTGTGAACAGGTTTGTGTCAATGCTCCAAGGACAACATAACGGTTGGTACGGAACGAACATGGAGAGAGATCCAAGGGAAATTAGAATGGAAAGTGAGTATAATAAACGATTGCAACTGTCTTCAAGAGGGCATACTCGTATCATGCAATGATTTTCAAACGACAGAGTCAGTTAGTCCTGATCTCCTTCTGAAGACCGGATCTAACTGTCTCATCAATAGAGGTCGACCCATCGCGCCTCATTCTTCTGTAGAGTTATGCATGGGAGCCTCCGTTCTTTTTCTTTCCTCAAGAATCGAAAAGCCAATGCTAGGAGTATAACTTTCTAAATCCATTTTGATTATGCAATTATGAAACTAAAAATTGATATATATCATTTTGAATAAAATATGGCTCTATCCTTTGTTATTATTGCATGTTAGTGGATCAAGCCACTTTAGGTTTAATTAATCCCCATTAAATCTTCTAAGAATGGAGATGTGACATTATTTAAAGCTGAAAAATAGTAAAAAAGTGGTAGTATCATTGTTCATTTACTACTTATTAAACTAGTCCCTCTGTTGTCCAGTGGCGATGCCAAAACTTAAAGAGAAGGGGGTTAAAAATTTACATAATTATTTTTCTTTTGTGATTGTAATACTCGTACAGATTAAATTTCATAAATAAATGTGAAACAGAGATAGTAATTTGGTACTTGATTGAAGGGTTTAATTAATGAACCCAACTTTTGGCTCAATTCTTGTGTGGTTGGGTCTGATGTAGGTTTTTGGGTTGTAATGTTTGCCTTGAAGCTTGTCAGAATGATATTTGTTCAAGAACTTCCTCCCTAGTCACCATGATAGGAGGCGAACTGAAACGAACTACTGACGCAAACAAAAGAATGGTACTGTATTTTTTGCGTTAGTGGTTAATTTCGCCTCCTATGTTTTTTCTTCTTCACTAGTTTAAAGCCAAGATTGAAATTTTTGAGGAATAGCAATCGTGGCTCATTAAGTGGGTTTGAAAATTTCTAGGTCATGTTAGCTTTTATAGTTCAGTCCCCCAATCTTGTAAATTTCTTGATTGTGTAAATCTATACTTATAATATATTAAAGTGATTGAAACTCATTCTAGGAATGACACCTCATCCTTTCAAGGTTTATTTTGATTCTAAGGCTTCCACGTCATCTTGATCATTCTTTGCCTATGACATTTGGTTTCCGCTACTTAGTTGATAGTAAAAGGTGATATATTTAGGTATGCGATAGATAAAGTGTATAAGAAACAAATATAAAAAGAAGTACTCTATAGAGGATATGAGAGGTATAAGAAATACATATATAGAGAACAATATTCTTGAACAATATGTTAATACCTAATAGACATATACTGAAAGCGTGAGCTTTTTGGGAACAAACTCTTGTTTCCTTATTTCAAAAGACTTCTATAATGGTAAGAAGATTTTGTGACTTTCATGGAAGATTTATTATTGTCCTACTTTGACTAGGGCATTGTAAATAGAGTAAATATCTTTTATTTATGTACATAGTTTTATATTAGGACTAACCTACTAACAATCTATTTCTTTGTGAGTGTGATTTATGTTTTCTTATAGGAAAAGAGATCTCACGAAGGAAGATGTTGATTACATGAAGATCTTCTCCATTCCATGGTGCTTATAAATACAAGGCATTCAGCACAAGAGAAGATACGAAAATTCTGAGAGAAAAATACATATTCTTCACAGTTTTCAACATAGTTGATTTAGGTTGTGAGTGAAGGTTGTAAGACACATCCGTAACTCACATCTAGTTTTTCATAGAGTTCTTTGTTTTACTTATGACTAGAATAGGTCCTACTTGGAAAAGGGGAATTGTTCTTGTCATAGAAGGTGATTAGAACTCGTTTAGTATTTTAGTTTTTCACTTATTTGTTTTTGTAAGCAACAAAAGTTTTTATAGTGAAAAGTTTTTGGGCGTAAGCCTAGTTTGCTGATCTCATAGATCAGTAAGCGTATATAACCCTTGTGTTATTGTTTTAATTTGTTTTATTTCGCTGCATTATCTGTGGATGTGTGGACAGTTGTGAGACACATCTGTACTCACATCCGTTGTCTGTTGCGTGATTGTAGCTTCCTAGCTACACTAAACTTTCAATTGGTATCAGAGCCAACTCTCGATATATTACTGAGTGTTGATTCAAAAAGTGTAGTCGTTATGGATTGCCAAAATCATCAAAACAGGCCTCCTGTCTTGGATGGCACCAATTAATCTCTTTGGAAGTCTAAGATGCGAAATTACATCAAAAGTATTGATGAAAGGGCTTGGATGTGTATCCTTATTGCATGGCAACCTCCTACTGTGGAGAAGAAGCCTGCGTCTGGTGTTGGTGAGTCTATTTTCGAAAGAAAAACTGAAGATCAATGGACTCTTGAAGAAATACAATCTGCAAATTATAATTCAAAAGCTATGGGTGCTATTTCCAGCCATGTTTCTGGGAATATGTACAAGCTTATCACTAATGAGAATGTTGCCAAAGCTGCTTGGGATATTTTGCAAACTCAATGTGAGGGAGCACCAAGTGTGAAAGCTACTAGGCTTAGAATTTTAATTGATAGGTTTGAGTTACTTCGAATGGAAGAAACTGAGGACATTATGTCATATGCTGCTAAGATTCATGAAATTTCAAATGAGTGCACAAGTCTAGGAGAATCAATCTCCAATGCAAGACTTGTGAGTAAGATTTTAAGGACCTTATCTGAGAGGCTCAACATAAAAGTGGCTGTGATTGAGGAAACTAATGACACCAATACTGTAGGTCTAGACAAAATTGTAGGTATTTTGACTATGTTTGAGCTAAACCTTGAAACTCAGAAAAAGAACAAATCTCACAGTCTTGCTCTCAAAAGTGTTGTTGCATTACCAAAAGAGCTTGTGGAATTATCCTCTGAGATTGACAAGTCAAATCTTGAAGAAGAGGATATGGCTTTTATTTCAAAGAAATTCAGTTCCTTACTGAAAAATAAAAGGATAAGCAAATTTCCTAACAGACCTACTCCCAGTGCTACTGAAAAATCAAAACCTAGCACTGACACTGGATTCAAAAAATCAAGCTTTGACAATGAAAAATCCTCTGAGTCTGTTCAATGTAGGGCATGTCGTGACTTTGGTCATTATGCCAATGAGTGTGCTAATACACTAAAAAAGAAGGGAATGAGCTTAACTGCTACCCTTAGTGACAGTGAGGATGAAGATGAAGTGGCTAACATGTCTATTATCAATTGCCATTCTGTGTTAAAGCCTTTTCTGCAGATATAGAAGATGGAGTTTCTGAAAATTCCTTGGATGTGGTCTCAGATGTGTACACATCTGGTGTCACATCTGACCTAATGCTACACTGTTTCAGAGTAAAAGGAGATTCTGAAGATGAAGATAGGGACATTCCCTATGAAGAACTCTTTGCAACATATAAGGAGTTGCATACAGATTGGATGAAAATATTGGACAATATTGAGGTATTTGTTAAGGTAAATAAATCTCTTTCTGATAAATTGGCTGCTTGTGAAGATGAAAAAGCTATACTTTCAAAGGAAAATGATGTTCAAAAATATACCATTGCCAAACTTGAAGTCCTTGTAACCAAAAGAGAGGTTGAGCTTGAAAAATTCAAAAATGAATGTGAGAAAGCTGAGAGTACATTTACCAGGTTAAACAAAAGTAAGATGAAACTTGATGAAGCTATCTCTATAGGTTAGCTTAACAAAACTGGTTTGGGCTTTGAAAAAGGTAATTTTGTAAAGGAGGGATGTGAGGCTTCTACTTCAAAAGGTGTGGAAAAACCAATTTTTAGAGAAAAATCCCTTTTGAGTGAGAAAGACCAAGGAAGAGGCACTATATCTGCCACTATTGCCTTGCTCCTGGTCACATTAGGCCCTTCTGTTACAAACTCAAGGCTGATAAAAAGTCTGGTTACTTCAATCAGCCTCAGATGTGTGAGAAGATGTATGCACATCCGAACACACATCCTGATAAACTGAGACCTCTGCAACCCAAAAAAGAAAGCTGTAAAGCAGTGGGTGGCCAAACCAATTACCACCTGCAATGTTGTTTACTCTTTCCTCAAGAGTACTATCTCTGGCTCTTGGTATTTTGATAGTGGGTGCTCTAGGCACATGACTGGAAACCAAGCAATCCTCCTTGACTATGAAGTGATTAGTGGGGGGGAAAGTAAATTTTGGTGGAGGTTCTCAAGGAAAAATTGTTGTGAAAGGAACCCTAGATGTCAAGGGTCTCCCAAAATTGCACAATGTGTACCATGTGGAAGGCTTGAAAGCCAACCTAATAAGCATCAGTCAACTATGTGATGATGACCTTTATGTGAAGTTTGATAAGCACTTGTGTGAAGTGTTTGATAAGGATAATAAATGTGTGTTTACTGGTCCTAGATCTGCTGACAATTGTTACCAATTTGGTGACAATCTTTCTTGCCTAAGCTCAAAAGCTAATGATGTCAATCTGTGGCACCAAAAATTGGGGCATGCTAGCTGTAGAACTCTGGAAGAACTTCAAAGGTTCAAGCCGTTAAAGACCTCCTAAGCCGAACTTCAAGAACCCCGACTGTCTGTGGGTTCATGTCAAAAGGGAAAGCAAACAAAAGCATCACATGTAAAAAGGTCCAACAAAGTGCTCCACTTCTAGGTGTTTGGAGCCGATTCACACCGATTTAATGGGACCTATTGAAGTAGAAAGCTTTGGTAGGAAAAAGTATACCTTTGTGTGTGTTGATGATTATTCTAGGTACACTTGGGTAATGTTCTTAAGAGAGAAATCAAAACAATTGGAGAATTCAAGAATTGGTACAAAAGTGGTTAGAAATCTTTATGGTCTTAAGACTCGTGAGGATTAGGTCCGACCATGGCACCGAATATGAGAACCAAATGTTTACTAATTTTTTGAAATTCTAAGTGGAATCACACATGAGTTTTCTCGCTCCAATCACCCCACAAACAGTAATGGAATTGCACGAAAGAAAGAATAGAACTTTGCAAGAAATGGCTAGTGGTCATGTTAAGTTCTAAAAACTTGTCCAAGAAATTGGCGTAAGCTTTCAACACCTGCTTGTCACATCGTAATAGAGTGTTCCTTAGGATTGGTAAGATCGTCACTCCATATCAAATCCTTCTTGGAAAGAAGCCCATAGTGAAGTACTTTCATGTGTTTGATGCATCTCGTTACATTCTCAATGATAGAGAATACTTGTCCAAATTTGATTCAAAGAGTGACAAAGCAATTTTCATGGGCTATTTCACTAATAGTAGAGCTTACAGAGTTTTTAATCTCAAAACTAAGACCATTATGAAATCTGCTAAGGTTATTTTTGATGACTCACTTGATCTTAACCTCAAGACTGCTGAGGATGATGTTTCAGGTTGCTTCGGACTGGAAGGATGAAGAAACAAAAAGCCGAAAAACCAACCGTAAACTTTCGGCCGAAAAACATGTTGAACTCCGCCAGATGTAACCAAGGATGTGGACACATCCGCATCCACATCTCGAACTCCACATCTCGCTCCCACATCCAATCAAAATCCTCAGAATCGAGGATAGTTCCTTCCGAACTGAATGGGATGATGCTCCAGAAGAAAATGTGGATGGGTGCATGTGTGGATAGATCAAAGGATATTCCTTCTAAAATCCAAAAAAATCCCCCAACTTCACAAGTTGTGGGAGATGTGCATGCTCAAGTGAGAACTAGACAAAAAGGACACATTCGATTATAGAAAGATGGCCGGTTTGTGGAGTTGCTCCTCAAAGATACTCCCGTAAGCTTTTGCCGTTTTGTTTCAAAGATTGAACCTAAGAACATTACTGAAGCATTGAAAGATGCTGACTGGATTCTTGCTATGCAAGATGAGTTGATTCAATTTGAAAAAAAATGAGGTTTGGACTCTTGTTCCTAGACCCTCTCATGGAAATGTCATAGGAACCAAATGGATTTTCAAAAACAAACCGATGAGCAAGATGTGATCACTAGAAATAAAGCTAGGTTAGTTGCTCAAGGTTACACTCAAATTGAGGGAATTGATTTTGAGGAGACATTTGCTCCTGTTGCAAGGATTGAGTCCATTAGGCTTCTGTTAGCCATTGCTTGTTACCTCAAGATTACACTTCATCAAATGGATGTTAAGAGTGCTTTTCTAAATGGGATATTGAATGAGGAAGTCTATGTTGAACAACCTAAAGGCTTTGTGGACTCCAAGTATCCTAACCATGTGTATAAGCTAAAGAAAGCTACGTATGGGCTAAAGCAAGCCCCTAGAACTTGGTATGGTAGGTTGATCGACCATTTACTTCACCTAGGATTCAAGAGAGGTGAGGTTGACAAAACACTGTTTGTGAGAAAAAATAAAAGGAGATTCTTGTGGCACAAATCTATGTGGATGATATTGTGTTTGGGTTAAACTCCACACCCTACGCTAGAATTGAGTTATGGATAGCATGACTTCCACATTCGAGATTTAGTACGGTAGGTGAGTTGAATTTTTTTTCTTAGGGCCTACTGCATTAAACAATTCAAAGATGGCAATGTTCATCTCATGCCCTAAGTATGCCAAGAATCTTGTGAAAAGTTTGAACTTGAACACTCTTTCACATTAAAAAAAACCAATGGGATCTTCACAAAAGCTAAGTCATGATTCGGATGGTGAGAGTGTTGATCAAACCCTATACGTAAGCATGATTGGAAGTCTCGCTTTACCTCACCGCAAGTAGACTCGACATTATGTATAGTGTGTGTCCTGTGCAAGATACCAAGCCAACCCAAAGGTGTCTCATCTTAAAGCCTTGAAAAGAATCATTAGATATGTAAGTGGGACTGTGAACCTAGGGTTGCATTATTCTAAAGAAACAAACACAAATTTGGTTGGGTATACAGATTCTGACTGGGCTGGAAATAGTGATGATAGAAAGAGTACCAGGTGGATGTTTCTACCTAGGAAATAACCTTGTGTCTTGGTATAGTAGGGAAGCGCACTGTGTGTCCTTATCCACCGCCGAGAAATTTGAGTATGTCGCTTCCCTTGGGAGCCGGGTGCACACAATCGCTTGCTTTGGATTAATCAAATGTTGAAAGATTATGGATTGAATAGCAAAGTTTTGACTGCTTTTTGTGATAACAAAAGTGCCTTGGACATATCTAAAAATCATGTCCAACATTCTAGAACAAAACACATTGATATTAGACATCATTTCATTAGGGATCTTGTAGAACAAAAAGCGTGTGTCCGGGAATTTGTTGGGACCGAAAATCAATCGGGCCGATATATTTACAAAGGCATTAGATTTGGAGAGATTTTCCTCCTTGAGGAAGTCTCTTGGTTTGTGTGATATCTAAGGTTGTGAGCACAAATGTGTCTCACATCCTATAACACATACGTATATTAGATTAACCGAAAAAAAAAATATCATGCATTAGCACAAAATTTCTCGGTGTGGTCACTTGTGAGTCTTCATCTTGACATTATTTTTGATCACTTAATTCAGGAGCACTTCCCGTTCATGTCATCTTTTGATAACTTGATATAACCTTCCTAAGTATCTCACAGTGGGTGCTATAAAAGAAAAAATATATGTGAGAAACAGCCGCTTCACCCTTAGTATGAAGCCATACCATTGTGATCAAGTGATTCTCATAAGAAATCTTGAAATCAAACTTGACAAGATCATTGGGAAAAAGGTCTATCTTTGGGATCAAAAAAAAGTGAAAGCTACTCACAATGCAAAAATCCACAACAAAAAATTGGTGGATGCATCCTAGAGGCTGTGCAGATTGGATTATTGCTCATTGACTTTTTGTGATCTAAATGTGTCCCCAAATTTGACTCACATCATATACCACATCCATAAGCTGAGATTTTTTCCATCACCTGTGTGTTTGCATCATGCTAGGCATACTGTATTTTCTAGGTCATATAGGAGCTTTGTAAATATGCTAGTTAATTTATTTTCATTCTTAATTTATTCTTTGATTTTATAGGTTTTTGATCTTCAATATCTCTCATGAAAGAAAAAGGTGTGTATCAATCCTTGTTTGAAAAGGTTGAAAAATTCGAATGGGATTCTGATTTGAAAAAGATATGGCTGAATTATTTTTGTTTCCATAAAAATCTATCAAAATCTTGTTTTATTTTAATCTCTTTTTTCTTCGAAGGTTGTTGTGTGTGGTAATCTCAAAGGGTTCTAGCCGTTGGAGGAATTCTAAGGTATTTTGGATGTGTGAAACCTTTTTGGAGAAGGATTCCAAGTTTTAGTTGGAAAGGGGGAGCTGTGAGTATTAATTAGACCTCACATCCGTCTCATCCCCCATAACCCTTGCTAAACCTTTTGTTCTTCCATTGTTATTGCACACAATCACACACACATTGCCATTAATTTCTTTTTATTATTCAACCTAACACCTTTTTGCATTTTAAATGGCCGATCATACTCACATTCGTGAAGAAGATGTGCTTGACGTCGAACCAATTACTGTAGCCAAAGGAGAAGCCTCCATTGTCGCCAATCCAGCAATAGCAAAATTCTTTGCTGAAATTCCTCCTCCCTCATCCTCGTCTGGCTCATCCATGGAAGCCACATCTGCAAAATCACCCACATTGGAACCTTTGTCTGTTCCAGTAGCTTCTGAAAACCCTAAACCTCTAACCTCTTCGGTTTCACAACCATCGGTTGTAGCCCCTGTTTTACCCTCTGTAGAGACCCCTTCAACCAAAAAGAGGAAGCTAACCCCTGCAAAACCTTTGGGCCATGCTGCGATTCCAGTTCCTCAACGCAATCTACGTCGATCGCACAAAGTTGCCGAAGTTGTCGACAAAGTTAAGAACTTGAAGAAACCTGGTGGTAAGCCCTCTACTGCCATAGCTTGTGATGAAGAAGAAGAAGAAGAAGAAGAAGAAGAAGAGGTAATTCCTCCTCTTGTTAGAACTAGGGCTCAACCCTCAACACCTACTCCTTCTGTTGTTGATATTCCTGCCCCTGAGGCTGCTCCTTCTGTTGATGATCCCTCTGTGTTTAGTGATGAGGAGCCTTTGGCCAATATCTTAATGGAATTGAAAGGTAAGAAAAAGGTGGCTGCTACAGACCTAGAGCCAATTGATGAAGAAACTGGTGATTCTAAGTCCAAGCTTATGATAGTGATGACACCGCCTCGCATTTCAATTTCAAGTCGGGAAAGGATGAGCTTGAACAACAAGAAAAGGATGCCTCTTCCGGTGATGAGACAGCAGGTAGAATCTGGCCAAAGTGCCATCTCCCGCAAAGTGATGTGCTCTCGGATGTGCACACATCCAGGCGCACATCCACCGTAAAAGAAGGCCGATAAGGGTATTTCTACATCTCTCTCCATTACTCCTGCCTTTAAACCCTTTTCTAAAAAGTTTTTATCAAAGGATGCCTCTGATAGGTTTGGCCTGATTGCTAACAAGGCCTTCATTGTTGAGATGAAAAGGGACAGAGAAACCTTCTTTAAATTAGGTATGGATAAATTTTTTGAAGAGAGAGATTTGTTTTTAACTATGGATCACCCTCTCCCATTCTATCCTAAGATGATTTATGAGTTTTATGCCAACTTGACCAAAGGGCTAGATAGATACTCCTCTCCCTACACTGTCTATGTTAGAGGAAAATTTGTCCCTTTTTCCCCATCTGTGATCAATGATTTCCTTGGGTTGGTTAATACTTTGGATCAGCTTTGTGTTGTTTCTGATGAGGATCTAGTGTCTGCTATCACCCATGGCAAAGTGACCTCTTGACCTGTAAAGCCAAAAGATTGGGGAAGTGGTTCTCTCTCCTCTTTTTATTGTTTTCTCCATACAATCCTTGTTGCCAACCTGTACCCCTCAAATAACAAGACCTCTGTTACTAGGGTGCAAGCTGACTTGCTTTATAGGTTGGGTATTAAAAGAAATATCAATTTTGGAGATTTCATCTTTAGGAAAATCTGTGCCTACGGAGAATCACCCTCTAAGAAGTGGTCTTTACCCTCTCCCTCTCTCATCTCTCAAATTTTGATTGCAAATGGAGTTAAGCCTGAAAAAGGTGAAGATAGGGTTGATAAGTTTGATTTGTTTAAGGAAACCAAAACCCTCCTAGACTCTAAGCAAAGATTTATTGATCTCCCTTTGTGTACTATTCCCGAAATATCTATGCCAGATGTGGACACAACTGAACCCACATCTGAAGATCCTTTTGCTGCCCAAATGATGGACTTGGATGCTGAAATTGCAGCTGCTGAATCTCATACATCTGCATTGTCTGATCAACTTCAATCCTCCATTGCCCATACCAATAATATCAAAGCCCTTAGGGATAGACTCCTCAAATGGTACGCTAATCTTTTTGTTCAAAAGGGGAGAAAGACTCCGAACCCGCGCTCGGAAACAAAGTTTGGGATGCTACCGTTGCCGTCGCCGGGCCGGAGGAACTGGGAACTTTAAGTTAGGGGGAGAAGACTTTTTAATAGTTGTTTTGATGGTTTTAAGAACAATTTTAATTTCTGCTTAAAATTTTAGTTTTTAAACAATGGGTTGCAATAACTTTAATTAGGTTGCTGCTGAATGGTTTTTGCTTTTGCATTTTAATGAACTACTGGTGTTTGCTCTAACATGGTTTATGCAGTTTTATGTGTGGATGTGTAAACACATCTGCACACACATCCATTCAGGGGGAGTAGTGCTTATATCTGAATTTTATGGTCGCAAAGTGTGATTATTATAAATCTTTGATTTTGACCAGAAAATCCAAAATAGGGGGAGATTGAAAGCGTGAGCTTTTTGGGAACAAACTCTTGTTTCCTTATTTCAAAAGACTTCTATAATGGTAAGAAGATTTTGTGACTTTCATGGAAGATTTATTATTGTCCTACTTTGACTAGGACATTGTAGAATAGAGTAAATATCTTTTATTTATGTACATAGTTTTATATTAGGACTAACCTACTAACAATCTATTTCTTTGTGAGTGTGATTTATGTTTTCTTATAGAAAAGAGATCTCACGAAAGGAAGATGTTGATTACTTGAAGATCTTCTCCATGGTGCTTATAAATACAAGTGCATTCAAAGACAAGAGAAGATACGAAAATTCTCCGAGAGAAAAATACATATTCTTCACGCTTTCAACATAGTTGATTTAGGTTGTGAGTGAAGGTTGTAAGACACATCCATAACTCACATCTAGTTTTTCATAGAGTTCTTTGTTTTACTTCTGACTAGAATAGGTCCTACTTGGGAAAGGGGAATTGTTCTTGTCATAGAAGGTGATTAGAACTCGTTTAGTATTTTAGTATTTTAGTTTTTCACTTATTTGTTTTTCTAAGCAACAAAAGTTTTTTTAGTGAAAAGTTTTTGGGCATAAGCCTAGTTTGCTGATCTCATAGATCAGTAAGCGTATATAACCCTTGTGTTATTGTTTTAATTTGTTTTATTCCGCTGCATTATCTGTGGATGTGTGGACAGTTGTGAGACACATCTGTACTCACATTCATTGTCTGTTGCGTGATTGAAGCTTCCTAGCAACACGAAACTTTCATATATTCTTATATATATAAGGGATTTTTACCAATAAGTCCCTGAGATGGTGTGGAATTTATCAATAAAAACACCACTTTTCAAAACATACCTTAGGATCCTTGAGTTGAAATCAAAACTCCCGTAGAGTCCCTGATCCTTTTATAATAATCCTAAATGACAAAAATACCTTACCTCCCAAAGAGCAAAGCTAGGATTGTAGCAGCGAGCATCAGAGCAGTGGAAGCGTTGAAAGATCAAGGTTCGAGATGGCTCAAAGGATTGGCGGGGTTTCTTGCTTGAGGTAAGTCAAACCTTCAATTGTAATAGTTTACTTTTCAAAATATATGGTTCTGTACAAAGAAGATTGGGGAAATTAATGGAGTTTTGATTTCAAGGTGTTTGATTAATATAATGTAAGTGGGTTTGTATGATTATAAGAAAGGTCAAAGTTGAAGTATTGATTTTATTGAATGTTAGTTTTAGCTTTGAAATTTATTTAATTCTTCGTCGATTGACCTTGACAGGTGTCGCTATTGTTGATTCGCAAAGGCCATCGGCGCCATCGTTATAAATACCGTCCTTGGGCCGCCGCACCGGTTTTGTCATTGGGACGGGACGTACCGGTACCGAAATGCACCGGTACACCGTACCGGGTTTACCGCACTTTTTCTGTATTTTTTCACTAATTATATCCCTAGTATATGTTAACAAAAACATACCACTTTTTCTGGTACAAAGTAACTCATTAATGATTAAACTATAAGAATGTTAGCTATTACCATGTTTTTACACAAAGTAATAGTAATTTTAAGAAAGAAATGAAAAAAAAAATTGATTTTTTTTTCGTTATTATCAATTTTCATTGATTTCGGGAGAAAAAATTTGATTTTTTTTTTCATTCTTTTCATGGATTTCTGGTACAATGGTTAAAATGACATAAAAAAAATTTGATTTTTTTTCATTCTAAAAATTAGGCCCCACCGAGATATCCATCTCGGCCTTGGTCCGGTTTCGGGGCGATTCGGTCCTAGCACAGAAGCGGCTTTTTAGACTGGGACGGTAAGATACAACCCGTTTCACACCGTTTTTCCACTGGGACGGGACGTACCTACTGGGACTGGACCTAGACGGACGGATTTATAACTATGATCGGGCGCTGTAATTTCTCACCGGAATTTTCCTTCTTTCATCGCTTCCTAGAATCGTTTACTTAATTTTCTTCCTGACTTCTGAATTCCTTTAAGTTTATATATACAGGATGAAGATGAAGTATGAACATCAGTCTACGTGTGTGTGTGTGTGTGGAAAAATGATAGGAATCATCTTTGCTTATATATTTGTTTTCAATTGGATTACTAGAATCATTGGCTACTGTTTCAATTGAAGTACTGGTATTTTTTTCACTCATGAGTATTTGTTTTTGAGTGTTATTTTATTTGATTTGCTTGAATTATCACATGATTGTACATATTTTGTTGCGATTTTGGGTTTTATTTCAATTTGTAATGCTGGTAAATAGAGTACAGTAACCAATTTGTTGCTTGAATTATCACTTGCAGATAAGCTTCTGTCCTAATAATTGTTAGATATATAAGCCCTAATTGTATTTTCTATTGCATATGAATCCCAAGTTTGGATATTAGCAATTCTTATTAAAAAATTAAATTTATTCTTAATTAAAATGAATTTTTACATTTTTTAAATATTCATTGGGACGGAGAATTTTTTAGTCCAATTGTTATTTCTCTCTCTAGAAATTGGATTTTTGTTTTTAGGTTTCTCTCTCTAGAAATTGAGTTTTGGGTATCCGTTGATATATATTTGAAAATCATTATACAGCTTATTTACATCAAAACCGTGAAATAGAATTCTCAATTATAAATGTGAAAATCATTATACGCTTATTTACATCAAAATTGTGAAATAGACTTCTCGGTTTATAAATGTGAAAATCATTATACGATTATTTACATCAAAACTGTGAAATAGATTTCTCGGTTTATAAATGTGAAAATCATTATACGCTTATTTTACATCAAAACCGTGAAATAGATTTCTAAGTTTATAAATGTGAAAATCATTATACAATTATTTTACATCAAAACCGTGAAATAGACTTCGCGGTTTATAAATGTGAAACCATTATACAGTTATTTACATCAAAACTGTGAAATAGACTTCTCAGTTTATAAATGTGAAAATCATTATACGCTTATTTACATCAAAACCGTGAAATAGACTTCGCCTTATAAATGTGAAAATCATTATACATTATTTTACATCAAAACCGTGAAATAGACTTCTCGGTTTATAAATGTGAAAATCATTATACATACAGTTATTTTACATCAAAACTGTGAAATAGACTTCTCAGTTTATAAATGTGAAAACCATTATACAGTTATTTACATCAAAACTGTTAAATAGATTTCTCAGTTTATAAAAGTGAAAATCATTATACAGTTTATTTTACATCAAAATTGTGAAATATACTTATCAGTTTATAAATGTGAAAACCATTATACAATTATTTTACATCAAAACTGTGAAATAGACTTCTCAGTTTATAAATGTGAAAACCATTATAAAGTTATACTCATGTGTGAACAAATGATAAATGATTTTCTCAGATTTTTACAAGTAAAAAATAATTATTTTATTTATAAATTTTGAAATATAGGATGAGTAAACTTGTTTGATTCGTCTTGGCGATGTGATTAAAACAGTGATTTCGAATTATTTTTTTGATTTTTAGATTTTGAGATATTTATTTTAAAAATTTAAGAGAAAAAAAAGGAAGAGAGAGAAAAGTAAAGTAGATAAGAAGAAACCATAAAAAAAAAAAAAAAGAGAGAGAAAGAGAGTGAAAAGTGTGTGTGTGAGTGGGGAGCGCATGTGAGTGGGTGGGTGTAGGGGAAGTTTGGTCCAAAAAATATTCATGGACTTTTTGGCGAGTTTTGATAATGTTGATCCTTAAGGGTAGTTTTATTTGGCTGGGGACTAATTGGTCAAAGCCTCTATATATAATAGAAGTATAGACTAGGTAGGCTATGCATTTAAAAACGCTAATAAATTGAGACATTATTAACTTTTCGGCTTCTTATGTATTGATTATCCCAATTCAACTTTTCATATACAAAAATGCATTATTTTATTTTCGAAACACATATAGTTTTGCTTGAAAATATGTTAATAATTAAAGAAATTTATTTTAGTAATCCAAAAGTCAAAAAGATGTTTAATGTTTTTAATGATGAATTTGATTAAATCTATTTTGGTTATTCTCTTTTGTTCAAGCAGTTGCTATCCAAACGGATTAGAGAGAAAGCAAGGTATATACCATCACTCACTTCAGTTGAAGAAGACATATGCTATGTCCCTTTTTTTGCTTTAATGGCGATTTCCTTTTCCAAGATCTCCCTTTCGCAAGCTCAATCTGACGAAGGAGTAAGGAGCACCGACTCGAGTCCTTAGTTAGAGTGCGGTAATATGAATTCCTTCGACTTCCTTTTTTTCTATTTTC